>JAVTVJ010000183.1:537167-1049537 GCA_034509425.1 Eopsaltria australis
CCAAGGCCAGGTTGGACAAGGTTTGGAGCAACCTGGGCTAGTGGAAGGTGTCTCTGCCTGTGGCAGGGGGTGTAACAGGATGAGCTTTGAGGACTCTTCCAAACCAAAGCAAACCCCTCTGTGTTTCTGTAATTGTGTGGTTTAACCCCAGCCAGTCACTGAGCCCCTCCCAGCCCCAACAATGGGGAGAGAATCAGAAGGTAAAAGGTAGAAAAAGACTCACGGGTTAAGATACAGAGAGTTCTGTAAGGAAAGTCAAAGCCACACACACAAACAAAGCAAAACAGGGAATTAATTCCTCATTTCCCATGGTTGGGCAGGAGTTCAGCACCTGCAGGAGAGCAGAGCCCCACCCATGGAAGAGTGACCTGGGAAGACAAAAACCATCACTCCAAACATCCCTATTCCTCCTTCTTCCCCTGCTGTATATCCTGAGCTGATGTCAGATGGTCTGGAATATCCCTTTGGTCAGGGTCACCTGTCCTGCTGTGTCCTTTCCATGTCCCCCCAGTCCCCTCCCCAGTGTGGCAGCACGAGGACCAGAACAGGCTCTGTGTCAGCAAAGCCATCTCTGTGTCACCACCCCTGTGTTCAGCACAAATCCAGACCACAGCCCCATACCAGCCCCTGGGAGGAAAATTAAGTCTACCCCAGCCAAACCCAGCAGACTTAGATAGCTCCCAGGCAGGTCTGGATCCAATCCTGTTCCTAAAAACAAAAGTCAAGGTGAGAGGGGGTTCTTTGGGCTGTTACATCCAATTGCTGACTCTGAACAAAATGGGCTCTTTGATCTGTCACAGCTTCAAAATCACACATTAATGATGAACATCAAATCAACTCAGTCAACAATTTACTTGAAAGAAAACTGTGCCTGTAACAGCTGAGTGTGTCACACATCCATCCTGGACCTGCAGGTGGGGTGTCCTCATGGAGGTGGTTAAGGACAAATGTCACTCGTGCTGGGAACCTCTGGGAGAAATGCTTTTTGTTGTGATGATGCTGCTTTTTAGGCGGGAGCAATGCAAGGCAGAGCCCCAGCCCAGGTGTCTGTGACCTGGGTGTGGGTGCAGCCCACAGGATGGATGTTTTCTGTAGATTGTGTGGGATTTTTCACCGTAAAGGGAGGCAGGAGTTGGGTAGAAAAGTGTCTCCCCCTCCCTGGTTGAGGCAATAGCTCCCCATTTAAGGCAGGACCTGAAGTTATGTGGTAACGACTCAAACACTCCAGCAGCAGCTTTGTTTTTGCTTTAAAAAGAAGAAAAAAAAAAAGGGAGAATAGCTGGGTGATCATTACTATCATTTCACTGTTGTCATCGACGTCTTTAGAGCCTGTCATGGGGAAGGGATCGACGTGTGCTGCAAATTGCAGTGTAACAGAAAACAGGATCATCCCTTAAAATATCTCCATCAGAAAGATGAGTGTTCAGCTATTTCCAGTGCTGCTGGTGAGAGATGAGTACATACAGTATTTAAGAGATGCCTGGAGTCAGATTGATTGCTTACCCCGTGGCTCCTGGTTCTCTTTTTGGCACCTTCACGTACCCTCTGTGTTCTTTTTCTCCTTAATTTCATGCTGTGCTCTTTTTCTCCTTAATTTTGCAGCCCTGGGAGGCACAGCAGCTTTCCTGGCTGTTGAGGCTGGGGAAACTCAGCTTCCAGCCTTTTCCAGCATGTTTGTTCATGTCTGTCACCTCTTTCCTGGATTGATCCAGATTGGTTTGTGGCTTAGAGACAGACGAGCTGTCTGTGTGTGTGTAGGGAAGGTGATGGATTGCCTTGTGTGCAGCCTCTCCATCCCTGGTGTGCAGAGGTGGATGGAGGGAGAACTCCCTCCTTGGCTGCTCCAAGGTTTCCCTGTCCACCCTGGCACTCCCAGGGAGGAGGAGCAGTGTGGGGATGGCAGCCAGACGCCGAACGCTGCAGGTGCAGAGCTCAGCAAGGTGAGGTCCCAAAGCCATGGAGTTTTCAACAATCTCTTCTCTGTTCTCTTTCCCTCCAGGAGGAAAACATTTGTTTGCACTGGGCTGCTTTTTCTGGCTGTGTTGACATAGCTGAGATCCTGCTGGCAGCAAAGTGTGACCTGCACGCCGTGAACATCCACGGGGACTCTCCCCTGCACATCGCGGCCCGGGAGAACCGCTACGAGTGTGTGGTGTAAGTGCTCTGCTCACCCCTCTCCCTGCCTCCCTGGCTGCTGCCTGGCAGGCTCAGGAGAGCCTCTGGAATGCCCTGGCCTTCACACACAGCCCAGGATTGGGATGGAGGGCTTGTTTTTCTCCCAGGAGTGGGGGGTGTGAGGTGCCAGCTGCTGCCAGAGCTGCTCGCAAGACGTGGTGTGTTCTGGAGTCTCAGGGGCTGTGCTCAGCCTGGGCTTCCCAGCAGGAAGGTGTCAGGCTTCCTTGATTAAAGCTTTTTTTTCCCCCACAACTAGCATGGTAACAGGGTTTTTCCTTTGCTTCATCCCTGCTCTGAATAAAGCCATCATGTTCTCACCAAAAGCTGGTGAGTATAAACAAGGGCCAAGTCCAACACCAGTTTCCTGTGGGACTCTTCCATTTCCAGCCTACTCTTCCCACCCCATATCTTTCCCTGCCAGAGAGAGTTTCAAGCCTGTCTGAAGTTAGGCTGGTACCAGCAAGGTACCTGAAGCAAGGCAAGGTTTGCCCAGAGCTCTCATGGGTGCCCAGAGCTCCAGTCTGTGGCTTCTGTCAGAAGGATTCACTGAACCATGCTTAATAAAGAACACTCAGGTGATTATTCACTACTACAGATTCTTCCTCGTCCCTTAAGGGCTGGCTGGAGGATGTGATTCAGCTTGTTTTCCCCTTGCCTGGTTTCTCCTGGGGAATCCTTACCCTTCCTTGCTGTTTTGCAGTCTCTTTCTTTCCCGTGGCTCGGATGTCACTTTAAAGAACAAGGAGGGTGAGACCCCGCTCCAGTGCTCCAGCCTTAACTCTCAGGTCTGGGTGGCCCTACAGATGAACAAGACTCTCAAAGAATCATCTTCTGAGAAGCCTGTCCAGATAGAGAAGGTGGTGAGCAGGTGAGAATAGGGCTGGCTTTGCTTGTGGCTCATGAAGGAAGGCTGGGGGCCTGGTTTGAGAAAGAACAGCTTGACTTCTTAAACGGGTGTGAAGGTCAGTGTGAGCTTAGCAGGAACTAAGCCCATGCTGATTCAGTCCATGGTTTGCAAATTCATCCTCCAAATGGAAATACTCATGAGCACAAAGAACCATCTGTAAGGCAGGGTGGGAAAACATGAGCTCTGTTCTAGTCTGAATGGCTTTGAGTGCCAGTGATTCTGGCCCAGGATTGTTTGAGTGGCCCCTTGTCTGGGGGGACTTTCCTTGTGTGACAGTTCTTTCTCCACTGGCAGGGACATTGCCCGGGGTTACGAGCGGATCCCCATTCCCTGTGTCAATTCCGTGGACAGTGAGCCCTGTCCCAGCAACTACAAATACGTGTCACAGAACTGTGTCACCTCCCCGATGGACATTGACAGGAACATCACTCATTTACAGGTGAGGGATCCTGCTGTGTTCCTGTTCTGGGCTGTGCAGTGCTCCTCAGAGCAGGTTTGGCATTCCAAATGGGAATGTTGAGTCCTGATATTGCCATCAAATCCCAGCTAAGGTTGAGTTGCTCACCTCCAGCTCTTTATCTGGGAGTTGGGATTTTGATTTTCTTCAGCTTTGAGGCTTAAGCTGAGCTCTGTGTTCAGCTGTAGTATTGGCCATCTGGTGCTGGCTGATGTAGCTGCCATTCATCCTTGTCCTCTGTTCTGAGGCTGGAGAGTCAGGGATTTGTTGGGAGAGCTTCCTAGTGCTGCCTTCCCATGGACTGCAGCACCCAGGCTGAGGTCTTGGCTGAGATACTGCGGTCCTGGAAGGGCTGAGTGGGGAAAGCAGAGGTGGAGAAGTGCAGGGTGAGGGTGAGGCCTCGCTGGGCACAGCTCTGAGGTGGCTGAAGTGACCTTCCCATGGCAGTCCCTGCTGTGCAGCTGCGGGTGGTGGGGCTGTGCTGGTTTGGGGATGCTGGGGAAGCAGCAGGGGAGGACTGAGACAGCACAGCTGCATCCTCTCCCAGCTCTGGTCCCTCCTTGGAGCTTTCCTTGTCCTCAGGTGTGGAGAGCAGCTCACAGGGCATGGGGGAGGGTTAATAACAGGGGGATATCCTCTCCTGAGCAGTGAGGCTGGCTCAGAATGAGATCCTTCCTTGCAAGGCAGAGTCCTTTGGTGCTCGTTGCACACAGAAATAAAGAATGGAGTTAAACTGCCACCGAATATTGAAACTGGTTGTCCTTCTGGCCAAGGAGCTGCAACAAGAGGAGGAGATGTGGTTTCCTGACCCAGTCACCAGTTGCAGTTGCAGTTGCAGTTCCAGTTGTGTGAGTGGTGTGGAATTAACCCTTTGCTTCCCTTGCAGTATTGTGTCTGTATAGACGACTGCTCCTCCAGTAACTGCATGTGTGGCCAGCTCAGCATGCGCTGCTGGTACGACAAGGTGAGCACACACAGCCCCCTCCTGCCTCACACCAGGGCTTGAGAGCTCAATTCTGCCTAATTCAGTTCTTGCACAACTCAAAGCCAGGTTGGACAGGGCTTGGAGCAACCCTGGTCTAGTGGGAGATATCCATGCCCATGGAAGGGGTTGGGATGAGCTGAGCTTTAAGGTCCCTTCCAACCCAAACCATTCCCTGTTCCTATAATTCCAGCTCCTTTCTTTTTGACTTGTAGTGCTTGAAGTCAGCTCTGAGACGTGTGATAATCCAAACTGTGTGCTCAGGGCAGCTTTTCTCGTGTTATTTATTTGTGTTCCTCTCGTGCCAACTGAGCCATTAATTACACCCATGTGATAGGGAGCATTTCATAATCCATGCGTGAAATCAGCTTCCATTTCAGGGCAATGTGGAAAGTGCTGTAAGATGTAAACAAAGGGAGGGGAGTGAAGAGAGAAATTTTTTTCATCTGTTTTTATTTCTTGTGATTCTTCTGGATGAAGGCAAAGTAAAGATGTTTTCAGTGCCACATTGCCAGAAGTCACGTTTGTTTTGGGGAAGTGCTTCAACCCTCCAGGGAGGTTTTGAGATTCATCTTTGGGCAGGTGCTACAAAGATCAGAAGTTCTGTGAATCTCTGCAGGTTTCTCCCAGGAGGAATGCTGGCATCTTCCTTGGCTTTGTATCCATTTTATTTACACATTAATAGGTGATTGCACCTTTCAAGCCTTAAAAGCCAAATTTGTTAAATATGTTAAATTGCATCCATCACTTCCTTAATCCTGTATGTTGGTGAATAATTGAATTGTAGCTTTTTTGTGGAGTGTTGTTTGGGAGGGTAATGTGGTTCACAGCACTGGGGTGTACTGGCCTTGGACTCTGCAAGTTCAGGCTTTATTCCAGAGGCAGCCTAAGCATCCCCTGCTCCCCTCCAGCACAGCAAATGGCAATAATGATGATGATGCACACCAGTTTTCTGCACAGCACTGGCAGGTGTTTTTTTAGTGCTGTGTAGGGTGATGCCAGGCAGCAAAAATCTAAATTCTCTGGCTGTTTGTCAGCTGTGGGTGACAGTGGTGACTGTGCTGCTGTCAGGGTAGAGCAAAACCACTGCAGAGCCTGAGCTCTGACGCTGCGTTTGGAGAGATCGGGCACAACTCCACTGTGGATTTCTCTGGTCTGTTTTTAGCCTGGGGGGAATTTCTGCCTGGGTTTTGGGGATCCCTGGAGCAGACAAATAACCCAGTCTGGGGTGGCTCTCTCCTTCAGGATGGCCGACTCCTGCCTGAGTTCAACATGGCTGAGCCCCCCCTGATCTTCGAGTGCAACCACGCGTGCTCGTGCTGGAGAACCTGCAGGAACCGGGTGGTGCAGAACGGCCTCAGGTGAGCAGGAGGGGCAGCCACAGCTGATCTGGGCAGGATCAACCCCAAACCCATCAGCTTTCTGCCTCTCAGCTCACCCATAATCCCACAAAACCCAGCACAGAAGCTGGGGCTGGTGGGATGGAAGTGGGTTCCTGCGTGCTGCCGGTGGGAATGAAGCAGCAGTGGGTTGATGAGCTCAATTAACATCTCAATTAATATTTGCACCCTGCCCATGGCACCATCAGGTGGGAACTGCAGTGTTCTTTCATCAGCTGACTGTAAAACACACCGATGGCTTGTGGGTTTGCATGCACAGCCCAAGTGTGGTGTCTCAGGGGGAGAGCTGAGAAGGACATGACAGCAACAGAGCTGCAGAGCCTTAATTCAGAAGCTCTTGTGAGCCAGCAGTCTAGATTAGAAATACAGGCCAGCATGCCCAGACTTGGCTGTTTAAAATTACCAACTTTTTGGCATGATGCCCCCTGACTTGGATACCTGAATACCTGTTGGCCTCACTGCTCCAGGCTAGACTGTTGGGATTTTGGTGCCTGGCTAAAAATGTCCATGTTTTGGTTTGGACCTCTGCTGTGGAGGAGTTTGCCACTGCACTACGTTCAAAGGGATCCCACTGGAAAAAAAAAAAAAGACTTTTTGGAATTTTTTTTATAATGCTGACAGCACTCTTTTTGCAAGCTTTGTAATTTCAATGACATTTTGCAATGTTAAAAATAAGCAAGGAAGAAACTCGATGTGTTTCCACAGAACTTCACCTCTCTCTGGTTTTCCCTGCCAAGCTCCTGAGCTCCGGTGCCTCCGTGGGTGTTTCTTTAGGAGCTGTACAGCTAGAACTGTTGCTTTTGCATTTTTTTGCCTTGCTGAAGTGTTTTTCCTGAAAGATGGGAAGGGTTGGAAGCCCAGCCACGAGCCGGGGAGAGGCAGCTCTGCTGGGAAGGAGGGTCAGGTGCTGGGCAGAGCTCGCGGTCCCTGGGGAGGCAGTGGGGAAGGCTCCTGCCGTGGGGCTGCAGCTGACACAGGGGTGCTGCTCTCCCTTTTCAGTGCTTCCTTCATCAGATTGGCTCCAAATTAACTCTGCCTGGCAGAGCACACGTATCCAGCTGGCAGCCTGGCCCAGCTCAGCTGGCAGGCTCAGCTCAGAGCCACGGCCCCGCTGCCGCCGGTGTCGGCTCAGTGCAGAGCCCAGACCTGAGCTGGGCTCTGCTCTGCTCTGCTGGACAAGGCAAAACCTGGGGGAGCTTCCCCAAGCCCCAAACCCAGTATTAGACCCAATTTCTGAGAGCAATCACTCCCCTGAGGTCATGGTTTGCCCTGGTTGAAGCTGTGTGCAAACAGGATAAAATTCACATCCCTTGGTTTGAGCTGACGGTGCAGGAGGGAGTGGGTGAGGGGGAAGAGAACTACTGGGAAAAGCAACAGGGTGAAGTTAAGGTGAGCATCAGATTTCACTTAATTCCAATAACAGCGTTGCTGAGAGTGGGTTTTGGTTCCCTCAGGGATAGAGCAAGCTTTTCCTAGCCCTGGAGACTGTTCATTCTGCACTTAACTCAGGTTCTGGCTGAGCACGAGGCAGAATGACTTACAGGATTGTTTCTCTGCCTATAAACCCCATCAGTAAAATTCCACAGAGCAGCTATTACACCAAGAAGTCTCAAGTTGCAGCGTTTCTTCCTTGTCTTTCAGCCAGGCAGCTGGATATGATGGAATTGCTGAATGCCCTGGCCTTGGCAGAGGGCAGAGGGGTCAGAGCACTTAGCTCAAGGTGTTCTTTAGTCCCTGGGAGCTGGTTGTTTTCTCCCTCAGCACCACTCCCTGCACACTTAAATCCCCTTCTACCTTCCCTGCTTCCCCCAGGGCTGCATGGAGGGGAAGGGAGTGCTGGTGGGATTCTGATATCCCCTGTAAATCATCATCACACAGAGCATCCAGCCCTGTCCCCTCTTCCCCAGCCCCTCGCTGTGCACCTGGGCAGGCAGAAGGGGCTGAAGGGGCTGACTGGCACCTGTCCCATGTCCCTGGGCTGTTTCCATGCCAACATCTGCCCACAGCTGGAAGCTGTGGGAGTGGAGCATCCCTGCAGGGTGAGAATGGGAGGGTGAATATTAAAATCCTCTGGGAGTGATGAGTGTGGTGATGGAAGGTGCTGGCTTTTTGCTCATCTCTTCATGAAAATTCATTCTTTCCATGCAGTGCTGCCATCAGTGTGGCTTCATTTCCTCTTTTTCTCTTTTCCAGGACTCGGTTGCAGCTTTACAGGACACAGAAGATGGGCTGGGGAGTGCGGACGATGCAGGACATTCCTCTGGGAACCTTCGTGTGCGAGTGAGTTGTGCAGCTTCCACTGTCCCAGACTGCTCCACACCCTGCCCTTGCACACCTGAAAAGCTGCTGTGCTGCTGCTTCTTTCTCACACCCTCCCTCCACTCTGAGTCTCTTACTTTGCCTAAAGCAGCTCAGGCCAGGAAATGTTGAACCTGGGCAGTCCAAAGCTATTTAAAATGGAATAGGGAGACAGATGTGGGGCACCAGCGCTGTGGGGACTCCTGCAACAAGGGGGTTTCATCAAACCCACACCTCTCTGCCTGTGGGGGTGCATTTGGTCCTTCTGAGCCAGCCCAGGCCAAGCAGCACCTGCTTCTTTCTGCTTGAAGGACCTGCCTGTCACCTGTTTTACCCTGGTTTTACAGCAGGGTGGCTGTAGCTGGGATCACAGCTCGGATTTATTCTGGCTCAGGAGGGATTGAGAAAGAAGCCCAGATCCTTCCAGGGATCCTGCCAAGGCCTAAGGCTTTTAAACCAAGACATTGAAGTTGTGCTGCCTGTAATTGCTCAAAATACCCTGGGAAATACAGGAGGGGCAGACACAAACATTTTGTTTTGGGGTGTGAACAGCAGGAGCACTGCAGTGGTTGTGGGACAGCCTGAGTCTGACCAGGAACTTCAGGAGAATTTGGTTCATGTGTTGATCTTGGCCAACAAAGAGATTTGTGAAAGGAAATTTAGTCCTCAGGAAAAATGTAAATTAATTTTTAGCATTAATGTTATTTAGGTGTTGCTTTGAAGAGGTGGAGTTTGGAGCCAGATTTTCACTGCAGGAGGTTAAGAGAGCTCTGTTTGGTGGCTCGGAGCTGACCAGCACTGTGGCTGTGGTTGCCTGTCTGTGCCTGGGCTGCATCCCTGTGTTTCTCTCTCCCCAGAAAGAGGTTTTTAAGCCTGTGCTCTCATTCCTGCCTGTCCCTGTGCCCACAGGTACGTTGGGGAGCTGATCTCCGACTCCGAGGCCGATGTCCGTGAGGAGGATTCCTACCTCTTCGACCTGGACAACAAGGTACTGTGTCTGCAGGTGTCCAACCACACAAACCCGAGCTCCTGCCTCCCCAGAAGAGCCCAGAGAATGTTTGACTCCATCTTGATGTGCAGCAAAATCCTGCAGAGAGCACAATTGCTGTGCTTGAGTGGAAATGGGGTTGAGGTGAGAGTTAGGGCTGGTCAAAAGGGCAGCAGAACCAGCACGTGCTGCCCACACCACTTCTGAGCAAGATGCTCTTCTGTCAAACCCCTCGGAGCATCCTGAGCTCAACTGGCCAGGTTTGGTGCTCCCAGCCTGGCACCTGTGTGATTGGCAGCTCTGTCAGTTCTTCATAAAGTGATGATGAGCTGAAAGACTTGAGAAAAACCCTGACAAACCCCATTCCCTCATAAAGGATCCATCAGACACCCTGGCAGGGGCTTGTTCTGCTGCTTGTTCCTCTGCACTGCTCTGTGAGGGCTCTCAGGGCAGAAATTTTCCTTTGCAAAGTACAATCTCAAAGTTTGAAGCAAGGCCATGACTTCAGACTCCCCCTGGGAGAGGAGAAGTGAGAAAAGGTGAGCTGGGGACTCCCAGGAGTGGAGTGGCTTCCAAGGAAGGCTGTAAAACACTCTGTGCCTTGTTTCTGTCGTCAGCTTGTGACAAGGAAGCTTTGCTTTGTTTTTTGTCCTCTTCTTTTTTTAAAGCAACGCACATTCAAGAGCTGAAAAAGGATAAATAATGAGTCTTGTGTGAAAACAAGGGGGTCAGACTGTAATTTAGAAGTTGGAAAGGACTTCAGCCTGGTTTATGAGAAAGAGCCCACCTGGGCTGTGCCCTGGCTATTTCTGGCTGGCAGCCCTGAGGGAGAACCTCTGTGCTGGCTCCTGGGAATCCTTCAGGGGAACAGGAAGGGAGACCAAGGTGAAGATCTGGAGAAAACCAGGCACCAAATCATTGAGGGATGGTGAAAGCTGCCCATCAGGCTGGGCAGGGAAGGGCAGGGCAGAGCCAGCGGGTCCTGTGTCCTCCAGAGTGATGATGGGGCATTGCCAAGGGTGTGAATCCCAACCCTGGAGGGGCCTCAAGGTCCTGATGTGTCTGGAAGGAATGGCCTGAATGGACTTGTGCTGTGGTGAGAGTGGTAGGGTTGCCATTTCTGTGGTCTGGGTTGTCATTTCTGTGGTCTGGGTTGTCATTTCTGTGGTCTGGGTTGTCGTTTCTGTTGTCCCTGTCCCTGGAGTTGTCACTTGCAGCCCCGTGTGAGGGGATCATGGAGTGTCCCAGGTCCTGCTGTGGCTGTGGGTGCTGCCATCCTGCCCCACTGTGGCATTTCCATGGATGAAATTGAGGGAGTGAAATCACTGATTCATGGAATCAGAGCTGGTGACTCCGTGTGCGCTCCAGGCCCATTGGGGTGCTGCCTCCTCCAATTTTTGGGATGTTTTCCTGGGCTCCTGCACCCCCAAATGTGACCTGGCACAGCTCATCCATTAACGATCCGAGGTGCTTGTCCAAAAGGGACTTGGAGCACCACTAATGGATCCTTTTGCTTTTGGCCTCTTTGCAACTGAAATTAGCTTCTGTAATTAAAGCCTCTGCTTTGCAGAGTCATTCTCTGCTGGAATAAAAAAGCCCTGAGGGGGGTTCTTTTATTTTCAAGGAAAACAAAGTATTACTGCTCTCTGGAAAGGGAATTTCTGTGTTCTCACTTTCACTCTTATCTGCAAAACCCTGTGTTTTCTCGAGGCCCTGGCTTTGTGTTTCCAAGCTGTCATGTTCAATTAGAGGACAGAACAGATGCCTGTTCCCCTATCCAGGGGCTGCTACCCATAAGGTGTCTGCACTGAACATCAACCCCATTGTGCCAAACTGGTGCTTGCACTGGGAGAACTGGTGTGCCAGAGTGTTGAAAAACAGCTCTTGGGGTGCATGGAGGCAGAGAGAACTCTGTTTTCAGGGCACTGTTGAATATAAATTGAATATAAAAGTGTGTGTGTGTGTTTTCAGTCCTTTCAAACCCACAGTGAGTGCCCTGCCCTGGCTGTTCCTGGAGCTCTCTGGAGCATTAATGGGGAGCCCAACAGCCTGCTCGTTTATTTAAGGCAATAAAGCCCAAACCCCAGCGTGCCCTAACGAGCCCTGCCCCGTTTCTCCCCAGGATGGAGAGGTTTACTGCATCGATGCCCGTTTCTATGGCAACATCAGCCGCTTCATCAACCACCTGTGCGAGCCCAACCTCATCCCCGTGCGGGTGTTCATGTCCCACCAGGACCTGCGCTTCCCCAGGATTGCCTTCTTCAGCACCAGGCACATAGAGGCTGGAGAGGAGATCGGGTACGTGCCAGACACTGCGAGCTCTGCTGCTCCCCCCGCTGGCTCACTCCTTCCCTGTGCTCCAGGGATTTGGCCCCAGGGTGCCTCGGGATCCCCCTGAAGTTTGCAAAGCTCCAGGCTCAGCCTGGTTGTGTCCACTCACAGCCCTGGGCTGAGCCCCAACGTGGGCAGCAGGGGAGGGGGGATTCTGCCCCTCTGCCCAGGTGAGGCCCCACCTGCAGAGCTGCCCCAGCCCTGGAGTCAGCACAGGAAGGACCTGGAGCTGCTGGAGAGAGCCCAGAGGAGGCCACAGAGATGCTCCAAGGCTGGAGCCCCTCTGCTCTGGAGCCAGGCTGGGAGAGCTGGGGGCGCTCACCTGGAGTGGAGAAGGCTCCAGGGAGAGCTCAGAGCCCCTTGCAGGGCCTAAAGGGGCTCCAGGAGAGCTGGAGAGGGACTGGGGACAAGGGATGGAGGGACAGGACACAGGGAATGACTTCCCACTGCCAGAGGGCAGGGATAGATTAGATTAGATTGAATTAGATAAAGGGTGATGTCTTCTTCAATGAGGGTGGGCAGGCCCTGGCACAGGGTGCCCAGAGGAGCTGTGGCTGCCCCTGGATCCCTGGCAGTGCCCAAGGCCAGGTTGGATGGAACTCTAATGGAAGGTGTCCCTGCCCATGGAACAGGATGATCTTTGAGGTTCCTCCAACCCAAACCATCCTGGGACTCCCTGAAGTTGTGGCAGCACCGATAGCCCTCTCCCTCCCGTTTCCCACTGCCATTTCCTGACCCCTCCTGTGCCTCTCTCTTGCAGCTTCGACTACGGGGACAGGTTCTGGGACATCAAAGGCAAATTCTTCAGCTGTCAGTGTGGTTCACCCAAGTGCAAACACTCGAGCTCAGCGCTGGCCCAGCGGCAGGCGAGCACCTCGGCCCAGGACACGCAGGAGAACGGGCTCCCCGACACCAGCTCTGCCACGGCCGCCGGCCCCTTCTGACTCTGACTCCTTCCACCCCCAGGCATTCACAGACTGGCTGAATTCCCGTTTAAACAGAAAGAAGAGAGAGAGAAAGAAAAAAAAAAAACCTGACACAAAACCACACAAAAAATTAAAAAAAAAAAAAAGAAAAAAAAGAGAAAAAACCCCCCTGCTCAAGGAAAGCCAAGGGTTTGTGACACTTAGGGCTGTGCCACCGACTGTTACTTGAGGAAGGAGTGAAAGCAAATCCCGCCTCCGTGCTGTTGTTCTCCCCTCCCTGCTCCTGGAAAGCTGCTGGGTTTCACAGCTGTGTTTGTGCAGGGGTGGCTGTTGCATTTTTTTTTGCCACCCGAGCTGTCCTGGCCTCCTCTCTGCACGTGCTGAGTGTTGGCAGAGCCAGGGAGAGCCGCCCGTCCTCGGAACCATTGCCTGGATCCCTTCCACCCACTCACAATAAACTCTGGATACTTGATGGGACTTGGTCTCTGGGAGGTGCTGGCTCTGGGTTTGCTTGGCACAGCCCCAGGGCAGGTTGTGCTGGTTGATTTTTTGTTGGTTTGGTTGGTTTTTTGGTTGGTTGGTTGGTTTTTTTGTTTTGTTTTTTTTTAATCTATAAGTGGATAATTCCTCCCCCATCTCGCAGGACGTTGTGGTGGGGCCCTGCAAATACCCTCAATTCTCTCCAACCTCCACGGCTTTTTTCTCATCTGATGAGAAGAATCCCAGAGTCCTTCCAATCCCTGTGCTCCCTGGCTCTCTCCCTCCTGGATTTTCTCCGTTCAAACCAGCTCTGGTCCACGTCCTGTTCCTGTCTCAATGTTGGGTTCTTCCGTGAAGGAATTCCCCTCACCCCGTCCCACGAGTGGTTTTAGAGAGAGAGGGCTGAAGAGGATTTTACAAGACACTAATTCCTAAAGAAAACCAGTTTTTCCCACCCCTTTTTTAAAAGATAAAATGAATGATATATATATTATAGAGGACCTGGACTGGCTGGGGAGGACAGATGTGTCAAGGTGAGAAGATCCCAGATGCCACCAGCTCATCTGTTCCCATCCCTTTGCTCCACGCTGGGCACCTTGGATTGATTTTTAAGCCACATGCTATGAGGTTTCAAGGAACTGATTTATTTTTTACCATTATTGAAACATCGGGGACAAGCATTAAAAAACATGAAAAAAGAGAGAAAAAAAAAAATCTTAAAAAAAAAAAAAACAAAAAACGACAAAACCCACAAAAAAACCAAAAAAACCAAAACGACAACAAAAAGAAACCACAAAACAAAACGGTGCTGATTCTGGTGTGATTTTTGCTCACCACGTGAATATAAACTTATCAATTGTATAAAAAGAACAAAGTGATTTTAGTATAAAAATGCAGGAAAAAAAAAACAAAACTTTTTTTAAATTGTTAGTATTGTAGTGTGAATAAAATTGCCATCACCTTTTGTGTGGTGGCTGGGCAGGTCATTATCTTAATTTTTTTTTTTTTTTTTGCATATATCTTTAAATACTGTAATTAGTGCAGTAACAAGTTTTTTGGTTTTTTTTGTTCATCTCTTCTAGAACATTCATAATGCCATCATGTTTATTATTATTATTTTTTTCTGTTAATGTTTTTGACAGTTTTAAAGGAGCAGCCTTTTGGCTCTGATCATTTTCTTGTTCTGTTTTCAATGAAATCAATAAAAAAAAGGAAAAAAAAAAGTGCTTTAAAAGGAGTTTGGCTTTTTTTGGTCTGCTTGGGGGGAGGGATGGCCCAGGGTGGAGCTGAGCTGCTCCTTGGTGGGCTTGAAAATGAAGAAAACAACAAAAAAAACCCGTTTCTGCAAAGAAATGTAGCCTTGAGTGTATTCTGAGGGGTTTGGGATTGTTGTTTTTTTAAATTTTGTATAAGTAAAAGTTTGGGAGCCTGAATTGCTGTTGCTGAATGGGCAGCACTGAGATTTGGGGATCCTGGGATGTCTCCCCACCCTCTGCTGGGGGGGGATGAAATAAAATTAATTAAAAAATACCAAGGAAAGAGGTGAGGGGGAGAAGCTGCTCAGAGCAATCCCTGGGGATGTTCCCAGCAGGGAGCTCTGGGGGGTTTGGCTCTGCCAGGGGCTGGGTTTGGGGGTCAGGGGTGCCAGGGGTGGGTGTGGGCTGCTGTGACTGAGCAGAGCCCTCCCTGGCACTGGGGAGCGAACAGCTCTGAGGCACTGCCAGCCAAAACCCCATAAAAATATTCCTAAAGGGAGGAAAAGCCTGGCCCGGTGCCAGCCAGGATGGGGGACACAGGGGGACCTCATCACCCGCACAAATTGGGCAGGTGGTGAAAGAATTATGGTACCATTGGGTTGGGTTGGGTTGGGTTGGGTTGGGTTGGATTGGGATGGGTTGAGTTGGGTTGGGTTAGATTGGTTTCGGTTCGGTTAGGTTGGGTTAGGTTGGGTTGGGCTAAGGTTGGGTTGGCTTGGGTTGAGTTGGATTGGGTTGGGTTGAGTTGGGTTGGGTTAGGTTGGATTGGGTTGGGTTGTGATGCCTTTTTCTGGTCTAAGGAAATAAAGGCTCAGACAGGGTCAGAGGGTTAGGGGTTGTTTCCCTCGGTATTTTAATAGGATCCCGTTCGATGGCTTCTGCCGTCCAGGTAGAACACGCCGCAAAAGCCCCGTCCCCCCAGTCGAGTGTACAATTAAAGACTCTACACATTAGCAGATCTACCAGGAGGGCCCAATAAGGGCCTGGGTGGGCTCACTTCTAGTTTACAAAATCTGTCCTACTGGGAGACCTTGAGGGCTCACGAAAACAGAGTGTTTGGTCTCTAACTCTACGTGGTTTCAGGGGTGTTTGGTCAACTGGCCCTATAAACACCATGAAACCAGGCTGAACTATCACCTAAAGCATCACAAGTGTGCATGCTGATACCTGTGAATATAGGGAACAGTGTAAGAAATATTCAGAGAAAAAGCAGAAAAAATCCTTCAGGCATCAGTTGGGTTGGGTTAGATTGGTTTCGGTTCGGTTGGGTTGGATTGGGTTGGGATGAGTTGGGTTGGGTTAGATTGGTTTCAGTTCGGTTTGGTTGGGTTAGGTTGGGTTGGGCTAAGGTTGGGTTGGGCTAAGGTTGGGTTGGGTTGGGTTGGGTTGGGTTGGGTTGGGTTGGGTTGAGTTGGGCTGGGTTGGGTTGGGTTGGGTTGGGTTTGGTTGGTTTAGGTTGGGTTGGGTTGGGTTGGGTTGGGTTGGTGAGAAATTATGGACTTTGCTACTGGAATTATGGAAGATTCCCCTCCCCAGAGCTGCTGGGGATGTCAGGGCCCTCACAGGCACCCCCATCCCCCCACACATCCAGACCGTTTCACCATGGGCTAATTACAAAATTACAGCTCAATATTGCAGAATTAAACATTGTGATTAAAAGAATGTGCTTTAATTGAAGGGGAGAAGTGGAAAACACCCAGAGAAATCTGATTTCTGGGCCTGACTTCCCCAAAGTCAGCATTTCCCTGGGAGGGTGGGAAGGACACCAGTGAAGGTCAGGGACCCCAGGCCAAGGTGGGGGCTCAGTGGGTCTGCACTGAGCTGCAGGATGGGGTGTGAGGGCCCTTTCTGGGGTTCTGCCTCATCCCAGCAGCTCAGGGGGCACTGAGGGATGGGGTCACTCACTGCAGGGGTGGCAGCTGATGGTTTGGGGGGGCCACGTTGGGATCAGGCTCCCCCAGGCACGGCTCCCTCCCCCTGCACCCCAGGGAGCATCACACAGGGGTCTGTCACTGCTCCCAGGGGGTCTCCTGCTCCAAGGCCAGGGATGGGACATGGAGGGGTCAGATCCAGCTCTGGGGGATCACAGGGTGCTGCAAACCCCCTGCACAGAGCTGAGGAGTTGTTCTGGCTCATCTCTTGGGAAGCTGATGGACAGGGGGGTGTGAAAAGCACCCACAGGCAGCATCCACCGCCCTGGGCTGACCTGGGCCAGCAAAGCCAGAGAATTACCCTGGATACTGCAGCTAATCTGGCTTCTCTTTATAGACTCCTTCCCTCTCTTTGTGCTGCCGTGACCTCCTGTGACGAGGAAATATGAGCCAGGCTGATGGTTATCCTGCAGCCCAGGTAAGACTTATAAAATCTCTATAAATGTGGAATTTCACCCCACATCTCATTCCTGAGCCTTTGCCAGAGCTGGAAGAAATATTACTTTATCTCCCTGCTAGCACAGAATATTCCCTCGTCTGCTGAAGGAGCTCCCTTATCACCCTTTTAATTTCCTTTCTGGGCTCCAAGCAGGATGAAAAGCCTCTGCTGCTGTCACTGGAGGCAGGGCAAGGCCTTGATGTTCCAGCTGTGAGAGAGAGAACCAGCCTGAGGTTCAAGTTTGAGGCTGCAGGAGGGATGGGAGTGATCAGGGGACAGCAGCTGGTGCCAGAGGAGATCAGGCTCAGCCTCCCTGTCCCTTCCCCAGGCCCAGAAATGGCCTGAATGCCCAGGAAAAGCAAATATTGCTGGGTGCTGCCTGTGGGGAGAGCTGTGCCTCACTTGGGAGGGGGAGGCTGGACAAGCTCAGCCCCACACCTGAGTTTATGGTCATCTCTGCCCTTTAATCTCTGTTCAACCAATGTGAGAGTCATTAAAGAGGGCTCGGCCCCTCAGGACAGTGTCAAGCACCTGCTGGGGCTCCCTCTTTGCTGGTGGCACTGGGGACACACGAGGCCCTGCTGGAGGTACCTGGGTGCCAGGGCAGGGGACAGCACCCGGCCAGGGAATGGCCCCTGGGTCACCTCTGCTGTCCCTGCAGCGTCAGAGGGACCCAGCAGCCCCCATAGCAAGGAAATGCCCCCTGCCTGGGAAGCTTTCAATCAATAAATGCTCTCCAGCCCTCTGGGATGGGTGGGGGAGTGGAAAGAGGGAATTTCATGCACCAGGAGTGTCCCCACCACGGCACACCCTGATCAGCACCACCAAAGGTGGGGTTTGGGAAGCAGCTCCTCTCCCTCCTTGCTCCTGGAGCCCCTGGGGGTTTGCAGGGAGGTGGGATCAAGGTCCCAGACCTACTCGGGGGGGTTCTATCCCAGTGAAGCCACCAGAGTCTGGTGCTGAGCTGGGATTAAACCCCCCTTGTCACAAAGTGTCCCAGCTGACCCGGCCCTGGCAAAGCCAGGCTTTGTTTAAACACTCGGAGCTCTGCACTCTACCAAGGATGACAAGAGATTACATTAAGAAGGGCTGGTGTTTACCAGGGATCCATTTGCCAGCTTTCCTGGCTGCAGCCTCTGGAACTCTGCCGGAGCAGACAGTGCTGGGCACATGGATCCTCCCTGCCCATTCCCCTCTGAGAGGGGTTTGCAAAACCCCAAAATTCCTCTGAGCCCAGCAGAGCCTCTGGGATGAGGTAACTTCCAGGAGGAGGCTGGAGAGCTGTGGGCATGTCAGAGGCTTCATTTTGCATCTGGGATGCTCTTCCCTGTCCCAAGGAAAGGGGGACAAGGGAAGTGCCATCCCCTGATCCTTTTTCAGTCCAATTTACCCCATTTCCAGCCCCCCTTCCAGGCCATAAACCCCCAGTGCTGGGAGCTGGGGCCTGACCTGAGCTCTGAGGTGTGAACAAAGGCTTGGGGGAGATGCTCTGTAGCCAAATAAACTGGAGTAGAGCTAAAATGAGAATTCGTGGTGTTGATCAGATAGAAAATAAAATTATTTGGGGGCTGGAATTTTTCCCTACTGGGGGTTTGCTTTTTGCTCTGTGCTCATCCCTCGGGAGCCTGAGAGTGGGGAGCCCACTGTGAGGAGGATGGAAAGCACCTGGATGTGGAGAGCTTCCCCTCTGGAGGAGCCTCCATCTGTGAGCTCAGAATGAGGCTGATTTAAATGGTGATTTATTTGTCTGCAACGTGCAATAAGCTGGGAAAAAAACCCTCAGCAATCCTGGCCTGAAAAGCAAGAAATCACGGAGGTTTTTCTCCCTCCTTTCAGAAAATACAGCGGCAAAGAAACAGCAGTGATGGGTGAATAATAAAACCCTTCTGTGAGGCTCACTGGTGCTAGATAAAGTATAAAGCCCCACTGATGCAGGGCTCAGGGTGAGCAGCAAATATTCCACCTGAGCAGCAGCAATTAGTGCACTTGGCTTTGCCTTTTTTGTGCTCTGTAAATGTAATTCTGAGCAGCAAATAAGCAGATAAGCTTTACCCAGACATAACAAGACAAATATCCTTTTCTCCTGCCTCTGCTGGGAAGAGAATTCCTCCCTGGTTGTGCAGCTGTTGGGGGAAAATAGCTGGAATAAATTGCCTGGGAGCCTGTGAGCAGCAAACACGGCCTGCACCATTAGCAAAGTGACTTTACAAATGAACAGAGGGGGAGTGGGGAGAATATTCCCATTTACATCGTGAAAATCCCTTTGACACGGGCTTGAGCTGGGAGAAGTTGAGGAACTTCTGTGGTGTTTTGTTCTCCCGCTGCAGGGAGCTGCTTTTCTGCCCTGGACCAAATCCCCGGAGCTCTCGAGGGGAGCAGGACGAGCCAGGAACCCGCGGGATGCTGGAGCCAGGGTCAGGGTGGAGAAGGAGCAGGAGCTGATGGCTCTGCGGGCAGGGATTTGATGCTCAGCACCAGCGCCCAGGGACCGGGGGGGAGAACGCCAAAATGATGCATTTTAATGGGAAGCAAAACCGAATTCAGGCAGCTTTGTGCTGCTGCAGGGTGTGGCCGAACTCTCCCCGCCTTTCCTTTGGTGTAAATGCTCCTTTCGGGCTCAAATGGGGTTAAATTGGTCACTGTGAGACGCGGATGTGCCCTGCCCTGCCCTGCCCTGCCCTGCCCTGGGCTGGCTGAGGTCGGTGGAAGATCAGCAATTCCCTCCCTGGTTCCTCACTCACCCCCAGGCAGCTTTGGGATGTTTGAAGTGTCCTTGGAGAGCTCTGATTAGTGCCCTGCCCTGCCCGGCTCCTGCTGGTGCTGGGCAGAGGATGGGGACACTAAAGGGGTCCTTGGGAGCCCCCCCGGGAGGGTCCATCAGCCACACCCCCAATGAAACATTTCTCTGGACCAACAGATTGGATTCTGTTAAAGGAATTCAATTTAGAGAACATCACGCCAGGCAGAGGAGGAGGGCAAAACATGATGGCCAAATAATTCCAATTAACCATTCCAGACCTTTCTGGCTAATTCAGTTGGAGTAAGTGTTGCCTGGTGTAGGGATCTGCAGGGCTGAGATCCTCCCGCAGCTCCAGGGAATGTCTGGGATGCTGAGGGCTGGACTGGGCCTGAGGAGAGGCTGGTTTGATGTTATTGAGCTTTATTTCTTGAGCCAGAACAGAGAAAGAGGAATCTGGACAGCGAAGCAGAGCTCGGGTACCTCTCCTGCAGCCACTTCCCTTGGCACATGCAGCGATTTCCAGGCTAATTCTTAAATCAGTGTAAACATCAAAGCAGTGCCTGGAATGGGGCAAATGATCCAGCCCAGCTCTGCTCTGGAAAAACAACCCAGAGCCCAACGTGGAGCTTTACCAGAAGGCTGGAGATCAGCCCTGTGTTTTTAAAGCCAGGTATTTGTGGCAGAGAAACTTAATTTCACTTCTTCTTATTGGTTATTCTTCTTTGACTTTCTAAGCAGCTGCCCCTGGTATTGAGACCAGTGGGTGTCAGGCTCTTTGCTTTTCCCAGCTGCATTTCAGGGCAATTCCCAGATTTAGGTGACAGGAACATTTAATCATCAAGTGGTGAAAATTCCTGAGATTTCAGCTCAAAATCAAAGGAAACTCAAACACGTGGAGGTTTGGGAATTGCTTTGCAGCTCCCACCAGCCTGTCTGGGTTTTACCCTCCCCAAATCTCTGCCAGCATCACAGAATATCCTGAGCTGGAAGGGACCCACAAGGATCATCAAAGTCCAGCTCCTGGCCCTGCACAGAGCAGCCCCACAAATCCATGTTCCTGCAGGGAATATCTTCCCTGAGCTTCTCAGTCCTTCAATCCCCTCCTGTGACACCCTAAAAAAAATGACAATAAAGACTCCAAAATTGTTGTGCATTTGTTTTTTTTCTCCCCAAAAATGTTTGAATAGCTCCCTGTGCCTCTTGTCTGAAAACACCATCTCTCTGGTTGTTTTCTTTTCTAGTTGGAAGTCTTAATTTTGATTATGAATTCTTTGGGTCACAGCCCCCGTGTCTGTGTAAGTTCTTGGGGTTTATGGTCACTGATGCAAAACCTCTGAGGGTAAACTCCCAAATCTTTGGTGCCTTTGGTTTTGAGCATGGTGGAACACACAGTTTTTCTGCTTGATTTATCACCTTTCTCCTCTTCTCCATTTTTTCTGTGTTTTCATTCTCTAATTTGATATTTGTGTCTCCCCTCTCCCTCCTGAGGTTTCTCCCCTGTCTGGCTCTGTGTGAGGGAAACACAAAAATCTTGGGTTTTCTCCTGGCAGCAAAGGCAGCTCCCAGACAGGGAGACCCAGCCCTGAGCTGCTCCGGCTCTGCTGGGGCTCAGGGCTTAAAAACAAATTATTGCTACAGTTTAAAAACAACAACAACAAAAAAACCATCAGCAAGTGCCATTAGCTCGGGGGTTTTGCTGTTCTGAGACCTCCAGCTCCCCACACGTGAGGGTATCCAGAATTTGGGTTTTTTAGGGGTTGTGCAGAGGCTTTTCCCCCCTTCTCTCTCCAAATTAGCTGAGCTCTTGATGTTGGTTCATGAATCTTCGCTCTGCTGGAGAGATGCGGGTCTGGAAGCTGTCAAGGAGCCTCTTTTATGAGCACTTGAAAGCAAAAAAAAATATAAAGAAATGGGTGCTTGAAGAGTAGATGGGGCTAATGAAGCTTTTTTATCTTGGCAATTTGTGTGTACACAGAGTGGGGGCAAGGGGAATCCTACAGAGTGTAGCAAACCCATGTAGGGCAAGGCAGTTAATAGGATGAAAATGAAATCAATATCCAAGGCTTTAATTAAGAAGCTGTTTTTATTCACAGCCCAAGAAAAAGCCCCCCCTCCCCTCCAGATCAGAGGTGCCAAAGGCTTGCTGGATTGCAGCCTCACGTGGGCTGTGTCCTGCAGGTCCATCACAGCCCCACAGCCTTGGCAAAGGGGACTTTTGGCTGTTCCTTGAGGAAATTGCAAGAGGAGAAGGCGACAAGGGAAGAAATGAGGGTGCAGCTTGGTGCTCCTCCAGCCACGGCTTCAAACTGAAAGAGAGGAAATTGGAAATTTAGTTGGATATTAGGAAAAAAATCCTTCCCTGTGAGGGTGGGCCGGCCCTGGCACAGGGTGCCCAGAGAAGCTGTGGCTGCCCCTGGATCCCTGGCAATGCCCAAGGCCAGGCTGGACACTGGGGCTGGGAGCAGCCTGGGACAGTGGGAGGTGTCCCTGCCCATGGCAGGGGGTGGAATGAGATGAATTTTAAGGTCCCTTCAATCCAAACCATTCCATGGTTCTATGATCCCAAGATATTTGGGGTCAGTCCCAAACCCCAGTCGCTTTCTGAGCAGGGAGGGAATGACTGCAGGGCCCCAAGGTGGGATGAGGAGGGAACAACACGTGCAGAGCACTGAGCTCTTTTGCTTTCATGCCACTCGCAGAGCCAGCCCGATGTGTTTATTTCTCAGTGAAGTGAGAAATGCAGCTGTTCCCAAGAAATAATCCTTTCATAAACCATCTGAAATAGGAACAGTACAGACCCACTAAAGAGAAATATTCTAAACAGTGACTGGGCTGCTCAGATATTGGGTGTTAGCGAATGTTTCAGGACTGGAGCAAGCAACCAAATTCTGATTAAAATACTGAATTGTTCTTGTTGTTCTGGTTACCCATAAAATGAACAAGGCACTTGGAAATGTTGGGAACTGGAGGGATGAGGACCATGCCTGGCAGTGTGAACGTGGGCTGGACCTGGTGTTTTTTAACCCCTGTTCTTGCCAGTTCTTGTGCTGTGGAATCGTCAGCTGTGCTTTCTTCCTCTTCATTTCCCATTTTCTGGCATTGCTGGGCCTCTCCTGCAGCACTCCCAGCAAAAAGCTTGCTCAGCTCTGCTGCATTTGGGCAGTTTCTGCCTCCTTTCTGGGCCAGGCTGTGCAGTTGAGGCACAGGCAGCTGGACCCAGTGATGTTGGGAGCATCAACTCTTCAGCCATCTGAAGAAATGAATGTTCGGTGCTGCCGTGTGCTCTGTTTGCTGATTAAAATGATTTTCTCAGTAATAGAAGCTCTCAGTGTCTCCTCTGATGTGAGGAGGAATAATTAAGTCCTCTCAGTAATGCAGATAAATAATGCCTTCAGAGAGTCCTGAGTGCATCATAAATCAGCAGCCGTGTTCCTTGAGGTGCCACCTCCTCGTGTCCTGGCTCTGGCTGACGGCAGCAGGCTCTGGTCACCTGCTGGCCCCTGATGCCACCTGTGGTGGCACTGCCTGGTGGTGCCCCGGTGTCCCCAGGGCCTGCCTGGCACCTGGCAGGGTTTTATGGGAGCAGTTCATGGGGATTTGGGGCTGTCCCTGCTCCAAACAGCCCCGTTCTGAGGTGAAACCTGGCCTGGCCTGACAGAATCCAGGGCTATGAACACATAAATGCACATTTACATTTATATTTATCTCTCTATATATATCTATATATATGGATATATATATATATCCATATAAATAGCAACATCTGGTGTTTTTTCTTTAGTTTTGTTGTTGTTTGAACTTTGGGAGCCCAAATTAAGAATCTGCTGGGTATAAGGGGAGAGATAAGTGCCTAACAGAGAAATTGGGGAAAACTGGGGGACATATGGAGAAACTTCTCCACCAGCCACCCAGCAGGACGTGACTGTGAATTCTGAACTGGTTTTATCCTGCTCATTCTTCAAGTCTTAACTTATTTGCTCTCTGCTCGAGGTCGTTCTCAGAAGAGTTTCTGGGTCTCAGGAGGTGGTGGTGCCTCTGGTTGAGAGCCCCAGGAGCTCCTGACAGGGTGTTGGAAGGGAAATGCCTCGTCCCTGATGGATGCTGGCTGAGGGTGTGACTGATTCTCCCGGCACGGCAAAGCCTTGGGTGGTTCCAGGCATGAGCAGAGGTGGAGGGAAAAATTTCTGCTGGAAACTTGGTGCACAGATTCGGGTGGAGATGCCCAGGTGTCCCCCTGCTCTGTGGGGTCTTCTCAAGATTTAAAGGCACGAAGTTTCCACCGGAAATTTTCCTGCAGGAGGAGGAGCTCAGGACGGGCAGTGGGTGCCCTGCTCCTGCCTCTCCCGGGCACTAAGGGAGCGAATACCTCCATAAACACCCGAAGGAGCCTCGTGTGGCCGTGCCGAGGCTGGAGGAGCTGTCACACGGTCCTGGCAGCTCCATCCATCGCCATTCCCAGGGCTCCATCCTGCTCCTGCTGGAGCCAGAGCGGCGCTGGCAGCGGAGATGCCCCCGGTGCCCCCAAGAGCCGCTGTCCCCCGGCTGGGGGACACCTCCCCCGGCGATTTCCTTTGCAAATAATTAAGCTTTCAAAGCCTAACACAGAAAGCTGCCTGATTGACGAGGCCGCCCCCCTGAGTGCTTGTGCTGGCGGATGAGCGCGGGGACAGCCGCAGGTGACTCTCAGGGTGGCACCGGAGGAAGCCGTAGCTGCGGGTGGGTGGCACCCCCAGCCCCTGCCCCGCGTGGGGTGAGCAGAGTTTCAGTTCTGCCCGTGCCGGAGCAGAGGGCGCTGGAGCCCCAGAAAACTCCCGAGGATGCGGCGAGCGGCTCCAGACCCGCCCGGTCCCGCCGCTCCCGGGGCTGCGGAGCGGATTCTGCGGGATGCAGGCGCTCCTGGAGGTTGGACAGGGATGGGAAGTGCTCCCCCCGCCGGGGCTGGCGCTCAGGGCGGTCTCTGTCCCACCAGGACATCTGTCCCTGTCCCGCCTCGGCATCCTGGGGTCGGGCAGGGACAGGCGGAGGTTGGAGGTGATGATTTTCCTCCGGGCCATTTTCCCGTCCTCCCACAGCAGCTCCGCGCACTCCGAGGAGCCCAGACCCCCGCTGGCTTTCTGTCCCTCGGCCACCAGCTCAGGGCAGTGTGCGCTGCTGGCCCTCCATGGGACCTTTTGGGTTTCCAGACTCTTTTCCTGCAAGGGAAAAACGCCTTGAAATGCGGGCTATCACTTGCTTGTGTATTTGGGATCGACACTAATTAGCCCCTCTTAGCCCCTCCCTGCTGGCTCTCTAACCCCTAGAAGATCCTCACATTGTTTATTTACCACCTTCATGAGTTCATCTTGGCCCGCTGGCAGTTTTTTCCCTGTTCCGGCACCCTGGGAGCTGTTTTTCAGGCTTTACCACGTTTCTGTTTGGCTGCGCTCTGTTTCCCCCTGGTATCTTGGTAAGACAAACGGAAATGGTCTCAAGTTGCTCCAGGGGAAGTTTAGATTGGATATTCGGGAAAATTGCTTCTCTCGAAAGTTGTCAAGCACTGGAATAGGCTGCCCAGGACGGTGATGAAATCACCATCCCCGCAGGGATTTAAAAGTCCTGTGGATGTGACAGCTGGGGACATGGTGGCCTTGGCAGTGCTGGGTGAACGGCTGGACTCGGTGACTTTAGAGACATTTTCCAGCCTAAAAACTCCGCGATTCTAATTCCAGACGAGCTCCGACTCCTTCACACCCTCCCGTTTGCAGGAGTGAAGCCTGCCTGAGCCTTGGGCTGCAGCTGCCCCTGGTTCCATGGCACTGCCAGGGATGGGGCTCCTCAGTTCTGAGCCCTGGGGATGAAGCTGCCAGAGAGCGCCTGGGAGGCTGCGGGGCTGCAGGAAGGGGGAAATGCAGCTCCGGGAGCTCGGCAAAGGTGGGGCAGGTCCCTCCTTCCCCGCAGCCCTCGCGTCCCCGGCTGTGCTCCATCCCTGTCCGGCTGTGCTCCATCCCTGTCCGGCTGTGCTCCATCCCTGTCCGGCTGTGCTCTGTCCCTGTCCGGCTGTGCTCTGTCCCCGTCGGGCTGTGCTCCGTCCCTGTCCGGCTGTGCTCTGTCCTATGGGCTGTGCTACTTCTCTATGGGTGGTGCTCTGTTCCTGTCCGGCTGGTGGCTCTGTCTGGTCAGACTGGTGTTCTGTCCTTCGGGGTGTGCTCGTCGCGGCTGGTTCTGTCGTCGGCTGTTCTGCAATGTCCTGTCGGGGCTGTGTACTGTCGTGGCTGTTGCTCTGCCCTGATCCGGTGTGCTCTGTCCTGTCCGGCGTGTGCTCATGTCCTATGGGCTTGATCTGTCCGTCGGGCTGTTTCTGTCTGTGAGCTGTGCTCTGTCCCGTCGGCAGTGTCGTGTCCGTCGGCTGTGCCTGTCATGTCCGAGTGTTGCTCTGTCCTAGTCGGCTGTGATCTGTCCTGTCGGCTATGATCTGTCAGTCGGGCTGTGCTCTGTCCCCGTCGGGTGTTCCTGTACTGTCGGGCTGTGCTCTGTCCCCGTCCGGCTGTGCTCTGTCCCTGTCCGGGTGTGCTCTGTCCCTGTCCGGGTGTGCTCTGTCCCTATCGGGCTGTGCTCTGTCCCCGTCGGGCTGTGCTCTGTCCCCGTCGGGCTGTGCTCTGTCCCTGTCCGGGTGTGCTCTGTCCCTATCGGGCTGTGCTCTGTCCCCGTCCGGCTGTGCCCCGCTCCCGGGCAAGGAGCTCAGCGCACCCTCAGGGGTTTTGCTGACTCCTAATCCCGACCTTCTCCCACCAGAGAGAGGGAGCAGCTCCCCTTCCCCCCTTTCCTTCCCGTCTGTGCAGTTGGGATGAGTTTAAGGGATTAGCTTCTCCCATTCCTCAGCCTCTCCTCCCTGCGCCGTGTGAGCCAACAGAGAGAGTGATAGAGACTCCGTGTGACCACAAGAGATTAATTAAACAGTAAGCCCTAATTACCGAGGCTAAGGCTGACCGACTTACTGCGTCTGTAAAATAGCTGAATACTTAATTTAGACGGGAATGTGGACATAACTTTCACCATTAGCTGAACAAACAAGGAGCACCCGAGCTAGACGGACCGGCTGCCTGATGGATGTGGGGCTGACACCGGAGCTGGCTCCGGGTGTGCCCTCCGCCTCCTTCTGCCCAGCCACGGATTTTGGGCAAGGGGGAGCTGCTTTCTAAAGCACCAACCTGCCGCAAGCCTGCGGGATTCCCTGGCCATCAATGCTGTTCAGCTTTCAGACAGCTTCTCCAAGTCGTTGTCGGTCGCATTTCACTGCAGGTTTGGAAAAAAAAAAAAACCACAAATGGGGGAGAAACTGAAAGGCGTAAAAGCAAACCCAAACCCCAACTCCCAGCGCGAGGCAGTGGAAGTAGGGCAGCCAGCTCCTGTTCCTGCCTTTCAATATCTTCCCTGATAACAATAACAGATTCTAGGAAGTGAGAGTTCATCTGTAGCTGCAGAGCTTTTTATTGTGTTTCTCCCTTTCTGTGTGCATTAACCTTTCAGATTTCGAGGGCTGTGCAGTGGGAACTGCATTTTTTTAAAATTCCTGTTATTCGTGCTTGCTGCATGGTTCCTGATCCGGCCCCAGACAGGGTAAAAGCCGTTCCCCATTAACTGCAGCTCATTGAGCACTTCATCAGCCCTCGAATTGGTGTTTTAGGTGGACTGGAGGTGCCGAGAGGGTTTGAATCCTCACTCTGCAGAGGAGGAGGGAACATCCCAGGATCGTGGGGATAACAACTGAAACAAGGAAAACACGAGCAAAGGAATCTTGGTGCCAATTTTGAGATGCGGGAAATGGTGATTTAAAGGCTGGGGGTGTGGCTGTGTGCCCGGGGGTGTTGAAAGTGCTCGTGACAAAGCTTTGGGGACCCCCAGGTGTCCTGGCTCTGGTTTCAGCACTTGGCCAGCAAATCTCAGCACTGTGAGAGCTCAAACAGCAGCACACTGGCCACAGTGACTCCTGCACCTGCAGGGTTTGAGGAAAAGGCAGAAGTTTACCCCTGCCCTGGCTTTGTTTCTGTGTATGTGACATGTGAGTGAAGATATCTGCAGCCTCACCCAGGAAAAGTTAATTAAACACCCAATTTTTAAGGCGACTTGCCCACCTTTTTGCATGCACGATCCATTTTGGCAGTGCCATAATGAACCTAAGACCCCACATGGGAAACTGATCCTTGCTTTCTGCCATCTGACTGCGTGGCATTAAACCCTATTCCTTTTCCTAGTTAAAAAGGCCAAAACCAACCTGAAAATGGGAATATTTGGGATGGATTCCAAGCTAGCCCAGGGAACATTTCCCTGTGATGTTTTCCTGCAGAGGTGGTGATGA
Source organism: Eopsaltria australis (assembly GCA_034509425.1). NCBI lineage: Eukaryota > Metazoa > Chordata > Aves > Passeriformes > Petroicidae > Eopsaltria > Eopsaltria australis. The sequence goes on from JAVTVJ010000183.1 coordinate 564,813, forward strand.
GTGAGGTGGGAGCTCTGCCCTGGCCTGAGCTGCACCAGCATTTCCAAAGGATGAAGGTGAACTCTCACCGACTGCAGCTGCAGCAGTTGGTGCTGTCATTGCTCCAGGTTGCTCTCTGCTCCATGGTGATGCTTTCTGGGAGCTGGGCTTGCCCAGCCAGCTGTTTCCAGCTGTTCCAGAGCAAAGGCTCCTTTTTTAGTACAAGGAAACACTGTAGCGGTTCTCTGTTCCCCTCCATGCCCTCCCTCAGGTGTGTGGCATAAACCAGACCCTGATCACTGATGCTGCAAACACATTTTTGCCACACTTTTGCAGCTGTTGGGTGCAGAAGCTCCCATGGCAGCTGCAGGGCTCTGTTTTCCCCCTTAATTCCACAACAACAGCCATGCTCCAACTGAGAAAGGAGGCTTTGAAGTGTAGTGCTCTCCTTGTGTGATCTTCAGTTCCAAGTTCTTCAAAATTTGGAGCACTTTGGGAATCTGGTCCCTCCTGCACTTTGGTCGTTTCACCCCCAAACGTGGCAGCTGTGACTGTGGAGCTGTTTCCCTGGGTGTTCATTTCTCTTCTATGCCTGAATAGTTTGTCTTGCCCATCACTGAGAAGACAAAAAGCTGTCAGTCTTTAATCAATAATAACACCGAAAATAACCCAGGCAGGGTGTGACCCCGGCTGCAGTGGGGTTTGGCACCTGATGCACTGGGAGCTTTGAGTAATGTCCAGCAAACTCCTGTGGGGGACAAGCACAGAGGGCTGGGTTTGTGTCTTCAGCCTGCATCAACCTCTGGGCAAGGGGCTGGTGAAATCCCCGGATTTCTCTGGCTTTTTTACCCATCTGGACTTGGTGCTCTGTCAGTTCTTATGGTGCTTCTGCCTCTTGAATTTCCAGGGTGAAGCTCACGCAGAGCTGAGCCTGTACACGACTCGAGTTCAGAGAAAGTCAGATTTGAAAAGCTGTTTTGACATCGAGATGCCGAGCAGCATCCAGGCAAATGTTCAGAAGAGCCTAAGGAGAGGAGAGACCTGAATCTTAAGGAGGATTAGATGTCTAATCATTTACCACAGGCAGACATGTACTGAAAGACAGGCAAAGACTCCCCAAATCTCCCTCTCCCCATGATCAAGTCCTCACTTAAATTCAGGTCAAAATAATGGAAGAGAAGGGGTGAAGTTGTCTTTCCCTGCTGGCAGGTCTTGGAGGCCAATGGGGCAGAAATGATCTTAGAAATGCCAAGGAAAATAAAAATACGAAGCCTGATAAACTTTTAAGTCCCTTTTATCTCTCGTCTTGTCACAGTTCCCTGCCACAGGCACTGTCTGTGTGCAAACACTGATCCCCACAGAGCAAACCCTGCTCTGGTGCTGCTGGGGCTCACAAGGGAACTCTCACCACCACAGAGGTTTCTTGTCCTTCTTCAACCCCTGGGCAGCTTTGCTTCCCTGGGTCCTGTGATTTCCTGGTTATTTCCTGTGAATTTTCCTGCGAATTTTCCTGCGTGGTGTTGTTCAGACACTGCTCCTGTTTGTTGAAGTATTTTCTGAGCTGAAAACCTCATTTTTTGAGCTACCTGGGATTCAGCTCAGCTGGCTCCTGCCACAGCCAGCAGCTGGGTTTGGAGTCGTGATCCACCTACAAAGGAATTCAGTTTGAGACGAACAAAACGAGCACAGCAGCTCCTGGTCCCCTGGGGCTCACCCAGGGTGGGGAAGGTGCTGAGCAGGGACTTGGAGCTGCTGCCTTCCCTCCCTGCCCTGCTGGGGGCTCCTGTCCCTCCATTCCCCTTCCCTCAAATCCATTTCAGCTGATTCTTTAAACGCTGCCCTTGGGAGGGCTCTGTGGTGCTGTGGGATTGGGATGGCTCCAGCCTGGGGGTCTGTGAGGTGGAATTTCTGTGCCAGCCCGGGGGCTTTGCCAGCAGTGCCCCTCTCCAGGGGTGAGCTCAGGGTCTCTCTTGCTCCACAGCTGAGGGGAATTGGCCCTGGGTGTTTAGGGCACTAAACAATGCCACGATCAGGACTTGCACGGGAGGAGCTGTATCTTCAAAAGGCTTCTTTTCCCTCCGTTCACTCTCTTATTCTCCATAAAAAGTATCAGAGCATCTTCCTCATGGCTTTTGCATAAAGCCATTCTGCATCCTCTGGCAGACCTGAGTGCCAGCTTTAACAATTTCCTCTGCCTGCATGAGAGCAGGATTTTCCTCCAGCACAGCTGGTGCAAAATGAGAGCGAGGAGAGCAGAAATCCCTGGCCAGGTACACCTTGGGAAGCTGCTTTTCTTGGCCTGATGCTCTGGACCTTCCTATGGGCTGGAAGGAGATGTGCAGCCTGTGTTGTTTGCTTATTTTTGAAGGAAATGTGCTCCTGGGAGCTGCTCTGCCTGGCAATACCCTGGATCCAGAGCCTCAAGATGGGATTGAAGAGGCTCCTCTGTTCCTTGGGCTTGCAAATTCTGAGTAAATAACAGCCTACCTGCAGTTCCTGAGCTCACCTGGACACAAGTGAGCTTTGACCTTCCCTCTGAGCTACTCCAGGTGTAGGGCAGGATCCAGGGAAGTCAGGGCATGGTGGGAATCCTTTCCTCTCTTAAAGGCAGGAATCTCCTTTCCTGCCGCTGTTTTTGCAAATGTCCCCCCTCTGTCGTGCTCAGAGGGGGATGTTGGGGTTATGTCCCTGAATTTTAGCCACTGTCCCTCGTGCTGGGAGCCTGTGCTGCTGCCTCTGGAGCACAGCAGGCTGGAAATCCACTTTGGGATTTATCCAGAAATGGATCCAGAGATGGATCCAGACCGTCCCAGCAGCTCCTGGGAGCTGCCCTGATGAGGAAAATAAACAGAGCCACGGGTGTCTGCCATGATCCAAGTGTCCCAGGCACCTGACAGGAACAATCCTGCAATTCTGGGCCGTTTTCTCTGCCCTGGCTGTGCCTGGTCAGATGGAAGTGCTGCTCCATTAAGCCCAGTCACCTGCCTCAGGCTTGGGGTGGAGGTGAAAGTCCAGGGAGACGCTTGGTTGCCTGGCAGAGCTGCTCGGGGAGGAGGAAGGCTCCTTGCTAAGCAGTGCTGGAGAGCAGAGTGATTCACTCACCTCTGTCTTCAGGGCTTGTGAGGAGGAGCCGCTCCTGACCAAGTCCATTTTTAGAATTTTCCACGGAAAGCTCTCTGCCCTCCCATAATGGGAGATTATGGATGTCTGACCTGTTTCGATGCTCTAAATTATTTTGCTTTCTCTTAATTCCCTTGCTCTTCTCCTAATCTCAAAAAGCACAACTAAATCCTGGCACTTCCCCTCTCAAAGCCAAATAATCCTCACAATCTCGATCTCCTTCTCTTCTTTAAGGCTTTCAGTGCTTAAGGTCTGCGTGATCTTCCTTAGGGTGTGAAAAAAAACAATCCAGGAGAAAAGCCCTGAGCAGGCAGATTGAGGAAAGGGCAAAGTGGTTGAACAGAGCATCCTCACGACACGCTCGCAGCATTTCCCCCTCCGCCCTGGCTGCTGATTTCACTGCAGTGCTGTGGTGGGGAGTTTGTTCTGGGAGAGGCAGAGTGGTTTGGTTGCTGTAGGAGGAGAGAAGGGGATGTGGAGGTCAGGATTTTCCCTGATGATTTTCCCTGATTCTCTATAAGACCTGATGCAAAAGACAACATTTAAAAAAAATTATTTTATGTTTTTGGACTTTTCAGAGCTGTTGTGTCATTAATCCATCCCCCTTGATCTTTTAAGCACAGGACAAGGAAGATTTGTGGTAACCAAACTATTTTTTCTCTCCAGATGCTGATTTCCATCTGAAGAGGGGAGGGATTATTGAACATGGCATTTCCTCTTCTAGTGGTCACTGAGAAAAAGTCAGGTTTTTCCACTGAAAAAGGATGTAGGAGATGCAGTGCCCAGGAGCAGAAAAGTGAAAAATGAAACCACTAAGTGAGTAAGTAAGTTTCATAAAAATGAAATGACTAAATAAGTCAGCTGGGAGAAACTTGATTTTCAGATGAAAGATAAATCCATCACAGAATAAAATGCAGTGAGGATAAAAATGGTTTTTGGGGAAAATTTTAAAGGAAGAGGAGCTCCTTGCACCCTTCTCCTGCATCCACAGAATAAGGAAACCTTGCCATTTGTGTGGATCAGCTCAGCAGGGCTCAGGGGTGAGGGCTCCTAGGAGGAAGCACTGGTTTGAATCTCTGCCCTGTTTGAGTGGAGCAGGGATGCTGAACCACTCCAGCATCTGTCTCCGGGCAAAGTTTCTCCCAACGATTCCAGCTTAATCTGCAAATTACCCAAACCTGGGGAGGGGGAAAAGATCTTTAATCGCCTCGCCAGCAAGCGCAGGGGAAGGCGAGCTCCAGACCGGAGCTGCTTCTCGCTGCCCTGGTGCCCAGGGCTTGCAGATCCCTGTCCGTGTCGGGGGCTGGTGCGACCCCGGAGGCAGCAGGATGTGATTCACCTCCTTCCCTCGCTGCTTCCCGTGCGTTAGAGCCGCTCCCGGCTCCCCTCGGCTGCCAGCGCTGCCTCCGGGAGCTCTCCTGGCTGTGCTGCAGTGAGCGAGAGCCCTTCAGACACCGAGCCCCGGCGTAAGGAGCCGGTTCCTTCCGGAGAGTCACCCTTTGCGTCTTGCCAGACCTTATTTGTGTCACTTGTGGCTGCTGCCAGCCCCCTGACTGGCTCCTGAAGCCAGCAGATGTTATTGCTCCAGGCTTGCCTGGTCGGTGGGCTGGTTTGCACTGAGGCAGCCTGGATGACTAAGGCAAAAACCACATTAGCGGCAGAGTCCAGCTTTCCTTGCTGTGCAGGAAGTGAAAATATCCCCCTGTTGACAGCCCTGACTTCTCCGGAGGGTCTCTTCTCAAAGTTAATAGTTCCTACCCCAAATTTAGCCTAAAATGCAAAAGCATTTCCTCGCCAGCCACTGCAGTGACTGTTGCCGTGCGGCGCTCCAGGAACAAGGAGGAGTTATCTCCCTGACTTGTGCTGGGGGGAAGCAACAGAGGGTGTTGGAATAAACAGGATTAAAGGATTTCATCCATAAATACGGGATTAAAGGTATCCAGCGCTCTGCAGGAGTCATTCAGACCAAGGAGAAACAAAGTAAGTTGTGCAGAAGGGCGCAGCTCTGCTCGCATCCTGCCCGTGCCGCACATCCCGCACCGCCCCAGCCCCGAGAGCGCTGCGGGGGCCGCATCCCCGGCCCCGCACCCGCCCGTGCCCCGGCCCCGAGCCCCCGGGGGCTGCCAGCTGAGCCCCCGCCTCGCCCCGCACCCCATTTCACACTGTGAGCCCCCCTCCCTCGGCGTCCGCGGGGTTCTGAGGGCACGGGCAGGGTGCCGGGAGCTGCCCTGCCCAGCGCTGCCCGCGCCGCTCGGGGCACCGTGGGTGCAGCAGCTGGGCCCTGCACATCTGGGCAGCAGCGCACATCTGGGCAGCGGCGCGCAGGCGCCGGGGCTGCCTCGCCCGTGCCCCCCACCCATCCAAGCGGTGGCACCCTCGGCCGGGGCTCTGCGCGCCCGCGGAGCGCTGCGCAGGGGCGGGGGGGATCGAACCCTCCTTCCTCGGGGAGTGGCCGCGGCCCCGCTGTATTTACCGGGGTGGGCGGCGGCGGCCGGGCCGGGCCGGCTCCATCCTCCCTCCTCCCTCCCCGCCCGCCCCCCGGTGCCGGTGACTGGAGCGGGCGGAGCCGCGGCGGCCGATTGGCTCCGGGCATCACATGCGGCGGGGCCGGGCCGTGCCGGAGCCGTGCCGGGCTGGGCTGGGCACGGCGGAGCGCTCCCGCGGCGGGCACGGCAACAGCGCAGCCCCTTCCCAGCCCAGCGCTCCGTCGCCGAAGGGACCGCGGCCACCGCGGCCACCCCCCGCCGCCCCGGCCATGAGGTCGGGCCGGAGAGACGCCACCTGTGCGGGGAGGTGAGCGGAGCCCCGGCGCCTTCCTCCGACCCCCGGGCAGCCACAGCGGCGGGGAAGCGCAGGGGGTGGAGGAAGGGAAAGGGATATTTTTTGTTTTATAAGATATCGATCTATTTTTGCCGCGATCGATCCCGATCCCGCAACTGAAGCCCCCGGAGGGAGAAGTGCTGCGCGCTGTGATGCGTCTTCCTCTCGCCTCGGCTGCCAGTTTGGATTGTAGCGCCCGGCTCCGTGCACTGCGAGGATGGCTCGGTTTGGGGATGATCTGCCAACCCGCTATGGAGGTGGAGGGCCGGCCGGGGCTGGAAGAGGGAGCAGCCGGCAAGGTGGCCCCCAAGCCGGCCAAAGGATGTATAAACAGTCGATGGCTCAGAGAGCCAGGACTATGGCTCTCTACAACCCCATCCCTGTCAAACAGAACTGCTTCACAGTCAACAGATCCCTCTTCATCTTCAGTGAAGATAATGTTATACGGAAATACGCCAAGCGAATAACAGAGTGGCCATATCCTTTCAGGGAGCCTGTGTGGGCACGGGGGGAAGGTGGGGAGGGGGAGAGGGAGGCTGAGGGGCAGAGACCCCTCCAGGCAGCGCAGGGCGAGTGTCTGGTGCTGGTGCAGACGGTGAGACCGGGCTGTGCCATGGGTGTGTGTGCCGGGAGCCGTGTGCCTGACATGATGCACGGCCGTGGCAGTGGGAATGTGGGAATGTGGGAATCAGGGAATCGCTTCCGTGGGAGCACCGAGGGTGATTTTGGTGTGCTTGATGCCAGGGGTGTGTGTAAGACGTGTCAGGGTGTCTTTAGGGGTGAGAGGTCCAGGTGCACGTATTGACATTTCCTACAATTCAAGTCAGGTTCTGTGAGATTCGTGCCCGTGAATCCTGATTTTTATTTCCATCTCGGAGCCTTTCAATTCTGTCTTCCTGTGAATAGAAGGAGGAATGTGGGATAAAAATGGTGACACCTGAGCATTAAAGCTGCATTGATAGTAGGGGACCCTGGCAGCCCAGGTAAATCCCAGGAATGCAATCATTGCAGCTTGGTTTTAGCACATCCCCTCCGGAATCCATTCGAATCAACATGAATCATGGCACTTTGATAAGGTGCGTAGCCCAAGCTTAGGCTGCACGGGGAAAAAAAAAAAAATTAAAATTAGCAAAGCCTTGTGGCAGAAGGAGGCAGTGAGTGGGGAGAGGGATCATCTGCTGTATTGTGAAAGGGGCAGATGCTTTCTGTCTGAGCCCCAGCTCCCAGGCCAAGTGAGCTGCAGTGAGAAGGGGGCTTTGCTGGGCATGATGGCTGTGAGCCGTGAGCAGAGGGGAGCAGGCTGAGGCTCCCAGGCAGGAGATTTTGTGTGTACAGGAGTGCTTTACACTGGAGGTCTCAAGGGAGCCGGTTGTTTTCTTTTCATTTCATATCACACCCCGATTAATCCTCAGCTAACAGCAGCAGGGCCTCCTCCCAGCCTCCTAGCAACACTTTCAGTGGCCAGCTCCTGCTTAGACTTCCCCAGTTTTCACTTCCTGAGGGGCTAACAGGAAAAATACACCAGTGGAGTCAATGCACTTCCCTTCTCTCCGAACACACACACACACACATATATCTTTCTGTCCATATTATACAACCCCAGCGATTGCTGCATTTCCTCATCCATTTCTCCTTCCCTGCATTTAAGTCTGGATAAACAAGCCCCCAAACCCCCGGTGGCAGGCAGAGCACCGCCTTGGCTGCGCGGGTAGCCTCAGTCTTTCCTTGTCCTGCCTCTTGGGCGATTCGGCTGCATCTTTCCGGGGGATGTGAGGAGGGGACCCCCGGCGCTGCGGAGCCGGAGGCACCGGCGGAGCCACCGGCCCTTCCCCTCCGGAGCGGCGGGGCCGGCGGGCGGGCGGGGCCGGGCGCTGTCCGCGGTGCCGAGCCGGGCTGACCGCAGGGCTGGGCTGAGCTGACCGCGGTGCTGGGCTGAGCTTATCGTGGTGTTCAGCTGAGCTGACCACGGTTCTGGAACCAGGCTGACCGTGGTGCTGAGCTGAGCTGGCCTCGGTGCTGAGCCGAGCTGACCAGGGTTCTGAAGCTGGGCTGACCCCAGTGCTTGAGCTGAGCTGATGGTGGTGCTGAGCTGAGCTGACCACAGTGCTGACATGAGCTTATCACGGCGTTGAGCTGAGCTGACCGCGGTTCTGAAGCCAGGCTGACCACAGTGGTGAGCTGAGCTGACCACGGTGCTGAGCTGAGCTCATTGTGGTGCTAAGCTGGGCTGATGGTGGTGCTGAGCCAAGCTGGCCACGGTGCTGAGCTGAGCTCCCCACGGTGTCAAACCAAGCTCTCCACGGTGCCAAACCGAGCTCCTCGCGGTGCTGAACCGAGCCCTCCAGGGTGTTGTATCTGCGGTGCGGCTCTGCGCTGTCCCTGGTGCTGAGCCGAGCTCTCCGAGGAGCTCCCCGTGGTGTTGAGCTGAGCTCCCCATGGTTTTGAGCTGAGCTCTCCGCGGTGCTGGGCCCATCTCCCCGAGGTGCTGAGCCCATCTCTCCAGGGTGCTGAGCCCATCTCTCCAGGGTGCTGAGCCCATCTCTTCATGGTGCTGGGCCCATCTCTCCCCAGTGCTGGGTCCATCTCCCTGCGGTGCTGAGCCCATCTCTCTGTGGTGGTGGATCTGACTCCCCATGGTGCTGAGCCCATCTCCCCACGGTGCTGAGCCCATCTCCCCTTGGTGCTGGATCCATCTCCCTGTGGCTCTGGGTCCATATCCCCGCGGTGCTGAGTGGAGCCATCGCCTGCCCTCGGCTCCCGCTGCTGCCCATTGTGCGGCTCCACCCTGGGAGAGATGGGGCTCAGCACAGCTCGGGGTGGGAGATGGTGGAAAAAAGCAAAGAGGGACCTGGTGTCGAGTTTGGATTCTTTCCCTTTCCCTTTCTCTCCTACATCCCCAAAGGGCGCTGAGTGTTCTATTCTCACCGGGAGCGGGCATTGCAATCGAGCAGTAATTAATCTTTTAGACCTGTGTAGATACTCTAAATCAAACTTTTGGTGCCCGTCACTTATTTGCACCATGTGCTGAAGTTAAATGTTTCTGAAGAAAAATTCAGCAGATGGTGTTCAGCTGTGTAATCTATTTGGAGGCAGTTTATCTTATCAAGCTCATTGAAAATCAATAATTATTGATAGATTTTTGTTTCCTTTGGAACTTTTGCTTTCTTGCTCCCAAGTTGCTTGAGCAGCTCCGATTGTGTGTGTGTCTCTAACTTTCTCAAAGAAGAGAGGACCCAATTGCTACTTTTCCTCCGAACACACCCCAGAAAAGACAGAGGAAGTCAAGGAGATTAAATGTCTTAAAAAATACAAGAAATCTTAGAATACTCAATTAAGGCAACTGTGTGGGTAGAAACAGGATTTGGCTGGGGTTCTCCTTGTATTGTCCAGTGTCTTCTTTAACTTCTGGTCCCCACTCCATTTGAATACATGATTTTAGCTACAATCATAGCCAATTGTATTGTGCTGGCTCTGGAACAACATTTGCCGGATGGAGACAAGACACCGATGTCAGAGAGATTGGTGAGTTGCATTCATTCATTTTCAGTTTTTTGTTCCTGGTCTCATACAGAAAGCAGTCGGCCACTGGGCGTTGGGAGTGTTTGGATCTTTTTCAAAGATCCACACGTAAACAAGCAGGCATTGATGTGACAATCAGCCAAAATCTGTCCCAGCGAGGACAACTGTCCCCTCCCGATCCCATCTGCACAAGAATGCTTCATCACTCCAGCCAGCCCTGCCCAGCACGGGAGAGAGCTGGACCTTGTGCTGTGATCAGAAGGGCTTCAAACTCAGCTTGTCTCTAAACCCGGACACGAAGGGGCTGATGAATGCTTAGAATTATCTCTGGAATCAAATGAACTTCTGTGTCATTTTCGTTTTCCCAGGGAGTGGTAGAACAGAGGAACCTTTTAGGATTTGTGTGTCTCTTCCTGCCACAGCACAGATCCTTCAAAGCAAACTTTGGGTTCAGATGATTACACTTCCTTTCCAAAAAAAAAAACCAAAAAATGGAACCAGCTTACAGAGAAAAATAATTTACCCGCAGGCTTTATGATAATGAGCCCAATTACCTTATTTCAAAAGAAAACAGAAGAATAGCTTCAAAATAATTCTCCCATTTATCATCACTGTAGGAAAACTGTGTAATTCTTGGTTTGATTTTTCTCCTACTTTTAACGATCTGGAATGTCTTGCATGCTGAAATGCACTAATCCTGGTGCATGTTGAAAGGATGGATAAATATGGATCCATATGTGTTTTCCATGTAGATGCCGTATTATGCAAACAAAGATAACATTAGGCTTGCTGCCAGAAACGAGAGCCTCTGAGTAGTGGTTGCTGCAGTTCCCAGGGATGGTCCATGCCAGTGGGCAACTCTCAGAATCTCATTCTCCAGAAGCAGGAAAAAAGTGTCTTAGTGAGGAATCTGGAGAGTCAGGGTCAGGATTTGATGCTGGTTTGGAAATGGACCCGCTCCTGCTGGCTGCCCTCCTGCATGGGGCTTTCTCTCTCTGCTGGAATTATTTTTAATTTAGAAGATACGAGGGTAAAACGAACAAATGATTGTATGCAGATCTTTCTGCCATTAAAGCTCTCTTGGTGTGCTTTGGGGTTGGGGGGCAAGGCCAGCCTGGGGGTGTGAGCAAGGCACAGGTTCAGAGCCAGCACTGAGCTAGGAAAGTGCCTTCTGTGGTTGTAAAGGTATGGATTAGTGAGGGGGGAAAGCAGTTTTGGGGATGTTCTGACTTGGCAATCCTTTGGTTCATGTTGGTTTTATGTTTCTCTGCATCCCTCCGTTTATAAGGGCATCCTGGTGGCATTTTCTTGTCCCTTTCCTCGGTGTTTTAATTCCATTTTATGGCACACTCACCTTCAGATCCTGCCTAAATCATCCCAAAGGCGGGCACTGGCATTACCACCGAACAGTGCGAGGCTCTTTCCTGCTCCAAGCTGGGAGTCTCACATTCCCTGGATGCTGGGAATGTTCCCCTCACACCAGGAACTGTCCAGTGGAACAGGTCTGCCCCGTCCATCTCCACCCAGTGCTGTGGCCAGTGGGCTGTGGAGTCAGTCTCCTCCATCCCCATAAATATTGCATTGTTTGTACACACGGGAGTGCTGCCAGCTGCAGAGATGCTGAGGGAGCTGTTCTGGGCAGCCCAGAGCCCGGTGGGGAGAGCTGCTGATGTGGGGATGGGAACAGCCCATCCCAGCCCCGGATGGCCTTTGCAGGTGCCTTGCTCATGTGGCTGTCCAGACAGAGACCTCCTTCTCTCCCTGTCTCCTTCCTAATTGCTCAGTTTTCCATGAGAAGCTTCAGGAGACCTCTGTCAGATGATTTCAGCACTTGCAGGACGGGAAATCCCTTTTCTGCCCCGCTGTGGGGCAGCCCCTGTTGGGAGGCACCAGAGGGGCTGTGGGGTGCTGGCTGCAGGCTCGGGGTGTTTGGCTCCCCCGGGTGATTTGGATGTGAGGACAGAACATAACTTTTCCCAGATTTTCAGCATGACAGCTCTGGCAATTTACTAATGGATTTAATGCTTTCTGCCATCCACAGGCACTTAGAGCAGCAATATGTGAGCTGCTCATATTAACCTTTGCATGAACAAAGCCTTCCACGCCCAAACCTCTCCAGGCTGTCACATCCGAAGGCCAAGGAAAGACACTAGGACATGAAGTAGGAATGGTAATGACTTTCCAGACTCAGAAGTTGTTTCTGATCAGAAACATATTGATTAAATGTGTGTTTGGCCCAGTCTCAAGCTCTGCTGTGTCCACAGCAAACAACTTGCTGGCACAGCTCTGGCTGCTGCCCAGGTTCTCCGCCCTCCTTCCAAGCACTCACTCGGATCCTCATTATCACCTGCTCTGCCCCTCTCAAACCCAAGCAGGGGCACAGCCTTTGGCCTGGAGGGGCTGCAGGGTGTCCTAGCAGGGACTCTGAGCTGAGGCAGGGCCATTTCAGTGCTGGACAGGGTGTTCATCCATGTCCTTCCCTCCTTCCGTCACACAAAGTCAGGTGAATCATATTTTCAGCTCCCCAGTGGGGCATAAATTTTATTTTTCATCTGGTTGTTACTGCTCTGATTCTTGGGCTGAATCAGCGCAAATTTAGGCAGGCTTTAGAAAAGACCCTCTTTCTTTCGCCTCTTATTTCCCCAGCTACTCCCTGCCAACCCTACAGTTGAGAGTTTTCCTTTGTAAGAAACACCCAGATCCATCCGTGAGCCTTCCTGCTTCCCTAGGAGCAGACAAAAACTCCTCTGACCCACTTCCTAAGAGCTCTGCGTAGCCCCAGCTTTGGGAAGAGCACCTCCCATCAAACCCTGGGGTACCTGGAGCCTGGCTCTTTAAAGCTGGGAGCTGCAATCACCAGGCACCTGACCTAGATTGAGCAGCGACTGGAGTAGATACCAGGCTTCAAGGAAGTGAGGGAGTAAATGTGGAGGAGTGGATGTGGGTAAAGGTAGCTTTTCTTGTGTGTGTTAGAAGAGCTATTTTTAGAGGCACGCGAGTAGTTGTGGGATGGGAATTTGGGATGGGCTGGGAGGCCTTTGTGTGCTGGGATTATCTGGAGCTGCTGAACCGGGAGCTGTTTGGGGGGTTGAAGAACAGGCAGACTGGGCTGTCAAAGGGCTCCTGTGTCCATGAGGGAAGGAACTTCTGGAATCACACAGGATGATTTCTGACCCCTTCTCCCTTATTCTCTCTTTTCTGTACCGGGTTGGAGCCCTGGGATGCCTCCAGCTCTTGCTGTGGAGCAGCTGCTGGAAGGAGAAGTGTGTTGTAGGATTTCTGTTGAAGATCCTAAAAGGTCTGATGGCCTTGGCTCCTGATCCTCTGTGGGCAAACAGCTCTGAGATGGGCAGCTGGAGGTCTGGCAGGGGTGGCTCCTGTGTCCTCTGAGCAGCATCAGTGAGGGACAGAGGGCTTGGAGGTGATGCTGCCTGTGCAAGCCCCTCCTTGGCTGGAGGGGAGGGCAGTTTTGGGTGTGGGTTTTCATTTTCTCCTCTCCGTTTCAGCCAGAGATGCAGTGTGAGCTTCACAGGCCCCTGCTCTGTTGTGCTCCCTGGCCAGCCAGTCCCTGTGGGTGTCTGCAGGTGACTGTCACCTCACCACAGGAAGGGAGGAGGAGCTGCAGGGGCTGTGAGGTTGGAAAGGTGGAAGGGAATAGAAGGAACATGGGGTGAAAGATGAAATATGTGGAGGAGCTGTTCCCGCTGAGGTGTGTAAGGACATGGAGAACAAAACTTGAATTCAGCCACCGATGGAAAAGCCTCTCCCGAGGTTGCATTTTCCAGCAACTTGGATCAAAAATCAGTGATTGGAGCTCTCTGGTGGCCTTGCTGAGCTGGGTTTAACCAGCCAAGCCTCCTTGGGAGGGCTGTGCTGTCATCTTACAGATCCCAGCGTGGGTCAGGCTGGAAGGGCCCACACTGGGTCATTTGGTGCCACCTCCCTGCCCCAGCAGGGCCATCCCTGGTACGAGATTGTCTCCAGATGGTTCTGGAATATCCCCAGGGAGGACACTCCACACCCTCTCTGGGCTCTGCTCAGGGCTGGGCACTGCCCAGGGCAGTTTTGCCTCCTGTGCAGGGGCAATTCCTGGGCTCAGTCCCTGCCCGTTCCTCTGGTGCCACTGCTGGGACCCCGGAGCAGAGCCTGGGCCCTGCCTGACCCTCCCTGCACCCAGGGACAGACAGGGACACACAGGGACATCCAGGGACAGACAGGGATACCCAGGGACACACAGGGACACACAGGGACACACAGGGACATCCAGGGACAGAAAGGGACAGACAGGGACACCCAGGGCTGAGGGTCCCTCTCAGCATCACCTCTTGAGGCTGAACAGGCCCAACTTTTAGGGGTGAAAACCTCAATTTCTGGAGCAAGTGCTGTCCCCAGGTGTGGGTCTGTGCCCGAGCTGAGCAGGAGCTGCTGTGCTTGTGTCAAACTTGCTTCTTCCTTGGTTCTGGGGCCACAAGCCTCAACATTCCTGCTCTTTTTTCACTAGAGAACAAACAATCCCCTTTTGTCATTGGGAGAATTGCAAAATATAAACAACTGTGCCTCAAACAGCAGCTCAGCTCTCTGGTTCTGGTGGCCAGAAATGCCAAAGGACTGGAAAGGAGATTTCTAATCTCTCAGTGTGGAAGTTTGCTTCTTTTTGGGTACAACTGCTTTACCTCCATTGAATTTAACTGAAAACCAGGATCTAAGGCACATTTGGAAATTGGTTACTGCTGCCAAAGCTGATGAATGTGTTCTTGAAATTGGTGCCCATTGCTTTCACCTCTTGCTTTGTTCCCCTTTCTTGCCCAAATCTTCATTCCAAATGCGAATGCTTCCATTTGGCACCGAATTGGTGTTGAAACTGCTGTCAGTGAAGCCTAATCCTGAGAGATCTGGTGGAGAGATGGAACAAAGTTTTACTAAAACTGTGGAGACTGAGCTTGAATTTGTCTGTAGTGAGCAAGGACACGACTCTGCCGTCCCAAGGGATGTGTTAGTCTGCACCATGGGCCCGAGACACAAATCCTGCTGCTCCTGCTGTTCAGGGGAGGGATTGGGGATTTCTCTCTGAACCCAATCCCCAGTGAAAGGAAAACAAATGAGGCTGCAGCTGTGAAAATTGATAAAATGGAGGAGAAGAAGTGAAGAAAGAACTGATGGAATAAATGATAAATAAATAATTTCCTGTCAGTGTTTTCAGGCTTGCTGTGCTGGCTGTCGCTCCCCAAGAAACCCTCGTGTTTCAGGTTCCTGCATGAATTGTGGAGCATCTTCCATGCCAATAACTCCAGAAATCTGTCACCTCTCATTTAAATACACCCTTAGAGCAAAATTTCTGCATCAAAATTCCCTCCAGAACATTCTGTAAAGATAGAAAGTGTGGAGTGAAACCATCAGGATAAAGGCCAATAGAACTGCCAATTTAAAAAGGGAATTAATTCCAGAGAAATAATAATGAAATTCCTCTCCGAGCTTCGTTCCAGCAAACTCAAACCTTCTAATTTCAGCTCTGTTCAAAGAGTGGAAAAGGTGTGAATTGGCGCCTGTAGCTGTTTAGAGGTCTGGTGATCAGAGCAGGAACATGGATAAATCCTTGACTCCTTTCATTTCCCTTCTTTTCCAGGACGACACCGAGCCGTACTTTATTGGAATATTTTGTTTTGAAGCTGGTATCAAAATCATCGCTCTGGGCTTTGTTTTTCACAAAGGCTCTTACCTGCGCAACGGCTGGAACGTGATGGATTTTGTCGTGGTCCTCACAGGGTAAGTGACCCCCTCTCCCCTTGAGCTTGATGGGGACTTTCACCCTAACTTGTGGTGTTTGTTTACTCTGGCATGGGCTGGGATGGACTGGAGTGAAATAATGCTAAAAACCTGCTGGAGTAAATCTAAAGAATGGTTCTTGTGCTGAATGAGTCACTTGCCAAGCGTTCGAATCAACGCAGAAGTGACTTTGAGGATATTTCTTTGTAGATATTCCAGTGTGTATCTGATGCAGACACTTCCTGACATTTCTGTGACTTTGCAGGCTCTAATTGCCACTGGCACTTGAACCTGATTTAAATCAATTTATTTCCTGACGTTACAGGATGACTTTAAAAGTCAACATGGAGTGCCCTAACAAATTAAATGCATCCCGTTTTTAAGCTGTTACAGCTCTGAAATTGGCCAAGTTTCTGCAGGAATGAATTTATTCCCCTATAAAATAACTTTTCTCAAAAGAATTCGAAGGTGTTGGAAAAGAATTGAAAATGTCTTGTTAAGGATGGGGGTGAAAAGGTTGGGTGTGCATTTTGTAGCCTGGTTTGAGATGATATCACTGATCTCTCCCTTGAAAATGCTGACCATATTTTACATTATGCATTGCAGCAGTTTCTGTCTATTTATATAAATGGAGGGTGATGTTGGTGGATAATGGAAACATAAACATGAACACTTCTAGTCTACAAATTGGGCTTTAAAGCTTCAGAGGAAACGATCCAAAGGTCTGTGCGAGGTCCTGAGCTTGCAGCCTTCGTCTTGGAAGGATTTCAGTTCATTTCTCCCCAGAAGCTGCAGCCTGGCTCCTGGTATTGATATGCTTCCCAAATCCATCCTTTCCCACGCCTTCCCTGCCCGTGTGTGAGGTGAACGTGGATATTCCCAGCTCCTGCTGGTGGTGTGGAGTAGGGAAATGCTTGCATACATATACAAATGTATTCATTAGCTACATGATCACTGTAATTCCATTTGCATTCAGGGCACCCTGTGATACAGCACTCGAGAGGCCAAAGGGAATTCTTGATGTATTAAGAGGAAGAGAATAAATATGCAGGGCTTGATTCTCCTGCTGCTGGGGCTGGGTATTTAATCAATAGAAACTTCAGTGGAGGCACAAGGAGAATCAGATTTCCATACTTAGAAGCACAGGGGGGTACCAGGATGAAAAGAAAATTAGCACAGATGCTACAATTATTCTCACTGACGCTCTGTTCTGATTCCTAGTTAGCTCTGCACCTTTGTTTGTGTTTAAAAAAATACAAAATCAAGGCCCTGATTCTGGAAAGGACTTTGGCAGTGCTTGAATTTATCCTACAGCAAAGCATTCCAGTACATGCTGGAATTCAGCTGACTCCAGTGGTTCTCTACTTAAAAGTTCAGGCTCTACAGAAAAGCTTTTCTGAATCCCAGCCATATTGTTCAGGCATGGTTTGAATCCCTTTTATTTTTTTCTTCATAAACACAAGACTCCAGAGTTTGTTGGTTTTATTTTACAACCGAGACATCCAAAGTTTTGCAGCAGGGGCTGAAAGGGCCGCGGGATCCCCCCAGAATGTGCAGCATCTCCCCGGTGCTGGGTTTCTTGTGGGGGCTGTTTGCAGCACTGCTTGATCCCGGAGCAGGATTGTGGAATATCAGCTTGATGAGACAGCTGGAACAAGGACCCCCGGTGCCATCTGCAACCCCGCGGGTGCCTTTGAAGTGCCATCCTGTTAACGTCACCGCTGCTGTTTCCAATGGTGACACCAACTGGGCCCTGCTGAAATCGTCTTGTACAAGGGCTTCCCACCAGGCAGCAGTGCAGGGGTGGCAAAGGCTGAACTCATCAGCATCGAGTCCAGGAGTCATCTCCACTGAGGAAATCCAGACCTCTAATCCTTGTAATTCGAGGGCTGCATTTAACGAGGCGCTTGAGCTCGTGCCCGATTTTTGGCATTAGGGGGAAGGTACTGAAAATAACAGGGTTACTCATGCTTGGTTTGATGCTTTCCTGAGTATTTCCAGCCCAGGTGGAGGGAGCACTGAAAGCTCTGCAGCTTCACACAGGGGGTTGAATTAGTGTTTTCTCTGTAGCCTGGTGTGTTTCGCTCTGCACTGCCCAGATCAAGATTAAGTTCTTAGCTCATTCCTGTGTTGCCATGGGGCTGTGCTGGAAACCTGGGGTTCCTCTTCCTTGGGTTTCCTTCAGTGGCCACAAACCCTTTCATGTCCCCAGTGCCTGCCCGAGCTCGGGTGAGAGGGGAAACTTGCACAGGGCTGTTTATTTGACATTAAATCCTCCTCGTTTCTGCATCAAGACTTTAAATTCAGGTTGTTGAGCAAGAAATTTCCTGCTGACAAACCCTCCAGGGAGGGGCTGCAAGGTGGTGACACGATGGGGACCTTCATTTTAATTTCTGTGGAAGGCAGACTCAGATCTGTGCATTTCAAGAAATGATCAAGCTGCAATTTATTAGGGAATAATAAAAAAGGATGGTGCTAAGCCAGCACTTAATGTGTTCTTATAAATATAGATAGGTAGGACATCAGTTTTTGAAATATCATTTTGCTACTCTATCAAAAGCTTCCTTTGCCATATGTGCAAGATTTCTACTTGAAAATGTTACTTCATGTTTCCCAGGCAGTGCTCAGTTCCCAAGCTCAGTTTTGCATTGATCTTCAATATTAAAGAGGGATTTTGATTCCTCTTCTTTTATTTTTTTTATATTTCTGTGTAAGCACGAGAGATCATGAAAATGTTCCATGATACCCCACACGGAGCTGTGTACCTGCTAATCCTGCCCAGTGCCTGTTTTTATGAAGGTAAACGGTGAATGTCAGAAAATCTGATCTCATTTTCAGCTTTTAGCTAAGCCCCAGAAAAGCAAAGAGCAGCTCTGCTCCCGTTCTCTGTTTCCATAGGAAAAAGGCCAGCCAGAGTCTGGGTGTGTTTTGGAGGAGGCTGTGGGGGAAGGCTCTGCATCGATTGAACTTAGACTTATGTAAATATTCCAGTGATCATGCAGCAATCCTTCCCACCTGCTTTTTCCAGCCCTTTTTTTTTTTTTTTTTTTTTTTTTAGCAGCTCAATGCCTGCACCCTGGAATTATTGATAAATACATTTTTTATCTACCTGCAATGAGGGAGATTTTGTTTGTCGAAAGCAGACAGCAGAACTTGTTAATCAGGAAATATATCAGGGCTGTGTTCCATGCAGCCAGGATCAATATCCTATTGAGCTAAACTCGAGTCTAACAGATAGTGGCCCAAAATGGCTTTGGTTTTTTTGTTCCAGAAAATACTCCCTCAGTTTCTTTCCCCAGCAATGCTGTGGTGCCTATTTATCATTTGCTTCCTAGGAAACCTGTGGATCTACTGTTAATAAAGGCCCGGGAAAAGAACAGGTTGCTCTCCATGAAAGGTTTTGTTTCCTCTGTAATTTTTTTTAGTGATTTCTTGTGATCTCCTTCAGTTGTAGACGAGTCTCAGTGAAAGCTGCCCTGCTGGGACGGGCCTGTTGCTGTTGGGGAGAAAAACCCACGTTTTGTGGCTCCTGCCCATTTTATTCCCACGTTTCTGTGGGATTGCATTGGCTCCACTGATGACATCACCCATCAGCAGCTCTAAATCACACAAAATTGCAGTTTCTCAGTTGGCCTGGAACTGGATGATCTGAACACAGTTTTTCCAAGGTGGAGGCAAAGGGACTTTTTAAACTCTGTTGCTGCGACGTGTTTTGGGTTGAAAATCTCAGGGATCCACAGTTGTCCTGGGAACAAATTTGTCCCCAAAGGCCTCAGCTGGAACCACGAGCTCTGATTCAGGGCCTGGAGGGTTCAGACCTGCTCCTCTTGGAGTTCATGGGAGGTTTTCTCCTGGGCTTTGGATCAAAGCTTGAAGACCCGCTGGGTTTACATGGAGCTGGTGTCAAGGGCTGTGTGTCGAGGGGAAGAATGGAGAACAAGGCATGGACAAAATGACATTGGTCTTTGATTCTCAAAATTCAGATGTCAAGGGATTTTTGAGGGGGGGAAAAAGGCTTTTAAACTGTGACGTTCAAGGGGTCTGTCCTCAGTTATGTTTTGGAGCTTGTTTATACTTTTGGTTTCATGGATTATGGGCCTTAGGGTTTAATTCCATACCTCAAGAAAGGTGCTGCTTATCTCTCTTTCATCACCAACTACCTGAGATTCCCCTTGGTGCCTTCTAGTAAGGTTTGAAGAATTCCTTTTTCTGCCTGCCTATGGTTTTATGAAACACCAGCATTTCCCCAGGCAGAGATTTATGCTGCCCAACCTCCCTTGACCTGAGGCTTTTCTGTGCCTTTGCTGCTGCCCTGGTCCTTTCCCAGTTCTGCCACATCCTCACTGGGTGACCACAACCACTTGTCCAACACCAAGAGTGGCTAAAGGCTGGCATGAAATAATGGAGCGCTTGACAGGACCATGCTCTGCCCTTTATGAGCAGAATTAATTTCTTTTGGCTTCCAACCAGCCTGGATTAAACACTCTCGAAGAGTCCTGGTGGCTTCTTGAGCCAGTTGGATCAGCTGCCTGGATCTCTGGGTGGGACTGGCAGAGCCAGGCCTGGAGCTGCCAAACGATGTGCACAAAGCCTCAGTGCGGGTACCGATGTCTGAGGCTGTCTGGAACAAATTACAAAAGCCAGAATTATCTCGATTGCCTGAGAAATGCTCTCCCAGCTCCTGATGCTGCTAATAATTTGGAAGGCAACTCATTTAGTGAGAGCACAAAGCCCTGCTCGTCGTCGGTGGGAGCGGGGCTGGTTACCAGGATCATCCTGCTATGTGGGCAGTCGGAGCTGCTATTCCTGGTGCTGTGTTTGAGGAGCAGCAGCCTGGGATGCAGCGATGACTGACGGAGTGGGAGGCACAGGAACCACCCAGCCCGGGCTGTGCAGCAGGTCTGGACCTCAGATCTGCCCCTCTGAGGTGGATGGGACCTCCCAGACAGGGTGTGGGGGGAGAAGTGACCAGGGAAGTGTTTGAGGAGGAAATGCCTGGTTGAGGGCTGGGATTCTTAGAGCTGTCAAATATTCATAGATGCTTTGGCTCCAACATTTCTTTTTTTCATGTGTGCATGTTCCTGAGCATTCAGAAGCCCTTGAATGAGGATACCTGAGCTATAGGGTGCTGTGGTGTACTTGATTCACAAGGGTGACAGGACAAGGGGAAATTGCTTCAGACTGACAGAAGGGAGGTTCAGGTGAGATATGAGGGGAAAAATTCTTCCCTGGGAGGGTGGGCAGGCCCTGGCACAGGGTGCCCAGAGAAGCTGTGGCTGCCCCTGGATCCCTGGCAGTGCCCAAGGCCAGGCTGGACACTGGGGCTTGGAGCAGCCTGGGACAGTGGAAGGTGTCCCTGCCCTTGGCAGGGGTGGAATGAGATGAGTTGTAAGGTCCCTTCCAACCCAAATCATTCTGGAATCCTTTAATTCTACATTCCACCTGAAAATACCCATAGAACTGATTAGAAAAATGAAATTCCAATGAAATCAACTCCCTTGGATGCCCTGCAGCATCCCTTTGGGTGGTTGCTCAATGCTCTGTTTATCAGCTCTGGATCTGGAGATGGAGGGAATGAAGGGGTCGGAGCAGGGAAGGGCAGATTTCCCTCTGCTTTCCCTATGTGGAAATTTTGGCACTTCTGTGCTAGAAAGCAAAGCAGAGCAGCAACAGGAGTTGGGAAAAGGGGTCCTTTGGGAAGGAACCAGCTCTGTCCTGGCTGGCAGTCACAAGGAGAAGGAGCTGCTCGGTTGGGTGGTGATGGACTCAGGGCGAGGGCTGTCGGCACTGTCCGTGAGTCACACCAGGAGCAAAGCCTGGATTTTAATGCAGCTGAGCCTGGTTTTCAATTTCTTTTATGCTCCAGTGATGGATGGACATTTGCTGGCTCAGAAGAGTGAAGGGTCCCTCCTGAAATTAAATGAGATGAAGGTGGATAAGACACAGGGAATTTACCTGCAAGGTGTTACCCTGCAAGGTGTGGCTGCAAGGGAGGAAGGCAAGCAACCAAGTTCTCATTTTTGAAGCAGAGAGTTTGTAACTGGGAGGGAGGAGGGTGTGTGAGGTCTCAGGTTGAGCAGAAAGTTGTTCTATCTGCTGTCCCATGGCTGTCTGGGCTCTTGGGGAGCTGCAGAAGCCTTTCCCTTCACAGAAGACTGAACAGGGAGGAAGGGTTTGAGGGCTCTAAACCCATTTGGCAAATGTCCCCATTTCCTTTTCTGCCAAGTGGGGCAGCAGCTCCCTTGGGCCTGGAACTTGTTTTCCCTCTGGGCTTGTTTCTCCGAGCACAGGGGGATCCAGGCCGTGCTGAGCCTCTTGCAGTGTTAATTAGGGCTCGTGTCTTTTTTTGTTGTGTGTAGTGGCTTTTCTGCATCGATTTTGGTGGGGGTGGCTGGAGGCAGGTTGAGAGAAGCGGGTGGGTGAGTAATTGTGTGGCTGGCTGCTAAATCAGGAGACTTTCCTGGGCAGAGGAGGACTCCGGGCTGTGCTTAGAGGAAGGCTGCAGATGGTCCCAGCTCCTCAGAGGACCTGCAGGTGGGGACAGCCCTTCCCTGGCAGAAATGATCCTTCTCTGGCTCTGCTCCGGTGGTGGCAAACCAAACGTTTCAGGTCAGAGAACTCCTCAAGGGCGAGCAGATAATGAGATTGATGTGCTGCTCTCTTACTTTATTAAAAGGGACTGCAAGGTATCGAATACCTGGGATGGGAAGTGATAATGATGGAACAGCATGAGAAGCCAGGAAGTTGAGGCACAAACGAACCCCATTTTTATTAAAGAGACAGGGAAAAAAATCCAGCTTTCCATCTTTTGCCCATTTCCATGTTTTGTGCCTGTTTTTCCTGGAAGCTTTGTCCTCACAAAGAGGGGGCTGCCAGACAATTTTTGTGGGTGTTTCCTCTCCCTGAAGCTGGGCAGCTGTCAAGTAGAAGTGACCATCCCAAGTGGAAGGGAGGGATGCCTCTCATGGCAGCCAGGGCTTTATCAAAGGCAGGTGGGATCATTAATCCAGAGTCCAGACAGTATTTTTAGTTTTTTATGGCTCTCCAAGGCAGGTGGGTGGCAGGGAAATATTGTCTCTTGTGAGGGAAGCAGCTGCACAGGCAATTGTGGAGCCTGCAGGTGGGAAGAAGACTCTGGACCTTGGGATCTGCTCCTAACGTGGGATCCTGCCCTGGCAATTGTGCCCTGAGGTGGAAAACATTGGTGGCTGCTCTTGGAGCTGGGTGTGGATACTGGGAATTCAACCCCAAACCAACAAATTAAACTGCAGTCCTGAAGTGCTCTAATTTTTTTTATTTTTAATGCTTCCTAGTTTAAAAACAAACAAACAAACAAAAAAAAATCTCCAAGCCCAAAATACCCAAGTCCTGTGTGTGGTGTTGAGAGCTGTCCCATAATTAGACGAGGAGGAGGGTGCAGGTTACCTCAGGCTCCTGTTTCTCAGATGGTGCTTCTGCTGCCGTGTCCCAGTTCAGCTTTGGATGGCAAAGTGCTGCTCATGTGAGAGGAGAAGAACCTGCCTGTGACTGTGGCAAAGGGGGAGGGTTTGGAATATCAGCCTGGTTTTAGTTGTGATCTGAGCCCGAGTGCCAGCAGTGCCACATCTGCACACGCATCCCCGGATCCACACCTCACCCCAAAGGCTTTGGGTGCTCTCAGACCATTCCCTTCCTCAGGGCTCTCTGAAAATATCAAAAAAACCTTGGATTTGGAAAACTCAGATTCAGAAAACTGATTTTCCATTCTGTTCTTGCTGAACCACAAACAAGGTGTGTAGGATGTTCTGGCCAGGGCCAGGCTTCTGTGCTGGAAGCTGGAACCAGAGGATCTGTGAATTCCAGGTCAAGCCAAGCCCAGGATCAGCACCTGGATATGCTTTTCCACACCATTCCACAAGATTTTATGCTTAACTTCAGCTCTCTTGCATCTTTGTGCTGAAGGGTCTGCCCGGGTAGGGATGGAGGAAGGGATCTCACGTGAATGAGGTCAGGCTGCAGGATGACTCCATTGGATCAGCCCCTGACTGTGGCAAGGCCACTCTTCTGTCCTGGGCAAGCCCAGCAGCTCAGGCTGAGTAAGTCCTGATCCCATGGCTCACATCAAACCTGTGGGGTGAGCTTAGAGGCTTTGGAAAATTCCCTGATCCTCACAAAGGAGAGTGGCCACCTAAACAATACTCAGGAGAAACCTTTCCCTCCTGGCATGGTGAGCATCAGCTAAATGCATCTCTGACACAATTGTGTCTCCTCTCTCCTCCATTCTCCCATATTTTGGTGGCCAGAAAAATCACCTGTGCTGGGTTTTGGATTAATAAATGAAACAAACTCAGTGATCTCAGGGTGGAGCATTCAGGAAACAGGTCAGGCTTTTCTGGTGGATATTCTTACTCTGCCAGTGCTGGAGTTGTCTTGGTTTCCGAGCTGGCTGCAGGGCTGGGTGTGTTTGTGTAGGTGGTTCTCGTGATCAGCTGCAGAATTTTAAAAGCCTCCCTCTGGAGCAAGAAGTTCAGGTCACTCCTGAGTTAAACCCAATTTTAGACAATAATGGGTTTACTTTTGTCTCAGTTCAAGTCAGTTCAGGTTGGGCTGGGTGAGATTTAAGCAAGGAAAAGATCAGGAGTTAAAGACTGGAGCAGTGCTGGGCTTCCCTGGGAATAGAAATTGTTCTTGGGGCTCTCCAAAGAGGGCAGGGCTGCTCTCAGCCAGGAATCCGTGGGCAGAGGGTTGTTCCTTAGGGAAGCTTCTGAAGAGGGGTTAAAGTTGACTCCTCTCATTTGCCTCGTTACACAAATTCCCTGTAGGGCTCTGCACAACTGGAAGCTCCCAGAGTCAGCCTGAGGCTTCAGGAGCTCGTTGATGGTCCATGGGATGATGTAGAAGTACAGAAGTGAAGGACAAAACTGAGCTGCTTGGAGGAGACTGAGACCTTTCCAGCTACAAAATGTTCCTGTGCTGAAGAACTCCACTAATCAGAAATACTCGGTTGGATGTAGCCTGCTTCTGGTTCAAAAAGGACTTAAAACAACTTAAATTGGGGCTCTCAACTTATTTTCCGATTAAAAAGAACTAAAAAAGGAAGACAGTTCAATCTTTCAGTCTTTTGGCTTAGTTTCCTCCTCTCAAACACCCTGAACCAGCATCCTTAAATAAAGTTTGGGCATGGGAACTTAGGATGAAGGCTGCAAAAATGATTAAAGGGTTGAAGAAATGTCCATTTAAGGAGAAATAAAAGGCTGAGAGAGTTAAAATTAAGAGCAAAGTCTCATAAGGGTGAGATAGATAAAGAAAAGCAGAGGGGAAATCATGTTCCCCTATCTATTGCAGTAGGATTCAAAAAGCATCAGTGACGAAAATGAAGTTTCAGAACTTCTTCACTAATGGAAATGTAATTAACTCATGGAAATCATCACAAGCATTTGCTCCAGCTGAAATGGGCTGGTTTGGGTCTTGAGACCAAAGTAGCCTTGAGATCATCTTCAGATCCACCAGAGGGGAAATGGGTTTTTTTGAAGGGGGGTGATTAGGCCTTTCCCTGGCGCTCTTTGCAACAAGTTAGGTGGAAATGTGAACAGGCTGTTTCATAATTGTCCTTTTCTTTATCTTGTAATTTCTCGTGAATGCTGCGGGAGCCACGGCTCGGGAGCAGCATCCAGCCTGTCACAGCCTGACCTGGGAACACGACTTTGTCAGCTTAGACATGAAACAATATCGATAGGAGTGCTGTTATTTCATCACTTCATGTCTGATTTAAAGATCAAACATCTTCCTGCTGCAGCTCAGAGAGAAACTTCAATGCTCCAGTGCTGACTGTGCCCTCCAACCCTACGAGCTCAGCTTTGGGAAAAGATCTGGGGTTGAAAATTGTCGCTCGTTTAAAATGAATCCCTGGTGGTTTCTGTGGATGGCACTTTGATAAAGGAGGCCTGGTTCTGTAGAGGAGGGAGGTCTGGCACCCTCAGACCGGGTGCTGCAGGGGTGGCACTGCTCCCTGTCCCTGGTGGAACATCCCCCCGACCTTGCTTCGGGAGGATCTCGGCAGCAGCCTCCCAACCTGGCAGGATTTGGAACGCAGGAGAAGATTCTGGCAGGTGAAATGATCTAATCACAGGGTGGCTCTGTCCTCAATGAGGCTCCAGTCAGGCCTGAGAGCTCGTCCAGCTGCCACAAGTCAGGCATGAAAGCTCTCCTGCTGGGGAGGAGCATTAAAAAACTCCCTCCCAGTGCCAAAGACAAATCTCTGCTGCTTTTCTGGCCTCCAGCGCCGGGAGAAGGGTGGCAGCCAAAGGCTGTGTGAGGCTGCAGGGAGTGATTTCTGCACTGGGAGGGGAGCTGCACTCTTGGCTGGGGGGTAACACCTTCCCTGAGGGTCATTAGGCTGGAGAAAAGATGAGATGAAGTCTTGGCTTGATAAAGACAGAGAATGCTGAATCCTGGCTGCTCTGGCTGCAGAATGAAGGTTGAAGTCCAGAAAACTCCTTAAATTTCTTTTAAATTCCATTATTTGCAGAAGTTCCTGTCCATGTGCTCCAAGTAAGTGATGCTGTATCTGCTCAAATCCATTTAGGAGATAACATAAATAACCTCATCACAGATCCCTGCAGCTTATCTCTGCCCAGAGAAATGTGCTGAAATGAGAAATTTTACCTTTCTTGTCTTCTGATGCCAAAGCTCAGCCTTATTTACCCACTTCCTGGGCAGAAGCATTTCAAATTCCTGGAGTTCTGTGGCCAAACTTACATCCAGCTCAGGTTGGATGAATCCTGAGCTTCTTTATATTCCTTTTTCTGTAATAATCAATAGAGTACTAAAATTGGACAGGTACAATAAAAGAGGGTTTAGAGAAGCTCGACTTGGCTACCAGCTGTACAGAGAGGACCACCCCAAGCCTATTTTTAAAACACACTTCATTTTTTTCTCTCTCAGGTTACTATTTTAATGCCAATTACAACAGGTACAAAATGATGGTAACCCCTGCCTTCACAACAGGTGAAAAAGACAAAGGAAATTCAGCATGATCCAATTTCTTGTTTCAATTTGAAGCATGAAAGCATAGGAGACCGTGGGAGCAGCTAATGCTATCTCTGAGGCAGAGCCAGGATAATGCAGTTCTGGTTCTCTTCTGGAGCAGATTGGGCAGTGGAAGGGATTTGGGGTGTCCTGTTTTTCTCTTCTGCTCGTTTGGCTAATAAAGGATTTTAGGCTGCTGCTTTTCCCTCTGTTTCCACATTCCCACCTCTTTCAAAGTGAAGGCAGTGCTGGTACCTGACTCTGTAGCGTACTTGTGAAGGAGGCTGGCTGTCAGCACTGAAAAAGCAGTGAGTTCAAAACGTCTCCAAAGAAGTAAAAATAATCCTTTAAAAATGTCGAAATGGAGTGTGGGGAACTTGAATCAGAAGTAAAAGAGATGGTAACAGCATCATCTCTTCTAGAAATCTTGTAGCTGCTCACTCACGGTGAGTGGGAGACTCTTGCACGGAGCTCGGCGCTCGTGTTCCACGGGGAACGTGTGAAACGCAAGGCGTGGCACACGCGGAGCTGCAGCTGGGGGTGTCTGCCAGAGCTGAGCCCCAGGCACGATGGGGCCTCTGGGGGAGGTGACACTGATGCCAAAAGGATTATTTTGCTTTTTCTTCTATACACTTTTTACAGAGTTCTCTGTATCCACAAATATTAGCATGCACACTTGTGATGCTATAGGTGTGATAACTCAGCCTGGTTTCTTGGTGTCCTGCAGGCCGGGAGACCAAACACCCCAGAACTGCAGAGTTACAAGACCAAATATTCTATTATTGTAAGAACTCAAGGTCCCCCAGTAGGAGAGATTCTGTAAACTAGAATTAGCCCACCCCAGCCCCTCATTATTAGATATGCTAATGTGTAAGGTCTTTAATTGTACACTCGATTGGGGCGTGGGCATTGTGACACGTTCTGCCTGGGTGAAGGGATGCATGGAATGGGATCCTATTAAAACACCGAGGTAAAAGGCCCCCAACCCTCTAACTGTGTCTGGGCTTTTTCTTTTCTAAGACCAGGAAAAAGGCATTAACACGCTCTGACTCAATACATCCACGGGTGTTGCCACAGACTTGAGGTGTGAAAATGAGGGGCTCCACCTGGGACAGAGCAGATGGGGCTGAAGGGAGAGAGGGGAATGACCTCCATGGCAAAGTCAGTGCTCAGGATCCTGTCCTGGCTTTGAAATGCTGGAATCATGGGTATATTTTTAAAAGGTGTGGCTCATGAATGGAAAAGAGAAGTTGGAAGTGTTTTCCTGATGCATCTTTCCACAGAGCAAGGATGGGGCTGTAAAGGTTTCCTGCAGGAGCCTCCCAGGGGAGCAGCAGTGCTGAAGCCACAGCTGTGACCTCAGGCCAGGTTCAGCTCTTTGGCTTTCAAAGGCCACATCTGAGCAATCAGCCGAGGCCTGCTTGGCATGAAGGTGCCCAGGGGACAGAAGCAAACAAAATTTGTATTTATTTTTCCTTTTTGCAACCTGGAAGCCCTCCAGCTCAACAAACAACACTTCTGCCTCTGGTCCCTCTAGGGCTGCCCTCTGATCTGGCTTGTGTGGGAAGGACAAGAAACCCTTTCCTTGTAACTACAAACCTCTGATGTCCCTCTGTGAGGGCTGGAAAATGCAGAATTGGTGTCCCTTTTCCTCAAATCAACCTTCTTGTCCATTAGCAGGAATGGAATTGCCCCCCTGCATCTTTGGAAACCTTTGTTCCACAGGAGGAAGGTTTGGGTGAGGCTTAATTTCCACCTAATAGCCTGTTCAAATCTTCACATGGTTTCTTGGAGAATGCCATTAAGAATCAATTACATTAATGGGGCTCAGTTGGAGCTGTGCTGAAATATGGATGGGATCAAGGAAAGTGACTTTGCAAAACAGGGTCCTTGGTGCTGCAGCCATTTTTTCCTCTTGATCTTCCCAGGTTTCTGTGTGCACCAAACCTGCTCTGGGGTGTTGTTTGTTCAGGGACAAGGGGTCAGTGACAGTGTAAAGCCACTGCCAGGGGGGTTAGGAGGGAGTGATTCCCTTGCCCTGCTAGAGACGGTGTTGGACTGCTTGGTTAAAATCATCCCAGCATCACTGGCAGTGCTGGGAGATCCTCCAGGCCTTGCTCTTCCAACTCTGCACATCCTGATCTGCCACCTTAGAGGTGTCTGGGACTCTGCTGCTGACACTGCAGAGTGTCCACGAGCTCATCCTGTGACAAAGGACCTGGAGATATGAGAGGATCGAGGGAAAGAACTTTCTGTCCGTGGCTGCTGGGTTGTTAAACTGATTATAACGTGGGCTGTGAAAGAGGATCCTTGTCCGTGGAAAGAGGACAGTGACAGAGAGAGGCTGGATGTCCTTGCAGGAGAGGTGCATGGAAAGGTGAGTCCTGTTGTCAGACTGCTCTGGACCTTGTATAAAGGTGGCACTGAGAGGTCACTGTCCACTGAGAGGTCACTGTCCTCTGCCCCTTCCATGGGGTGGGGTTTAATGGGTGCCCCACTGCTCGGGGCTCTGCTGGAGGGGCAGAGCCACTTGCCTCCCCACACAGCTCATATTTGGCAGTGCTGGGACTGCTTTGGTCCTGCTGCTGGTGTAGGACACGTGACTGGAGCTGGGATTGCGGCGAAAATGCTGGGAAAGCTCTACCTGAATCCTTGTGGTGTTGGGATGAGGGATTGGGGTGGGGCTGGAAAGGAGCCTGTAGTGGCCACAGTGACTCGGGGTGAAGAAAGCTCCAGAGAGGGACAGAGACAAGGCCTTGGTGTGTGTCTGTTGTGCACTTTCCATCGTACTTTGAGCCGCTTGGATGGTTTATTTTGCAGGAATGTTTGTAGAAGGGACCTGTGGAATCCAGCTGCCTCGTGCCAGTGTTTCCAAATGCCGCGTGGGCAGCTCAGCTGCAGGGAAGTGGCCTGAGGGACTGAGCTGTGAGGCAGAGCCCCGTGGTGTTTGCATCCAAGTGCCAGGCACTGCATGGGTGTCTGTGAGGAGCAGGAAAGCCACAAGTGTTGGGTGCTGCCTCTTGTCCATGAGAAATTTGTGATTTACAAGAGCTCTTCATCCCCAGATGTGAGGTCACACCTAGGTTTGGTTTCCTCTTTCAAGCGAGGGGTTTCAGCAAAACCAAAACAAAGTCTTCGTAAGATTTAAAGTAGAAATGGGGTGAGCATCCCCTGGATTCTCTGCATGCCTTGACTGAAGGACTCACAAGCTGCAGCTGGAGAGAACCCCCCGCTGCCAGGGCCGAGGCACTGACGCAGGGACAGGTACAGAACTGCTGAGCTGGTACCCTTCAGCAGAGCTGCATCCCGGGCAAGGGCTCTGCTCCCTCTCTGATCACCCTGAACATGCCAGGGCTGGCATCCCAGCTGGCCCTGAGCTCCTGCCCTGCCTTGGCACCGCCGCCCTGCGCCTCATGCTGCCCGCAGAGCGCCCAGCGCTGCAGACCCCGCCAAGGTGACTCCATGGAAATCACTCTTGGGATGTTTGTGTTTGGAATCGGAGGCTGGAGAGCTGTGCCTTTCCCAGAGCTCCTGCATGGAGCCTCTCCCCGCGTGCCTTCAGTAAATCCAGCAGAGCCAAACCCACCTCTTGCTACTTCCCCCTCATCGGGTCCGAGCCGTGCGTGTGTGGAGGATCCGTAAATCCCTGAGCTCAGGCTCGGCGTAACCTTGGAGCAGAGTGATGGGAAGGGCGTTGCTGGAGCCCCAGCCAGACTTGACAGTGCCTCGTTCTTGGAAACGAGCTGTGTTTCAGGCAAATATCCGGGAGCCGGGGATTTTTTTAGCCTGTCTCTTGCTGTTCATTTTCTCCCTGGCACTGGGACTGCAATTCCAGGAACCCTGGCTATACTTGAAAGCGCCTCTCAGACAGGGATAAAAGTAATTAAACCTCTCAGCTTTCTCCATTTTTTTTTTGACTTATTGTAGTTTTTCAGACATGGCTTTAAGATGGGGACAAAGTGTTCGGGCTGAGATCTGCCGGCCTGTTCCAGCATGGAGCAGGTGAATTGAGGATGAAGAGGATGCTCCATGAAAGGGCTCCAGAGCTGCTCCTGGAGCAAGGAGAGGTGGTTGGCTGCTGCCAGGTGCAGCCTTTCTTACACTTCCCCTCTCCTCCCCACGTAATGGACTCGTTAAATTTAGCTGTCTGAGAGGTATGGAAATGCATGTGGTGCAACCGCTTTGGTTGTGCAAATAACCAAAGTGATTTCAGCTTCCGTGAAAAATCAAGGGAATTGTTTCGTGCCACGCAGAAGCACTGAAAGAACTGAGTTTCATATCAAAAGCAGATTAAAAAGGCAAGAAAATCGGGGAAAATGAGGAGTAATGTTTTTGTCTAATCTGGATTATGATGATTTTGAGCTTTTAATGTTCTCAATTTTAATTTTTTGAGTTCAGTTTTATTTGGGAAATTAAAGTGTGACATCCTTTCATGTAGAAAAGACCAGACTCTAAAGGTTTCAATTTAACAATGTTGGCACACAAAATGTTCTCCATGCTCCTTTTCTTCAAGGAAAGGTTTTGGCAAACTTGGCTTGAGTTACTGAAGTGCTGTGGTTGACCTAAATCCAGGGGGAATGCGTGTGAGGGAATTCAGTAAAAACTATCCAGCAAAAAGTTTCTCTCCTGTTGCTTTGCTATTCAATTCCTGGGCAGATGGAACCAGCTGAGAGTCAGAGCATCCTTAGACATGCACTTTTTGGGTGAAATGTGTTCTGTGTTAATAACTCTTCCTGATTGCTCTGTGCTTACCTGCGTGGAGGGATGGCCCAGCCTGCAGAAGCTGAACTTACTTAGGTTAATTTTAGGATTGTGGTCACTGGAGTTGTTTTGATCTATCACAGAATTATTTAGGTTGGAAAACACCTCTGAGATCATTGAATCCAACCTGTGACTGACCTGCACCTGCTTGTCACCCAGCCCCAAGCACTGAGTGCCACATCCAGGTGTTCCTTGGACACTTCCAGGGATTGTGACTTCATCACTGCCCTGGGCAGCCCCTTCCAGTCCCTGGCAGCCCCTTCTGTGAAGCAGAGCCCAACCCCCTCTGAGCCCCCTCCTGTCAGGGACTGTGCAGAGCCACAAGGTCCCCCCTGAGCCTCCTTTGCTCCAGGCTGAGCCCCTTTCCCAGCTCCCTCAGCCTCTCCTGGTGCTCCAGACCCTTCCCTGGACAGGCTGCAGCCCCTCAATGCCCTTCTTGCAGTGAGGGGCCCAAAACTGAGCACAGCACCTGAGTGCCGAGTCCAGAGGGAATTTTATGGGTCTCCATCTGCTGAGGAGCTGCTCTGAGCCTGCCCTGCCCATCCCTGGTGGAAAGCCCTTGGTTGTGCTCCTTTGTGAGAGGCTGGTGATGGAGCACGTGGAGCAGGTGAGCTCAGGTGCCCGCTGGGATGGGCCTGGTTCATCCTGTGCTCTCCATGGTCAAACATTAACTTGCCCCTCCTCACACACCTGTCCCTGAGCCTTTCCCACCTGTGCACGCAGCACACACCTGATGGATCCTGCCCCAGCTCTGTTTGCTCTCAGGGCTCAGCTCCTGTGGCGCACAGCACACAGGGAGGAAGGCTCCAGGTGTGCCTCATCCTGACCATGAACGGGAGGAGATGACCTTCCTGGGAGCACAGGAACGCTCAGTGGGGATAATCCTGGAGCAGGCACATCCCACCAGGCACCTGCTCCATCCCCAGAGAGTTTTGTCCAGGTGCAAGGCAGACTGGGTGCCCCAAACCCATTTTCTACTCAGCAGTTTGTGGGGCAATGTTGGCATGATCCTGCCTGGCTGCTCTTTGATCACCCCCACACTCCTCCACTGGGCTCCAGCTTTGTTTGAGGTGGCAGAAGGGATTGTTCTAATCTCATTTTCCATCTTTATTGTTCAGCACACAGCCCTAAGTCTTATTTACAGTCTTATTCAAACCGTGGGCTGAACATGGGAATCTTCATTTCCTTCCAGGCCTCTTTTTTATGGACCTCATTGCCACAGTCTGAGAGTTTCACACCAACATTAACTCAATTTCACAACACCCCTGTGAGACAGACTTTGATGTTTCCTATTTTACGGTGCAAAGGGAGGTATAGGAATATCAAAGACAAAAGTAACCATTAATTTTCACTTTAATGCCTTCTAAACCTGTTTTTGGGAACAGCAATAAGCTCGTTTCTCCTGCATGGGCTCATTCCCTGACAAGTTTTAGGGCACCAATCCAAACGGAAAGATTTCTAGGCCTTCTCATGAACTCACACCAGAGTTTCCTTGATTTCGGGCTCAGACACCACCTAGAAAACCCCACCTAAAAAGAGGTGGGAGTGTGTGGCTTTAAGCCTGTTGGTAACTTCACGTATTTTTCATCTCACGATGCAGGAAATTAAAATCCTGTAGGTGATGGTGGCAAAGAACATCTCAGTGGACGTTTTAGCTTAAAGCTGGCACTTTATGCAACTTGTACTGAATGCTCACCTGAAACCTTCCACCACCCATCCCATCCCATCCCATCCCATCCCATCCCATCCCATCCCATCCCATCCCATCCCATCCCATCCCATCCCATCCCATCCATCCCCTAGCCCTCTTTGTCATCTGTTTGTACGAAGTGGTTTTTGAAGTTGTTGCTCATGGAGCTGTGCTGTGGAGGAACAAACTTTGTGGCATTATTTCTTCCCTTGGTATATCTGTGCTTTAGGAGGAAAAATGTCCAAGAATAATTGAGATGAATCAGGTTTCTATATGTGGCTTTTTTGAATATTTAACATCTTAGATCTTGTGAAGCAAAAGGGGCAAGGAACAAACGCTGTTTATTTTTAGGGCTGGGGAGTGGATGAAGCTGCTGGCCCAGATCCTGTGCTCCTTCTAGGAGGAGCAAGGCAAAAAACAACCATGAACTGAGGGTGTCTTTGTGTCAGGGGCAGGATTTCTTGTGGTTGTTTGAGCTGACAAAACCCAGTTGGTTTTCATGTTGAGTTGTTTGAGTTGTGGAGGGAAAAAGTAAGAAACGAATCATGAGAACTTTGAATGAAACCTCTTCCCTTTCTGATTTTATTTCAGTTGTCCGAACTGAGAACTGTCTAAATACTTAAAAAGGATGAAAGTCAATGAAGTAAGGGAAGACTCTGTCAATGAAGTAAGGGAAGATTTTCTCCCTGTCTTCACCTTTTCACCCTTTCAGTGCCAGGGTCACACCTTGCTCAGGAGCTATTCCAGAGTTTTGCATTTCCCAACTGCCACAATAAGGAAATCTTGGGAGTTTTGAGGGCTCTTCCTCTTCCCCTCCTCTTCTCTGTGCCATTCCTGATTCTTTGCACTGGTTCCAGTGAAAATTCACCTTAACTACTGACCTGCTCTCAGAAATTCAGCTGGGTTATAAACAGCCCCCAGATTAATCTCTAGTTGCAGGCTGGGGAAAATCTGTGTTTGCAGTGCATTTCTTACTGGGAGATATTGCTTTTACTTTAAAATTAAAAACAATAGCAAGATATACTGAAAAAAAATAGAAATAAGTGGGGTGAAAAACTGTTCTTCAGCCGAGACTGAGAATGGAAAATTTCTACCAAAAAGAAGAATATTTCTGGAAATGACAACTCAATGGAAACATAGCTCTCTAATGCATTCACTGTTAAGTGAACATTATTTATATTGCAGGAGAGAAACACAATGTGGCAGAAGTTATTTGGTTGAAAAAAAAAATAGAAAATCCATGAGCAGACATTCATCGTTCGCAAGTGGGGAGCCTGGGATACAGATGAGCTAAAGGATGAAGACTCCAGACTCTTGCTCTTGTAATTTGCATTTTGTTGGTATATATAAAATGAAATGAGGTTTATATTTGTTTCAGGCAGAAGTGCTTAGCAGGCATAGGAAAAGCTGTCTGCAACGTTAAGCAGATATTCCAAGTTTTCTTGGAACGAAATCGTTAGGAGGAAATAGCTACTCCTTTTCTATTCTTGCTGAGGTAGGATCATGTTCTCTACATTGTTTAATAGCAAGTCTAATGCCATTTTTGAGACTCTTTTTTGGAGAGGCAGCACATTCTCAGCCATGTGATCCTGCAGCCTGCAGTTGTTTTGGGGTAATATTTGGGTAATTCTTGCTCCGAAGGGGAGATGTGAATCCCACCTGATTTGGGCTGACTTGTGGGACTGACAGGAGAATTGAGTTCTGGGGCAAATCTATGCAGAGGTTTTATTCTTCCTTCTCTTTATTCATCCCTTCCAAGGCTGTTGTGCTGGTTTGGGCTCTGCAGTCCTGTGGTGCTGCTGTTCCTGTAGGCTCTGGATGTGCTCCTGGGCCCTGCAGCTCCAAGGACTGTGGTGTTTCAAGTTCTGCATGGAGACTGAAATGGGAAGGTGAGGGAGCTCCCAGTGCTTCTCCTCTTTCCCACCTCCACAATGTTCTGGTGTGCAAGGGAAGTTTCCCAACACATCCATCCATCCTGCAGTCTCTGGGGTTATAATATGATCAAATCCCTGCGCAGGTCCTTTTTCATGGGTCACCACCTTTGGAAAGAACTTTTCCTTTTGCCAGTGGGAAGGGCAGAGGTTTAGGGTTTGCATTTTAGCACTTGGCTGTGGGTGGCAGATCCTTAACCCTCTTATTGCTGATTTCAGTGAGTTTCAGATCAGACCCCAAAATCCTTTGGCCATGTTGCAGGACAGATTTCCCAGCTCAGAGCTCCTGTATCCCATGGGATTATCCCCTCAGCAGTAAAGAGAACCAGATTGACAGCTCAAATATTTTCTCTCTTTGTAATGACTTTTTAACGTTCAAAATTTATGGATCTCTTTATGCCCATAAAACAGAGCAAGTATATTCTCTGTCCCATTCCAACATCACTTGCCTGAATTTGAATCTATCACTTTGAAATTATTTCATTGCAAGTGGGGTGCACAATGAATAATGGAGTATCTTGAACCCTATGAACTTCAAATTAATGTCCTTTACTACCGAGTAATTACTGTCCCATAAACGAGTCCTTTGTACCTCTGGATGAGGCTTTCTAGACCCTCATGCCCCAAAGTCCTTCAAACTGTCCCTTTCAAGCTGGTCTGAACCAAAAATACACAAGGACTGTGGGTCCTGATAAGTTTTTAGCCCTTTAATTGGTTTCATGGAAGTGTTGGAGTCTGGGAGCGTGGCTGGAGCACATCTCTGGGTGACTTGTCCTGGACACCAGAGTGATTTGCAAGGACCCTGTTGCTTTGTAAGGCTCAGCCTGGCATTTGTGCCATCAGCTCGTTCTTGATCCTCCTGGAGCTATTGCTGTGGTCATCTCTTGTTGAAAGTATGTTCTACCTTGTCCTTATGGCCGTGAGGAGGGGCTTCAGGAACACCTCAGGACAGGAATTTTGCTGCTGAAAGGAGAAGAAGGACTCCAGCCCTGGGCTAATGTAGCTCTTGTCCTTCTGCCTGCCAGGTTTGCTTCTGTTTCTCAGTGGCCTGGGCACAAGGATGGAAAATCCAACCCCGCTTATTTCACAGGAGAAACAACTGGTGGCACCCAGCGTCGGGAATTTTCAATCTGCTCTCTTCCAGGAAAGCCTTTTCTCCCACTTCACCAGTGCTTTGTGCTTGATCTTGCTGAGTTCTGAAATTGCTCCCTTGGCTATAGATGAGGAACTGACTCTGGTGTCTGAAAGAAGCCTTACCATCATGAATATCTCCCCAGTTTTTAGCATGCTCACTCTGTCTTACACTCTAAAAATCAGACTTTCCCCTGTTTCTCCCTTTGTGGTTTTCAGCATCAGATTTTCAATTTGTTAATTTTTGCAGCGCTATTCAATCTGTTCTGTACAAATCTGAGCTCTGTGATGGGGTTTTTACATCTTCTTATCATTTGATACAGAAAGATCATGAGCAGAAAGTCACACAGATGAGTTCCCTTTATCCCACCCGGGGCATCTGAGGATGCAGAGGGATGGAGAAGGTTTGTGGAACGACCTGAACCTGTTTGTGGGCTAATGAATCTGCTCCATAATTACCTCATGTCGTAATGACTGCTTGGTGCCAGAACACTCAAGAAAAATCCACCCCAACCTGAAGGACCATCAGTCTGTGTCATCAGCAGGGCCTGACCCAATCAACCAGAGCTATTTAAAATTTAAATATAATCTCTCGGGTGTCTGTCTCCTCATGAATCTCTGGAGGCTGCAAATCTGCCTTAGTTCTTCTGAAAGGAGATTTCACAAAAGGTTTAACTCCTCTCTCTCATGCTTAGGATCACAAGCGAGGTGGCCCTGGTGATCTAAATAAATGGACGTGCTGCTGTTGGGTTATTTCATCTTCATAAGGGCCATTTAACCCCCTTCTGCTTTTTCTGCTGGTGCAAGGGAGCTCTTCCAAGGAAAGGGTCAAGGAACTGGATGCAGAGAGTTGATGCCACCCTCGGAGCTGTCCTTGCCAGGCCCCCAGCTCGAAATACCTCAGATGACACTGAAAGAGTCCCCGCAGGGCTCTGAGAACCAGGATGGATGAGGATGCTTGGATTAAATGATGATTAAGTGCCTGATGAAATGGGATGAATGAGGTGCTGCCAGGCAAGAACTCCTCCATTATCACAGCTGACCCCGGGCCAAATTTCCTCCGTTTCCCCATCTGTAAAAATGGAAATTTATTACATCATGAGTTGAGGGTGAAGTTGTGTCTTAGAAACCTTCTTGCTCGGGAGAGCAGAGAACACCCTTCTGTTCACAGCTCCTGCCCAAGTAATCGTGGGATCATGGAACAGCCTGGGTTGGAAGAAGCCTAAAAACCATCTCGGACAGGGACACCTTCCATTGTCCCAGACTGCTCCAAGCCCCATCCAACCTGGCCTTGGGCACTGCCAGGGATCCAGGGGCAGCCACAGCTTCTCTGGGCACCCTGTGCCAGTGTTTTATCCCCCTCATAATAAAAACCTTCTCCCCAGTATCCCACCAAACCTTCTGTCTGTCAGTGTGAAGCCATTCCCCCTTGTCCTGTCACTCCACGCTTTTGGAAACAGTTCCTCTCCATCTTGTGATGGTACTGCAAGGCCACAGTGAGGTCACCCCAAAGCTTCTCCTCTCCAGGCTGAACAACCCCAACTCTCCCAGCCTTTCCTCCCAGCTGCTCTCCCTGACCAATGAGGAGGCCCAAAATGCTGCCCTGCTGATGATATTTGGTAGAAGCTTTCATAAAATGGGCTAAGACAGGAAGCAGGTTTCCCCCTGGACTGAAATCCTCCGTGTGAGCCACATATTGAATTGGAATGCTCCCCAAAGGCATCCCCTGAGCGAGTCTTCATGAGGCCTGATGGGGATGGACACACTTCCAGCTTCCTGCACCATCCATCAGGGAGCTGAAGTAACTGGGAAAGAGGTGGGAGTTGAGTCGTGTGCTGCTGGGCAAGGCTGAGCCTCCTCAGCTCAGGCATCTTCTAAAGACAGGGCTTAGCTGGGGAGAGGAAATATTGTCTTTGCCAAGTTCAGGAAAACTGAGCAGGAAAGGAGCTGGTTTTGCAGGTGATGGTGTTTGACAGGCTTGGGGCTGGGAGTTTGACATGAGGCTGCTCTGAGGATGGTGGCTCTTGCCAAGGAGAGGCAGCAAAGGTCTCTCAGATGGGCTCTGACCTTCACCAGGGGCTGGAGACCACCCCAGGTCTCCTTCACCCTCATTTTCTAAACACTGACGTGTTCGTTAGGAGCTGTTTGCAATTTGTTCCAGCACTTTCTGCAGAACAAAGGGCTCTCCTGAAGGCCAAAGAGCCTGTTAAGAGCAGACACAGGGAAAAAATAACACCACAAAGAAAACATGAGATTTCTTTTTTAATCTCTTAATCCATTTGGTGAACTATGGATGGTTCCAGCCAAAAATGGACAAGGAAGAAAATTGAAAGTGTTTCATTTCGAAATATATTGCTTTTATGTACTTGAAATGGTTCTTTTGACTTTATGCTTGGAAATAGCACTGATCTAAACTGTAAATAAAAATTAATTAAGTGACTCAGATGCCATAAATCTGTTACCTTCAGTTCAAATGAAATATTTGCTTGGCCTAAGGTGGCTTTTCTCGGATGCTTTTTCCCTGGGAAAGCACAAATGTTCTTTCCCTGATGTCCCTGCCCATGGCATGGGGTTGAGATGAAATGGGATTTAAGGTCCCTCCCAACCCAAACCATTCTATGAAATTATTTTCTCCAGTTCATTTGGATCATCCAGCTGAAAAATTCATTTGGATTATCCAGCTGAAAAGTTCCCCTGTCCAGCTCCAGGTGGCAATGATTATTTTTTCCTGTTGTTTCTATGCTCAGTGATATGATTTTCCCCTCAGGAAAGTGTCAGCAATTAGGATTTTCCTGTGCCTTTCTCCCCTGAAATGCATTTCTCTTGGATTAGAAAGGATCTGCCTTGGGAAGAACTTGGACCTGACAGGGAAACACAACAAATTAAATAGAGGAGAACCAGGAAATGAAGATTATTTGTCTCACTTGCACCAAGCCCTGAAAGGGATTCTGGGGGTGGGGGGGAAAGCATGATGGAAAATGAAGAAGCTTTTATTTGTTTATCTGGGCTGTTTTGAAACCTTTTTTGGGGAAGAATGTTGATAGGAAGGATGTTGATAGGAAGGATGTTGATAGGAAGGATATTGTGTTATGCAAAGCTCTGTTGTGTCTGTGCTCTGTAATTCCAGCAGAAATACCTGGAATAAACCCAATTCCCCAGTGTAGCATTTTGGGCATTGCTGGTGGCAGGTCCTGGCTGTTAAATTCGGTTGAAAACATCTGAAGGGGCCACTGGAAGAGTTCAGGCCTTAGAAGGAAACAAGAAAGGGATGCTGAAAGGTTATGGATCTCCTGCCAGCATTTTCCTGGAAAACACCGAGCATTTCTTGTGCAACAAAGGGAAGGTGGAGCAGGCTTCAAACACAGCACATCACAAAGGGCTGCAGCCAAGGACGAGGTGAACCCAAGGCAGATGAGAGGCAGGAAGATGAATCTCCAAGCAAAATTCCCAGGAGGTGGAAGCACAGGTGGCTCTTGCCTCATTGAGACCTTTTTTTTTTCTCTTCTTTCTCAGGAAAATATTTTTAAAAAAACTGACTTTGCACTGATTATCTCAAGTTTAAGAGGTTTAGAAAAGGACAGTTTGTATCCTCAGGCCTCCCTGTCCCTCCCAGGATGGATGAATTGCTGGAGAGGCACTTGAAGATTTAATTTCAGTTTGATTTTCCCTCATCTTCCTCAGCCTCTGTGTTGACAATCCAGAGGGGCATGAAGTTTCCCCAGTTTTCCTTGGATTTCTTGAAGCTGTAAGAAAGTTGCCTTCTCTTCACTTTATCCTTCACTAAATGCTCTGAAGCTTTAATGCTCTTCAAGAGGCTGTGGCTCATAAAATGGAGCTTTGGTAAGGAAGGGGAGCAACAATTTTGGAGGCAAAAAACCCCTTTCAGTAATCACCCCCTCTGCCAAACCAAGGATTCCCAGGTCCCCTCTGCCTCTCCCTGTGAGGGAAAAGGAGCTGAGTGAAGAATGAGCAGAGTTTTCCAAACAAATTCCTGGCTGGAGTGAGAGTGGCAGCTGCCAATCCCTGCCCTGCATTCTCATCTCCTTTTCTCTGGTGGTTTTTGGGCTCTGAGCTGTGCAGGATTCTCTTGGAGTCTCTTTGTAGCTCCTCTCCAGAGCAATCTGCCCAAGGTGGCCCTGGGCCAGTTGTGGGCCAGTCCTGGAAGCCCTCAGGCAGGAGAGGAGCAGCTGGGCTGTCCCTCCTTTTCCAACACGGCTCAACCTGGGATTTCCTCTGCCCTCAATGTGTGCTCATTCAGTATTTACAGGTTTTGTCGTTGTTTCGAGCTGGGATGTTTGATGTGTTCATCCTCTCATTTCTCAGGGTCTCTTCTCTCCTGGTGTTTGTCCCACCAGTTTCACTCAGGACAGATCAGGACAGGTTCCATTTGATTTATGAGGAGGAACCTAAAATATTGTTAGGAATTTGGGGTTTTTTTTCTGTGTTGTTTTTTCTTTTTTCCTCAGGGTTTAATCAGTTGTATTCCCCATCCAGGACCAAGATCCATTTCACATTGGATCTTCCAAAAAGGAGCTGTTTCTAGAGCTGTTAAGGTGGAAAAGTATTTTTCATACAGAGAATCAGAGATGCTTTGGGTTGGACTTGGGCAGGGACCGCTCCCACTATCCCAGGGTGCTCCAAACCCCATCCAATGTGATGCCAATGGGATGCTATTTTCACTACTGCCAGGCATGGAGGAGATTTTCCACTCGCTCTCCACAGCTCCACCTGGATCTCTCACCCCTTTCCCCACAGTCACCACTCCCTTAGGGTGCATTTATCACCCAGAAACTCAAATTATCCCCTCCATGGCATGAGCTGTCTGCCAGCACCAATTCCTCCTGCTCCCATCCTGCCTGCTTGGTCCCCACCCCCTGAAATCCTTGGCTAATCTCACTAATTCCACCAGACTTTGACCCTTGCATCCTCACACCCACTTTTCAGGGCCATTAACACATTTTCCATCGGTGCTGACCGATGTTTCCTGCCAGAAGAGATGCAACAATTACAGACTTACATGAAAGCTTCGTGTCTTCTGAATCCCATTCCCAAAATCCAGCTGTGGAGCTATTGTGCTGGAGAAAGGAGCTGGATTGTCTGGCAAAGCAGAGATTAATAACAAGCCCACAGGTTGAAATGGAGCCTCTAATTGGTTTCAGAGCCAATTCCTGTTTGTATAGGACCGAGTAGAATACAGGCCTGGATCATCTATGGGCTCTTTACAAATGGAGATAAATAGGTTCATAAAATGAAACGTTAGGTAATAATTTCTTAAATTAAAATACTTTGGATGTGATGATTGGAAGGTGAGATCACTCAGGACAGAGCCCTGCTCCTGCTGAAGAACTGTGACAAGAAATTCACTCCAATTAAAAGCCCTTTTCAGATGCTTTGAATTTAGGAATACTGGAAGAAAGCACTCAGAGACAGTGGTGTGTGCAGGGACAGGGGGACTGAGTGTGCCCAGAGAAGCTGTGGCTGCCCCTGGATCCCTGGCAGTGCCCAAGGCCAGGTTGGATGGGGTTGGAGCACCCTGGGATGGTGGAAGGTGTCCCTGCCCTTGGCAGGGAGTGGAACGAGGTGATCTTTCAGGTCCCAGTGCATTCCATGATTCCATGATTCCGTGGCACTGTGACACAACCCAGGATCTGTCCCCAGGTCCTGCCAGGGCTGAGGAGCTCTGTCTGTGATGTCTCCACAGTCCAGCACTGCTGGTGCTGCACTAAATGTGCTGTCACCGTTGTGTTTTGTGGCACCTGCAAGCCTGGAAGGCAGGGAAGGAGGTGAATGTGAAACACTCTGGGATTTCCTGCCTTTCCTCCGAGGAATTCAGGCAAGGTCACAATTGAGGATGGATTTTCTCAGACATCTCTCTCTAAAAAACACTTTGTCACACACAAAATTGACTCCAGAGTGGGGATGGGTTTCAATCTGTGCTAGAGGTGGAAGATCCAGGGGCTCTGTGGTCTCATCCCAGGCTGGTTATTCCCTTCCTCCAGTGAAGGAATGCACGGGTGAGAAGGAAAAGGTGTTTGGTGCCTGCTGGGGGTGTGCAGGGCCAGGCAGCACCACGGCAGCATCCTGGGGATGCTTCCAGGTGGGTGACTGGGGAGGAAACCTGCCTGAGGCTAAAAATACAGCCCGTGGGGCGAGTGGGGGATCTCCCACCGGGACACAGCTGCTCCGGGCCTCCCCCTCACCCATCCCATCCCACCCCAGCCCAGCCCAGCCCAGAGGGGCTGGGCTCTGCTCGCTGTCACGCTGAAAGGAGCTGGGGAGAGCCGCTTCCCCCAGTTCCTCGCCTGGTTTCTATGGTGATGTTGCACTCAACTGTGCTCAGCAGGTCTGGCTTTATTTCCCTGCAGATAAGGCAGCCTGTGCTGATCCACCGCAGCCTGGGCTCTGGGGCTTGGCAGCGAGGCAGGCTGGGTGCCACTGAGCTGGAATGGCTCTGGGTGGAAGGTTTTTCATGCTGGATTTGGCAGTGGATGGAATTAACTATAAAATAATATTTGGGTTGTTTGTGACAGCTGTTTGATGGCCCGGGGCTGGAGGGATGGGAAGCACATGGAAATGTGCCTTCTCCTGTTCCTCCCCTGAGCCCCCTGGTGCAGAAAGCTCAGGGACAGCCAGCCCCGGCTTGGCTGGAATGCAGCGCATGGTGT
This sequence comes from Eopsaltria australis, assembly GCA_034509425.1. Lineage (NCBI taxonomy): Eukaryota > Metazoa > Chordata > Aves > Passeriformes > Petroicidae > Eopsaltria > Eopsaltria australis. Next base: position 607,199 of record JAVTVJ010000183.1, read on the forward strand.
GGGAGGGAAAACGTGTGAGAGAAGGGTGTTGGGAGCAGTGGGAAAGGGGCTGGGGATGTTCAGGCTGGATCTGTGCACTCCAAATGAGTAATTCACACCCTTCCCTCCACCAGGGAGCTGCTGCAGTTCCCATCCCCACCTCACCTGGGGGTCTTTGGGAGCAGACCCATCTGGGTTCTTCTCCTTTCTCCAAGGCCTGAAGGCTTTGGGTGCTGCTGAGGGACGGGGATGGAAGGTGAGGGGTGACTCCCTGTGTGCATGGGGGATATGGGGTCACTTCTTGCTGCTCTTGGGACACTGCAATCCCAAATGCTGGGGCTGTGCCCTGGAGACCCTGCAATCCCAAATGCTGGGACCCTGCAATCCCAAATGCTGGGACCCTGCAATCCCAAATGCTGGGGCTGTGCCCTGGGGACCCTGCAATCCCAAATGCTGGGACCCTGCAATCCCAAATGCTGGGGCTGTGCCCTGGGGACCCTGCAATCCCAAATGCTGGGGCTGTGCCCTGGGGACCCTGCAATCCCAAATGCTGGGCTGTGCCCTGGGGACCCTGCAATCCCAAATGCTGGGACCCTGCAGTGCCTCGAGGAGCTGGCACTGCAGAAATGCCAACAGCCCGTGAGCCACCTCGCCGTGTCCTGGTGCTCATCGGGCTCTCAGCTCAGTCTCTGTCACTGTCACCTCTTCCCCCCAGGCCAAAGCCTGGCTCGAGGGCTGGGCTCCCATCCTGGGAAGGCTCTCGGGTGCTGTCTGTGTGAGGAAGAGGCTCTGCCGTGGGCTCACACGGCATCTGTGCCTTCGCAGGCACCAGCCAGGCTCCCGCACGGTGACGCAGGTCCTTGGCTGCCTCCCTGCTACTCTTCACACCTCTCCCAGGCACGGCTGAGCTCACCAGTGGCATTTGAACATCCCCAGCACCGCCACAGCTCCGGGCTGACGCTTCCAGCAAATTCCGTTCCTTCGCACGGGGCCGCGGTTCGGAGCAAACCTGTGAAAACAAGGCAGGATTTCACTTGGGAAGCTGCAAATTTAAGCTCATCCCAGGTCCCTCCTGAAGCTCCTGCCCACATCCCACAGGCTGAGGGTGGAGCATCATCATCAAACCAAGGGCTCAGGTGCAGCTACCTGTGCTCAACCCCCAGCTCCTCGGCCAGTTTGGCACTGGAGCAGGGATTGAGGGAAAACCAGCCCTGTTTCTGAAGGGCTCAGAGCCAGCTTGGAATGGATGCTATGGAGAAAACACAACACATCCTGAGGAAGCTCCTGAAGCCAGGGCAGCTCCCTGGATGTCCTGGTTCCATGATGAGGGTGGGAAGGCACAGGGTGCCCAGAGAAGCTGTGGCTGCCCCTGGATCCCTGGCAGTGCCCAAGGCCAGGCTGGACAGGTCTTGGAGCAGCCTGGGACAGTGGGAGGTGTCCCTGCCCCAGGAACAAGATGATCTTTCAGGTCCCTTCCACCCCAAACCATTCTGTGATCCCATGATCTTTCTGGATTCCATTGATTTTGTTCCTCTATGTTTTTAAGACCAAAATATTTTCTTGCACCCAAGCAGAGGATATTGATATTGATATTGATATTGATATTGATATTGATGTAGCAGATGGTGTGGGACAGTTCAGCAAACCTCCTCAATTTACTCCAGATCTCCAGGACACTCCTGGATCCCAAGCTCCACGTTTCCTAAGGAAAGTTCAGCAAGGTTATGGCTGTAGCCAGTCAGAACTCCAGACGAGTGACCTGTGGTGCAGCTAATCGTGCAGCTCGGGTTTATTTTTGTCCATCCCAGACTAACAGCTTGTATGTCTGACAGGAGCTTGCTTTTTCCTTTCCCCTTCCAGTGAAGGATTATTAATAGATGAGGCTTCAACAAAGAAAAGACCATTTGAGAAATAAGATGGGACACTTGCTCCATGGTGGAAAAAAAACAACAGCACACACCCACATGAAACATTCTTTTCTTTTTAAAGCACATTGCCAATGAAGGCCTCTCTCCTTCGGGAGGCATTTGTATTCCCCAGAGTTCATGATTCAGCCAGCATTCCTGCCCTCTTCAAATAGATACAAATCTGAAGGACTTTTTATTTTTCCCCCCCTATTGTGCTTGAATGATTTTAACTCGGGTCAGATGCTGACTTGCAAAAGGCTGGGCTTGTGCATCATCTCCTTTCATTGCTCCTGAGATTTCGTGGGCTCTCTTCAGGCTCTGAATAAAATGGGACTAAACATAATAAAATCCCATGCTGCAGGGCAAAATATAATTACCTGAAGGGAGCAGGGAGAAATTGTTTTTCTTTTGTGAATAGCCCTGATTAATACAAGGTGGGTTGCTGATGGTATTTCTGACAAGCAGTTATGGGCCATCACTGGGAATGGACTCTGTGTGCCAAAGGTCTTTGCTGCTGATACACTGGAGGCTCCTTTCCCAGGGCTTGGGAGGTGGATTTGGAGAAATAAAGGAACTTTAGGCTCTGGGAGGCTTTTGGATTGAGAGGTGAAGGAGGACTTTACAGCAGAATGGTGCAAGGTGTCTGTGGAGAAGGAAGGGAGGAGCTCAAAGTGGTTTTGGAGGAAGGTGCTGCCTCCTCCACGCAGGCACTGAGCCATTCCCAGCGTGCCCCCACCTGTGGGATGCTGCTGTCCTGGTCACATCCCCTGCCTGGCCACCTGAGAGACCCAAGGGATGGATTTGTCCTCGAATCTCTGCCCCTGTGGTGCTTTAACAGCCTTTCCTTCAGCTCAACAAGCAGTCTCCAAATGCAGAAATGGTTTCAGGGCAGAATTTGTTTTGTCAGTGCAGCACCTGCCCTTTTCCCCAGGGATTCTGGTGAAAGATCCCATTTGTCAGGGAAATGTCTGAGAGTGTGGGGAGCACTGATGGAGAAATGAGAAATCACTGAGTTCAGCAGGACGAGTTTTGTTTGAAGGCCTTGAAACACCTTTGGCCCAGCTACCAGGTGAGGAATGGCCTCGAGCTGAGCTTTTCCAGGTGGCTCAAACCCTCCTGGAATCCTGGGAGCAGGGGAGTGAGGGGAAAGTTGAAAAAGGCAGAGGAGGAGCAGCTTCTCCCCTGATTCCAAAGACAGAGTTGATGCTGGCTGAGCTTGGGTACAAAAGCTCAGACCTGGACTCTGGCATCACCTTTGAGGCTGAAGATGGGTTTGTTCCTGAATTCTTCCTCTCTGAGAAAAGCAGGGAACAGCAGGTATCTGGTTGAGGACTTTGACTGTTGTGTCCCTTGAGAAGGGAGGTTTTTTGGGGTTTTTTTATGTGTCATTTGCATTTAAAGTTCTGTTTGGGTGAGCTGAGGTGGGGTGTGGGAGTTTGTGGGGCTGCTGGGGTGCCCCAGGATGTGCTGTGGGAAGGTGCCCAGTTTTTCATGCCAGTGATGCTGTAGCTTCCCTTTGACACCCAAAGGGATTGCTGGATTGATAGGGAAATCTGCTGAGGCTTCTTTGGAAAGAGGAAAAAAAAGGCTCTGCTGTTTTCCCTAAAGGTGGGCTGTGAAATTCAGGATCCAGGGAAGGCAGCCAGGTCTTTCTGCTGAGTTTGAGACTTTTTAAAGACCTTTCCTCCCGAGTTAAACCAAACAAGAGCTGTATTTCCTTGGAGAACCAGAGTAATTTGACATTATGTGCTGGAGAAGAAACTCAGCCCCACGTCAAGTCCTCCTTGCTTTGCTCTATAGCTGCATCTTTAATGATAATTTAGTGAGCCAGGGTTGTCCAGCCCTAATTTTGCTGTTTGTGTGGTGCAAGTGAAAATCAAATTGCCACAGGAGCAGGTTTATATAACCCTGCTGGCTGCAGGTAATTGGTGGCTCTGCTGCCATTAAAATTTTAAAAAGCCTCGAACAAAGTGATATAAACTGTTCTAGTTTTGGACCTCGGCTCTGAAATACGCAGAAAGTAAGAAATATAACCTCTCCAAAAGCCCTGTTAGCTCTCCATCCATGAAATATGGAGATCTGCTGAGATTCCAGCTGTTTTGCCAGAAGAATGGCACCAAAACTAAAAACCTGTGGGCTACATGAGGACATGCACAAACAAGAAGGGTATGGAACAGGGACCATGTGATTCATAACTTGGCCAAGTGGGTTTTTTTTCTTGGAGTTAAATCCTTAATCTTATTAAAATTTTATTTATAAAGTACCTTCTTGGAGGCACTTAAGGTGTTGCACAAGCTATAAAAATGCACTAATAAAGAAAATAGCCTCATAAAAAAGTACAGGAATGAAAAGAAGTACTAAAAAGGTGTTATCATACAGACAGCAGCTATTACAAGTCATATATTGATGTCAAAATTGTCCCTCCTTATGCTGTAAAGATTAATAATTTGCCACTGGGAGCTCAGATGCCATGGTGACAGGGCCAGGGTTAGATTTGGATGAGAACAGAAGAGATGGAAAAGCTGAGGGCAAAGTAAAGGATGCTTTGTTGGCCTTGGGAAGTGGGGAATGTCAGCCTGGATCGGAGCAGGGCCCAGGGGGACAGCAGGGGAATTGGTTCTCCCTGGGCTTTAGCCTGAAGCTTTAATGACCAGAGCAAGCTGGGAGAGTGGAAAGTGCCCCTGCCCATGGCAGGGGGTGGAAGGAGAGAAGTTTTAATGTCCCTTCCAACCCAAGGTCTGGGATTCTGTGCACACAAAACCTCTCTGTCCAGTGAATGCAGAGGTGTCTTCTTGGTGTTTGCCTCCAACTGGGATCTCATGGCTTTGTGCTTATTTAGAGGTACAAAATCTGCACCACCCACTCATCTTTTGCTGTTCCTCTCTGTTCCTATCCTGCAAAGTTTCCGGGCCAGGGAGTTCCCAACCTGTGGCTCCTCAAGTTGGGATAAAGGCCCCAGGTGATGGCAGGGACGTGCTGGGTGTAGGAGGTTAAAGACTGCACGAAGAGTGACTGATCCAGCTCCCTCTGCTGAGCCTGGAGACAGCCCCCACTATTGTTCAACACTGGTGCTCAGCAAATCGTGCCTTTTGTAAGAAAAGTGGGTTTTTTAATCAGTGGCAATTGCTACGTGAGCTCTCAGAAAGAGGAGCAAAACATACCCCCGCTTCCCTCCCCACCCCCGTCTGCAGCCCCCAGTTTATTCTGCCTGCTCTATTTTTGCCTTCTCAGAGTTACTGGGGAGAACGAGATTAGCAACTGATCATTTATGCTGATTTTCCAAGCGCTGAGATGTCTTTCATTAAAACTGTCATTCAAGGAAAAACGTTCAACTGCACGTTCGCTTTCGCCGCACGCTACAACTCCGGATGCTGCTCGTATCCACGGCCCTGGGATGGGGACATCTGGGTGCTGCTGGCTGGGAATTTGCTTTGTCTGGAAAGGAAGAGGGGCTGGGGGAGAATCAGTCTGAGTTGTGTCTGATTCCACCCCTCGGTGCTGCCTGGAAAGCTCCAGGAGCTGGGCGTGGTGTTTTGTGTGATCCCTGCTTTTATCCAGCCACAGGTGAAGGTGCTCCCGTGGCCTCAGCAAAGCAAGGGCTCGTTCATCAGCTGCATTCATGAGAAAAGCCTGCATTTGCCTCCCAAGGCTGTGGAAAATGCTGCCCAGCCTCTGATGGAGAGGCACTTACGGTCTGAGGCTGGGGGTGTGCCTGTCTCTGGGATGGAGGTGGAGTGGAAATGTGCCAGCTCCGTAAAAGCTTTCAGCAGGGCTCCCCCGAGGCTCTGCAGCAGCCCTCACTCAGTGCTGGGGCTGGGAGGCAGGCAAGGGATCTGCCTCCAGCTCCTCTGGCTGTTCCCTGCTCTGTGCCAGGCCAGGATCCTGCTCCTGGCACCTGGAGTTTGCTGGAGGTGTTTCTTTGCTTGGCTCTGGAGCCGTGCACGGCTCTGCCGATATCCCACACCTCTGCTGATGTCCCACGGCTTTCCTGATATCCCACCAGGCTCCCAGGCAGCTCCCCCTGCCCTTCCAGGCTCCAACACGGGCACTGGGCTTGGATAATTGGTCCCAGCCTGTGATCACCTCGGTTATTATTCCCTTTGTCACCACAGGCAGCGTGCAGAGGCTGCTGCCTTCCCCCACCTCACCACCCATTGCTTCTCCCCACGAGCTCCATTTTGATCCATGACACTCCTGGCAACTTGTAGCGTTACCCACCCGGGCTTTGATGTGCAGAGACTGAAGTATGTTAGAGGCAGCATAAAAATTGCATGTAATTATCCTTGGTCTGGTTCTATGGGAACAGGGAAATATCAATATTGATGGGCGAGAGCATTTATGTTTTATGTGCGAGCATATATCTGCTCTGCTCCATATTCAGCAGGAGTTTTTGATCCCTGCCTGTGTGCTGCACCTTTAGAGCTGCTCTTGTGCTGGTTCCTCTCCCCCTGGGGCTCGGGACCGAGTGTTGAGATACTTGCAGAGCTCATTACAGTGGATGGAGCCCAGCCCTGGGGGATGTGCAGCTGGGAATGGGGTGACAGCTTCCCCAAGGGTCTCTGGGTCCTGTCTCTGGCTGCACTTCTGCACCACTGCTGACACCCATGAATAATTCAGGCTGCAAGATGGAAGAGGGAGCAGGAGTGCTCTCAGGGCTGGGAGCAGGGGAGTGGTGACAGCCCTGAAAGAGCCAGGGCGGGGGTCAGGCTCTGGAGTGGGTTTTGGGGCTGTCCTCTGGTGCAGAGAGGGCGGTGCTGTCCCTGGAGAAGTCTGAACTCTCTCCTCACCCCGAGGATGGAGGGGATGTGCTGTAGCAGGGGGTGGGTGGTGCAGGGAGGGGCTGCTGATGCTCAGCAGTGCTTGGGCACACAATCCCCACGTGGGAGAGAATCCTCCTCCACTCTGGACCTCCCTGGCCTGACCTAAAATCACAGCCAGGCCCAGGCACTTCCCACCTCACTTTCCCTTCTGTACCCAGCCCTTGCTCCTACTCTGGCTTTTCTTTCCTGTGGGGATTGTGTTTGGACCACACTGAGTTCCATAAGCAGCTGCACTTGAGGAATTTGTGCCCTGAATGTCTTTAAAGGTCTGTCCCTTGAGAGGAGCATGCTGGGCAAACCCAGGGGGAAGTGTTTGGGCAGGAATGGGGTTACGGGATGAGATGCTGCAGCATTCTGGGGCATCCCCAGCTTCTGAGGTGACCCTTGGGGTGTCCTGTGCAGGGCCAGGGGTTGGACTGGATGGTCCTGGTGGGTTCCCTCCAGCTCAGGATGCTCTGTGGGGATGGGTCAGTGGCAGCAATCCCAGCCTGGGCTGTGCAGGGTGAGACCCTTCCATGCCCACTGGGGTTTGCTCTGAACCAAAGCTCAGGAATGAGCCTGGACAAGGCTTTTGGGAGGGTTAAACGGCAAAGAGCCAGAGCAGAGGGACACTGTGGGACAGTGGCATCAGACAGAGCACCAGGGACAGTGGGATCTGTCTGTCTGCTCCCTGCAGTGCCCTGCCCAACCCTGCCCCAAAGCAGGGGCACCCTCAGGCTTCCAACCCCCCAACCCTGTGCAGCTTTAACAAACCAGGATTTTGAATCCTGTGTGCTGGAGAGTTGCTGAAATCCTTCCAGCACATGGAAAACAGGCTGGGGTTTCTGGATGGGGCAGGAGAGAGACAAATTGAGGATGTTACAGGCCCTGAGGTGTGGACAGACAGAGGCTCTGAGGCTGTGGGATGGTTTTTGGGATGCCAGTCTATGGGCTGTGCTCCTGTTGCTATTTTATGGTGCCCTGGGATAAAGAAAACATTCCAGCTGTGCTGCAAAGACATCTCTGCCCACGCAGAGGTCGTGCCCACCCCACATTTCTGGCCCTGGAGGATGTGTGCTGATGATTCCAGATCTGCCCAAGCCTCCAGGGAGCTGTGCCCGTTCTGCTTGGATACCTGGAGCAGTGTCTGGCTGGGAGCACGCTCTGAGCAGAGCCCTGAGCAGCTCCTTCCTCCTGCCACTCGTCATCCCTGCTCTCAGCCCCCGGAGGAGTGACTGCATGGGAAATGTCACTGCTCTGGTATTTGGAACTGTGAGTGGCTTCTCCCAAGGGGAGCTGCCATTTTGCTCATCCTGCATCGAAATGGATTTCCTGCCCAGAGATGGAGGAAAGCACAGAAACAGCAAACAAGAGAAATGTTCCCTCCCAGTCACTGTGAAATGTGTAATCCTCCGTATATATGGGGAAAACCTGACATTTTCCTGCTGCTTTGCTCCTGTGGCCACTTTAAAAATGTCCTGTGCATGAGATACCTGTGGAACTTTGGTCCTTTTAGTAAATCCTGTGTAGTACAGAATCACAAAATACTCCGAGTGGGAAGGGACCCTCAGGGATCGTCCAGCCCCACTCCTGACCCTACACAGACACCCCAACAATCCCACCCTGGGCATCCCTGGGAGCATTTTCCAAACACTCCTGGAGCTCTGGTAGCCTCAGGGCTGCCAATAGTAGATTCTATTATAGTACTCACTACCTAAATCCTCATAGAGTTTATTTTGTAGTGTATATACAGAATATTACGCAAAGCATCTACAGAATGTGGTGCCTGATCAGTGTCAGCTCCTATTTATTTTTAATTTTCTCCCAATTACAATCAAGGCACCCAGAACCCCTTTTTTTAGCAGTTTGCTCTCCTTGGTAGCAATGAGCTGCTTTGATGAGGAGGCTCCATTCTGCTTCAAAGTGAGGTTGGGTAGTTGTGAGCAGTGCTGTAAATTGAGTTCCACAGGGGCTGCTCACACCGAGTGAGGATTGAGGATGGAAGTTTTCCTCTCCAGTTAAACCCTGGAGCTTCACTGGCCAGTGCTGACAGCTCTCCTGGAGTCTGTTGGTTCACTGTGACATTTCCAAGGAAAATCAACTCAATCAATTTTGCAGCTGTTTCGAAGATATAAAATTTTTAATGTTGGACTTTGTTGAGTGTCCCCTCCCCATTTCATGGAAAGATGCTGGAGATTTGGCTGAGTGACCTCCAGAGCTTCCCTCTGCTGTCTTTGCTTCGGTGGATTCCTCTGCTCACCAGTCCAATCTGATTACAAACAGGCTGGCATTGAATAAGTATTAATTTTGATGTTTAGAAAAGCCTTTCTTTGCCCAAATGCATTATTTTGAAGAATATTACAGCTGATATTTGTCCGAGTTGTTTGAATCTTAAAAGAAATAATTTTTTGCTTTAAAAATAAGAGCCAGCTACCCACAGCTTTTATTTCCAGCGTATTGAAGCTTCTCAGTGCAATTAGAAGCAGTCTCTGTTGCAAGGCACTCATTTAGACTCTGACCTAGGGCTGAGATTAAACAATTCCTTTGCAAGTTCGTCCCTGTGTTGGCACATTTGATGCATTGCTGATCCAATTAAATTTTCACACAATGGCTGTATTGTTACTGCAGGACTTCTTTGTTTATTAACCTTTCTTGGGGAGAAGTTCCTTGCCTAACCTTCAGCAGATTGGACATATGTTAATGTGCCACCAAGGGGAAGAGCAGAGCCAGGAGGAGGTGAGGGAGCCGCAATTGTGCAGGGGAGGTGACACGGCTCTAGCAGGGCTCAGGTGAGGGGAGTCAGCACTTTGTGGGATGGAGCAAAATTCAAGGTTCCAGCTGGTAATAGAAGTATCTCTTATCCGTCTGTTCTTCCATTAGAGCTTTCCACCTCGGGTGGTTTTTGCAACCTTGAATCCCCCGTGTTTTTGTGGGAATTGATTTTGCTCTCCGTGCTGTCCCTTGTGGCATTTTCACCCCAGCTGAGTTTGGGCTCTGGCACTGCAGCCTGATGGAATCACTGAGGGGTTTGGGTGGGAAGGACCTTCAAATTATCCACTCCCACCCCCTGCCATGGGCAGGGACACCTTCCACTGTCCCAGGGTGCTCCAACCTGGCCTTAGACACTCCCAAGGATCCAGGGGCAGCCACAGCTTCTCTGGGCACCCTGTGCCAGGGCCTCCCCTGCACCCTCACAGCAATTAATGCCACTTAATCACTTGGAATGTTGTTTCTGCTCCTTCCGTGACTTGTGCCCGGATTTTGGCTATGGGAGTTTGCAGGATCACTCTCTGTGTTCTTTTACTATCCAGCAGCACAATTGCAATGATCCCTCCAAGTGTGGGCATGAAATCCTCTGATTTTTGTTTCCTGCCACTGTTTTTTCCGTGCAAAGTCTGGCAGAATAAGAAGTAAAACTATTGTAAAATATTAGTGAAGCAAAGCTTCGTCTTCAGTGCCACAGGAACAGCAACAGGAAGGGATTTCAGGTAACCCAAGAACCTCTTTATTGTCATTCCTGTGCTCCAGGTCTCTGTCCCAAGTCCAAAGCACCAGCTCAGCTCTGTCCCAATCAGTGAAATATTAATAACACACCTAAGCCAGGATTTATTCCTGGGGTTCAATGCCTGCCTGCCTTGGATCCCTGGACCGGGGCCTGTACAAACACGAACAGTAAAAGTTTGCTTTCTGTGACTTCAAACAAACCCCAGCCTTATTTCCTCTTGGTTCTGTCCTGCGGCCAAAGTTTTCTGGCCCTTTTCCTTTGCTGTGCTGCCTCTGCCCTGGAGCAGTTCAGGACACCCCAGGCTCTGCAGCTGATTTCCCTGCTCACATATTTGCCATCCTGCAACAACCCCTTGGGGAATTCTGGATTTAAGCTGTGGGAAGGATGTTTGACTCTCCAGGAGCTCCCTCTGACAAAGAACAAAAGCAAAGGGCTGCTTGAGGCTTCACCCCAGTGTTTGCTCTGCTCTCTTTAGGAAATGGCTCCTGGTGTGTCCATAGCACCCTTGGGGGGCAGGCAGAGCTCCCTCAGAGATGAAAAACCTTGGCAGGAGCTGCAAAAGACCAAGGCTGGCTCCTAGACTCAACACATGGTTCTGCTACATCATTTAAAGGAGATTTTCCTTCCTTTAGTTCGTCCTAAAAGTAAGGATTATTCATTTCAGCATCCCAGCTCTGTTGGTCATCGGTTGGGAAGCTGAGGAGGAGGGGAAATCTTCAAACACCTTGGGCATCCTTGGCAGTCCAACAGTTCAAACAGCAGACAGGCAGCAGCATCCCATTCCCTTCCCTCTGGATGTTCACCAGCCACAGCTCCTTCATGACATCCCAAGAGCACAGTGAACCCCACCTGGAGGGGTTTTGTGTCTCTTGAGGACCTCCAGTTCTCCCAGCACTGCCCTATTTTTTATTTTTTTTAATGCCTTAGATATTTTTAGCTGTTGAGTGACAAATTTAGTTAATGCATTCAGCTCTGACGTCAAAGCCAGAGCCAGTGGGTAGCTGGAATAGCTAACATTTTATTTAATCATCTTGCTAAGCAATTTTTTTCCCTTCCTTTCTTTTTCTAGAGGATCTAGAAAGGCAGTTCAAGCTGGGCCAGACTGTGACTTCAGGGGAAGGTTGGTTTGTTTTGGTCTCCCTGAGGAGCCTCATTCCCCACCTTGTTGCTCTTCAGGCAAAGAGTTTTGTTGGAAAAGTGAGGCCGAGATGCTTTGCTGTGGGTTTGACATCATCAGAAGGTTGTTGTTGATAACTGGTCACTTGTGTTTGGCCCTTCTGGGGCCTGGTGCATGGCGGAGGTGAATTACAGAGCAATTACTGGGCTCTTGTTTTGCTCCCTGGTTCACAGCCCGGTGTGTTGGACATTGCTTCACTCATTTGTCCTTTCCTGGATCAGCCAGTGCTGGATTAAACCATAAACTGTGCCCAGTCCCAGGACATGAGACACATGGAGAGCTGGTGTGGGAATTAACCCAAGGAATAACTGTGCAAAAACATCCTCCACGAGCACCAAAATATCATTATCATGATTAGATCTGCATGCAGAGGTTCTGCCTGAAGTCACATTCTTGCTAAAAGAGGTGAAGGAACAGAATAAAGATCTCCACTCATACAGCTCCAGTGAGAGAACAGGCACATAAACTTAATGTTGGGAAATTTTGAGTACATCTCTTTTTAGTGAGCTTTTCCTGCTCAAGTCTCTCTTGGAAGGGAATGTTTGGAGGGGCAGTGAGTTTGGTTCGACACTTCCAGGAGCTGGGTGGGAGCAGCAGCAACCTGTGCTTTGGGTTGCTGTGGCAAAGTGCTTGGTTTGCCTTTCCTACCACAACCCCTGAGGAAAGGGGAACACGAGGCTGCCTTTGGGGCTGGCTGGAGATGGAGCAGCTGTGCTGCTGGGGGCTGTTGTGCTCAGAGAGGGCTAAACCTCAAATTGCACCCCGTTAGCTCCCAACAGCCAGCTGAAGTTTGAGCATCTTCACACTGAGTCAAATCTCAAGGGTCAAGCAGAAGAGAGGTTCTGCAGGTAGCTTTAGAGCTGGGTAATTAAAGCAGCCCGGGGATGTGCTGAAGCCTTGGCTGTGCTGTTTCAGCCTCTGAGGCTCCTGTGAGCTGTGCAATGCCATGGGACAGCACTGAGGTGACAATATCCATGGGATCCCAGTGCCAGATGGGGACAAAACCTCTCTGCCGGCTCCAGGTGACAGTTTGGGCTTAGCTGGTCTTGGTTCTCGGTGGTTCCTGCTCAGCCTTGGCTCTGGTTGTGCCGTGGTTGGAGCTTGTTCTGCTTGGTAACAACCTGAGGTTGTTTCACCTTCTGTGCCAGAGAAGCAAAGACCTTTTGGGGCACCCAACGTGAGGAACACCATGAATCTTCCTGGGAGCTGGACCTGCTTTCCCTGTTCCCTGCAAAGCTGAGCCAGTCAACAGCACAGCAGAGCCCTCCAGGTTCTCTCATTTTCAGAGGATATTGGTACAAGCGATTCCAGGGCCCCTCACAAGCAGCTTCTGCCCATGCCTGAGCCTGTTTTGCCTTCTGTGATCCATCCTGTGTTCCCTCCCCTCCTGCTGCCAGCAGCTCCCATCATTGCAGCTCTTCCTCCAGGCTCATTCTCCAGGTAACAATGTTCTTTCTCTGCAACACTAAACCCAAACATTTTGCTCAGCAGACAGGTCTCTTTGTGCTATTATGTGATTTTATATCTTTCTGTCTTCGTAAATGAACACTGCTGCAATCTGCATTATAGGAGAATTTTAGGGGGTCTTACAGGAATTAAAAGATTGGGGTTTGCTCACTGTTCTATGGGGTATGTTGATGCAGAAATGAACTGGTTTTGTGATTTGTGCAGAGCTCAGCCTGGATTTGGGCCCTGACCAGCAGTGCCTCAGCCACAGAGCAATGACCTTCTCCCCTCAATTGATTCCCGTGAAGGGTTCTGCTGGGATTCCTCCTCTCTCTCTGCCCAGCGAGCACATCAGGCAGGTGAGCTCAGAGCTTGCCAAATATTTTAATTCTGCCCTGCTCTGGCTGTTGCAAAGCTCAGCACGTTTATACTGAAGTGAAGGTCAGCTGCACCAACTTTCTTCAGCCCAACTTAGACCTGGAATATTTGAGGAAGGACTTCAGGTGTTGTGTTTTCATCCAGGATCTTCCAAGCAGTGTTTACAGTTAAATTCTCCCGAGGGCTGGGATGCCTGCAGGTGCCACTGTGCTATAAATACAACAATTTGCCTGTTCTCCAGGGGGAGGAATTGGGCTTGTTCATGGCTTTCCTGCTCTTTGTGGGGCAGAAGAGCCAGGCCAAGCTCCGAGCAGCTCAGCACAGCTCCGAGGCTTCAGCCAAGAGCTCTACATGGTAATGAAGCTGCATCTGTGGCTCTGAGCACGCCATGAAGTCAATGCCTCCAGTTGCTCTGAAGACACCCCCTGCCATGGTATTTATAGAGTACCTGCTGGTGGGTGGTGTGATTCTTTCTTGTATTGCTTTTTTCTTTTTTCCTTTTTTTTTTTTTTAATTTTCATTCATGAAGGATGAGGCTGCGCCGCCCACTCGGGAGCGGTGCCGTATCCCGAGCTCTGCAGGAGCAAGGCTCCGGTCCCTCCCTCAGGGAGCAGCTCTGCAGGGAGCTGGGGAGGATTTCAGCTGGGGATGGACAAATTCCCACTGCCCTGCGTTGTCTGGGTGCCTCATGGGACTGTGGTCCTCACGCAGGCTGAGCTGCTTTGGGTTTTTGGATCCCACCTCCCCTACTCTGTGCTTGCCACTCTCTGTTTGAATCTCTCCTCTGCTGTTCTCATATGGGCAGCCCAGGATTTTTTTGTTGATTGCCCACCTTTTTTCTTCTGCTGCTTTACCAAAGTCTCATATTTTACACCCAGAATCCCTTTTTGCTTCTTTCTTCTTTTCCCCCCCATCACTCCACCCCTTCAGCAGCTTCCCCAGCATCTCCAGCACCCACCCCTGCTCGCCTGCGGTCCTTCCTTGCCGGGTGTTCCTCGCCCCCTTCTCCCTGACAGCTCCTCTGCTGTTCCCGATGAACCCTGGTGCCTTCCTGGGAGCCTCAGGCCTACGCCACCCTCCTGGTTCCTTTTCCATGCTGTGGCTTTCCTGGGAAAAAAAGCAACTTCCCTTTGCTTAAGGAAAAGGGAGGTCCCAGCTGCTGAGAGCCCCTCCAGCACCGCCCCGAGCCACGCCAGGGAAGGGAACTGGGGTAACTCTAGGGTTTTGTGCTGCTCCCCTTGGAGCTGGAGCACGGAAAAGGGATAAAGCTGCATCCCCCAAAGGGCATGAGAAGCTTTTTCCAAGGTGCCAGACTTGGAGCACCGTGTCTGAGCACGGGGCAGGTGCCAGGAGGTGCCAGCAGACCTCAGAGGACCCTGTCCCGCTCGTGCCTGGCACCCTCCCAGCCCTGTCCTGGCAGGCAGCAGCTCTGAGACACATGGATACCTGCCTGCCAGGACCTGGATCAATCCCACTGGCTTCCCACAAGGCCCCAGGCAGCCATCAGATGGTGGTTGAGCAGCCCTGCTGGGCTGGGCTGGACTGGGACCAGCAGCTCGTGGGCTGGGCACGTGCTGGCCGGGCTGGGCACTGAGAGCCACTGCCAGGGGGCATTTCTGGCCTTGCCTTCCTCAGGGATAGGGGATGTCAGTCCCATCAAATTCACTGAAATGTCAAATGTGGGGTGAGACATCCTCATTTTTGTTGGCTTTTTAAAGTGCATTTTGGAGCGAAGCTGGGATGCAAAGGAGAAAAAGGAATTGCCATTAATTGGAGAAAAACCCGGATTCATCCCAGGTGACTTTAAAAATTGAATGATGCACCTGACCCCAGTGAAGAAAATTCTTTGAAGGAATAAACTTCTGGATGCTTGTAGCCACAAGCCCTTTAAAATCAGCAAATCCAGGGATCAGTCTCTTTACTTTTGCTTGTGTAACTTCACGTGGGTTTTATTCCTTTTCTGAAATCCAATAACAGCAAACATTTTGAAGAAATTAAGTCAATTTAAGCAGTGAGCTGGAGAGAGAGAGAGAGAGAGAGAGAGAGAGAACACTTCCTCCAGCTCCCCATCCATCTCCATCCCTGCCAGGGGAAAGCTGAATGGAACTTCCAGGGAGGGAAAGGGAGAGCAAGGCTGGAGTTCTGCTCAGGGGGGTCTCTGGGGCTGCCCCCACGGCAGGGCACAGCTGGTACCTGGGTTAGAGCCCTGTCATGCTCTGCAATAGGGGATTGCTCACACCTGGGGACACTCTGAGCTGTTCTCCTGGGGACACTCTGTGGCCCTGCTCCATCCCAGGAGGAGCACTTTGTTCTGTGGGGATGAATTTCTTTACCAAACACTCCTGAGCACAAGGGATAAGGATGGGAATGATGCAAGGAAAGGAGGTAGAGCTGCAGCAGGAGGGCTGCAGGGAAACTGTGATTGAGCACTTACAGACCAAGGCCCTGCAAAAGGTTTTTTGGACAAAAGATTTGAGGAACTGAGGATAAATTCTTCCAAATTTAGGAAAACTCGAGCCAAACCAAGTGGTTTTACCTGAAATCATGGCAGGTCAAGGCAGCTGCTTTCAACCCTTCTGAGTTCCAGAGAGGAGATGCAGTTTGGAATGTCCGTAAGGAACTTGGGGTTTGCATCTCCTGCAGCCCCCTCAGGGATAAACCAGAGACCTCTCATGAGGAGTTTGGCCATGAGGGGACAGTGGGAAGGGTGGGACACGTGGCAGTGCTGCCCTGTGCTGGAAACACAAACACTTCGGGGCTGTCCCCAACCTCTCTGTCCCTGCAGTGATGGGTTTGTGTGTCACACGAGGAAACTGAGCAGGATTTGGCTGAATTTCCCAGGTGCAGGAGGGAGGAGCTGGGCAGGCTCGGGAGAGGTGCTGAGAAAGGAGAGTCGTGGGCAGGGAGGGGCTGCTGCTCTGAGCTGTTCTGGGAGGTCGGAGTGCTCTGGATTATGACCCCAAACCTCTCCAGGGTGGGCTCTGCTTCTCTCTGCAGCACTGCCAGCTCCTACAACCACGAGGGCTAAAACTTTCTGTTGTTTTTTGCTGTTTTTTCTCATAAAAGTTGGACTTGATGATCCTCGTGGGTCTCCTGAACTCAGAATATTCTGCCATTCTGCGCTGCCCATGAGTTTTTTTGGTATTCTTTGCTTTTTAAATAATCATCTCCTCTCTATCAGTGCTCTCGGCTGCAGAGCAGAGTTTCAAACCAGCCTTCAAATGCACAAGAAGAAACCTGCTGGGAACTCTTGCAAACCCCTCTGCGTTGCCCAGCCTGGCTGCAGCCTGCTGGGGAGGCTGTGCCGAGCTGTGAGCACATGGCAATGTCACCAGGGCCACGGGGACACACCCCAGCCACCCAATCTCACTCCAGGTTTGCTGCTGCAAACGAAAGCTGTGATTTTCTGCCTGCAAGTGTCAGGCTGTGCTCCTGTATCGATGGCACTGCGAGCTGCTATCGCCAATCCCACGCCGTAAAAACACCATTAGCAGGGAGACAATAAACAGAGCAGCCATCACCGATGCCACAGAACGCCTTCTGCCCTTCCAATATCAATTTTTCCATTTCCTTTTCTAATTTCTAGTAATTGAGCTCAATGAGCCTGCTTGGAGCTGATTTCTCGATCCAGTTTTCTTTACATCTATTTCTGATTTTTGGCCTCGTTCCAGCTGCTTGTTTGATGGTGCATTTTATTTCAGCTTCTTAATTTGCTGTTAGACTTGTCAACACCGCGGGGCCCCCTTGCTGCTCTGCTCTGCTTAAGTGGAGTGGATATATTCCCAGATTTGTTAACCTCTCGCTTGCTGCTGGTGCCACCACCCTGGCAGGTGTCAAGAGGGGACAGCAGGTGACTTTAAACAGCCAGGGTGCTGCTGGATGAGCTGGGAGAGGGAACGAGCCACAGAGGTGGGAATGAATTTAGCAGGTTTTTGAGAATTTACCAGGCTTTTGGGAATTTACCAGGTTTTTGGGATTTTGGTGATGTCCTGGTACGACTCCCGACTGCCCACCCTCAAAGGGAGAGGGGCTGTTCCCTCTTTCCTCATCCCCATCCAGGTAATGATGTTTGGAAAAATATATTGGGCTTGCAAACTGAACTGCTCCAGGTACAGATCACCCCCCCATGGGTGCAGGGAGGTGAAATCCGCCCGGCTCCAGGCAGTTTGAGGAGAGCTGCAGAGCAGAGCTGCCCCAGAGCTGCTCGGAGCTGGCTCGCTGCCCGTGCAGTTCTTTCATGCTGCTTTTTGTTGATGCAACAGAAAGCATTTCCATCTTCTCTTTATCCAAGTAACAGACAGGATCCAATCAGGCTTGTGATGAGGCAAAACAAAAATATGAGGCATAAAGCAGAAGCACAAATGCTTGCCTTCATGATTTCTTTCATCCCCTCGGTGGCTCAGGGTTTTATGGCTTCATAGAACTTCCCCCAGCACATTTTTCTTGCAGTATCCATTTAAATTTTTCAGGGCTTTGGTTATGCAGGCAGAAAGGAGATGTTTTGCAGGTGTCCTGCTCCATTCTCACTTTTCCAGAAGATCTCTTTTGACACAGCATGTTCTCCTAGGCACTGCCACGCCAGTTGAAATGTCCCAGCTGGTTTGTGTTCGCTGCTGCCTGGATGGAAAAAATTGCTCCTGGAATGTGTGATCCCCTACGGGCTGAGGTTTTTATTTTTAATCTTTTTAAAAAACCCTTTGGTGTCAGCCCTTTGTGTGGCTGGTGTGGGGAGCTCTGGACGCTGGGGCCGTGCTGTTGCCTGGTGGCTGTTTGAGACATCTTGTTCCATTGCTCACGGGGGAATCGTCACAGGGAAAATAAAGCCCATGTTTGGAGCCTGTTACTCAAATGCTGCTCTGCTGCTTTGGCTGAATCATCACCCCCATGCACATAATCACTGTTTATTGTTTACCTTGCTCCCGAATTAATCAGCCACTTTGGAGAGGAGGAAGGAAGAAGCAATTGTTTAACCTTGCTGGTGGCAAAATCTCTTTGGGCTCCTGATTCCTGCAGAGTCATTTCTGCATCTCGGGCAAAACAACTTCCCTTGCGTTTCACTTGTGGGGCTCACGGTCTGGCACACTGTTGGGATTATTCTGTGCTGGAAAATGTCTCACTGGGCTTAGGTTTGGGGAGGAATTAGGGAAAAATAAGCTTGATGTTTCTGTGTTGTGAGGAATGGGGAAGGGCAGCAATCTCTGCCATCATGATCTGGGTTTTGGGGACAAAAGGGATGAGCAGGAGAGGTGTGGTTGTGCTTGGGGCAGGGTTCAGAGGGGACTGTAAAACCAAAGGTACAAATCAGCCCCTATCAGGCAATGCCATCAGTGCCACAGCTCCTGTGGCAGCAGAGAACCCAACTGCAATTCCTGTCTGTTTATGAGCCACAAGAGGATTTCACTGCTGCTGTGTTTTCTCCCCTCGAACACAGACATCTGCAGGAGATGTACAGCAGCCCACTTGTAGCTTGAATAAAGAGTGTTTAGAGCTTGATGGTGATGGAAAAAACCAAGTGATGGTTAATACTTTCTAGCTTTAATTCTCTGCTGGATACTTGTATTGGCAAAGGCTGTCCACCCTTGGAGGCAAGTGGGTGGTGATTTGCATGGAAAGAAAGACACAAGATGAAGTTGGGATGTAAAGTAGAAAAAGAAATTGCCATTAATTGGAGAAAAAGCTGGATTCATCCCAATTAACTTTAAGTACTTGAGTGATGTACCTGCGTTGGAAGATTTGGAATGAGAGCAGTGTCTCTACACAGTGGAATTGCCTCAGGGGGCACCTCTGTGAATTGAGGAGGGAGAAATTTGGGAAATTGCACAGGAGCAGCTGCTGGGCTGTTCCACCTGAGGTGTCCTTGTGCAAACCCTCCGTGGCCCTTTGAGCCTCCCTTTCCCCCAGCCCTTCGAGTGAGGAAATAAAACTGGATGTGAAAATAGAGGGATAGACCTGGGTGAGACGGGATCTCAAACCCAACAGAACGAATCCTTGGGAGCAGCCTTGGTGGGTGCTGGTCGTTCAGGTGGCTTTTGCAGTTTGCAGTGCAGCCAAGGAGCCTCCAGAGAGCTGCAGAGTTGTGGGGCTGGGGCTGATTCCCACCCCTGCACTTCTCCAGGCTGGATTCTGGGATGTGAGGATGGCAGGGTGGCACGGTGCCACGGAGCACGTGAGCCCAGGGCGGGCTTCCATTCCTTATGCAGAGCACATCAACTCCAGCTTTTACAGCCTGAGGTAAAACTTTAATAGCTGTTTGATGGTAAATTTCCATGTCAGCTGCTCTGGAATTCGGCTGCAGGGCCGAGCCAGAAGCAGCATATTGCAGCGGGGGGATTCCTGGTTATGTGAGAGCCACAAATGTGACCCGGCAAGGCAGGGATCCAAGCGAGGAATGCAAAGTTTGACTGATAACTGTTGCCTCGTTCCAAGATGCAAATGAAACACCAAATGTTCAGGTTCAAGCTGGGGTGGCAGCTTTTTTTTTCTCTCCCCTCTTGAAGGATCTGGCCACCCCCAGACTGGGTCTGATGCAGTTTCTTTCTTGAACATATTGAAGGCAGAATTCATCATCTTGGTAACTTTTTCCATATGGCTGTTATTCCTCCTGGAAATAGTTCTGTGTTTGGCTTCCTGTTCCCTGGTCCTCCCTTCTCATGTCTGATTTCTTCTTTTTTCTCTCTTTTTAATTTGTTTAATTTTTATTTTTTTTTTGCCTGCTGGAGTGTGGTTGTGGGTCCTTTGCAATTCATATCGTGGGACTGAGGCTGGATTTGGGCTGAGGGCTGAGCAGGAGCTCTTTGGGATGCGCTGCTGCCGTGGCGCTCACGTCTCCAGCCCACTTGCTCAGACGTACTCGCTGATCCACATGGATACAGGCTCAGTCATCCCAGCCTGCATGCACACACTCATTCCCCTCCTTTGCCAAGTCCTCGGCTCCCCCTCGGAGTCCAAAAGCAGGAGAATTAAATCCCCGTAACTTTTGTGCCGCTCTGCTTCGTGGCAGAGCAGCTTTGTGTGGCTGTGTGGTCACCGGGCAGCTGCTGGAAGGGAAAGAGGTTCCTGGGACTCTGCTTTTCTGCTAAAATCAAACCTGCAGTGTGTTTTGTGCTCCTTTATCAGAGCAGAGCTTCCCTGTTTGGGTGCTGTGCCTGGCAGGGAGCTGGGATTCAGTCCCTGTTCTTTGCAATGAATCCTGACCAGGATCCCGCAGGTGGAACTCAAGCAGGAGAGGATTTGTTGACAGTGGTGCCTCTCCTTTCCCTGCTGTCCCGTGACTCACACCTGCTGCTGGAAGGAGGAGCCTTTGCTGGAACAACCTTGAGGTGTTCTCCTGCTGCTGAAATCCCTGCCCGAGTGCCAAGGCCTGGCTCTCCCAGGGCTGAGAGCTGCGGGCTCTGCTCAGCCCTGAGGATTGCAGGGTGACATTTGGCAGCATCAGCTGCCGGCCCATGGAAGGGAGGAGCTGGGCCTGGCTCTGGAGAGAGAGAGGAGTGGAATTTTGGCTGACACCTGTGTGGCACAGGAGGGAATCACCTTGGAATGCTTGCTGGGCACACTGGGAAGATCCATCTGAGAGCTCTGAGGGTCACTGGATCTGTGCTTCTCCAGCAGTGCCAGGCAGTGGCAGTGCCCTGCTGGTGCCAAGCACTGACCTCATGGGGATGTCTGGCACAGCACAGGTCAAGCTCTCACTGTCCAGATGGCAGCAAATTGCCCATTAGGTGAATAATTGTGTGTTCTGGAAGGGAACAGGTCCTGGGGCTGACCTGTGTTCCCAGGAGATGCTGCTTGGTAACCTCAGACGTTGTCCTCGAGCCTTTGGGGAACACAGAGTGTTGCTGGATGAGGGTGGTACCTCTGTGCCTGTACAATTCATGCCAGAAAAGGCACTAAAGGATCTTCATTTCTCTATTGGGTGACATTAGAAGGGACATGGAGACCAAGGAAAGCTTCATTGTTGGAGCTGAAGCTCTCCTGAGCTCCTGGCTGGGAGAGCCCTGAGGTTCAGAGGGGTTCTTGTACATCATGGGGAGCTCATGAGCCCCATTTAGCAAAGGATGGCGAATAAAGTCCCTGGGAGCAGGCAGGAAGGGATCAAAGCCCCTGAAACGAGGAGGGAAGAATCCCAAATGAGCTGTCTTGGCCAGGAGCTGGTTCATGTGGCAGATCCCAGACAGGAGGGACTGTGGAATTATTGGTACATCAGAGCTTTCCCCGGCTCTGTCGCTGCCATTAGGAGCTTTTGTCTTGAGAAATGTTTTGCTCTCACCCTGTTTTTGTTAAAAGTAATACTGCAAGAAGTCGCTGAGATCCCGTGTTCCTCCCTGAAGTGTCAGCCTCAGCCATCTGTGCCCTTCCCACACCCACAACTGGCGCTTTGCTTTTGTTTGCTTTGAATCTCCCACCCCAAGGCCGGGGCAAAACCATCCACGTTCCAGCCGGGCTCCACTTCTGTGTGTGGAAAATTCCCAGGTTCCTCTTAGAATCCATTGCATTCCCCACTCTGAGTGCAGGCTCACTCTCAGGATGGGCATTGGGGCTGGTTTACTACAGGATTACTCAGAGGATGTGCAGTGGGGCTGAGGCTGTGTGGGAGGCATTGGGCTGTTTGCTCAGCTGGAAGGGCTGGGAGCACCCCCAAGGCACAGAGAGGGGCTGGAGGGACTGATGGACAGGGACTGGAGGGATGGATGGACAGGGACTGGAGGGACTGATGGACAGGGACTGGAGGGATGGATGGACAGGGACTGGAGGAACTGATGGACAGGGGCTGGAGGGATGGATGGACAGGGGCTGGAGGGAGGGATGGACAGGGACTGGAGGGACTGATGGACAGGGGTTGGAGGGAGGGATGGACAGGGACTGGAGGGACTGATGGACAGAGGCTGGAGGGACTGATGGACAGGGGCTGGAGGGACTGATGGACAGGGGCTGGAGGGACTGATGGACAGGGGCTGGAGGGACTGATGGACAGGGGTTGGACAGTCTTGCTTGAGAAAGATAAGGAGAAGAAAGGGGATATTCATTAATTTGGCTGTGTCATGGTCACCACCTGACATCTGCCTTGGGGGGGTGGCCAAAAGGGCTCTTTTGGTCCCAAAAGCCAGGACAGCACCTTGAGGGTCAAAATCCTCCTTGCAGCAGCAGCCCCTGCTCTGCTCCCTGGATGTTGGCCCACCATGGATGAGGGGACACCTGGAGTGTCCCCAGGCCTTGCACTGACACCAGAGAGCAGAATTTGGGGCCATTCCCACCAGCACAGGAGCCTCCAAATAACCCCATTTTCTGCCCTTTTTTTCCTTGCAGTTCCATGTCCCTCCCAGCTGAGGTGTTTAAGGAAAGCTGGGTGCTCTATTTTGCTTTTCCAGGCCCACTTTGTGTTGGTGGAGGAGAGGGATGTCCTGTGCTTGAGTTTCCCACTGTTGTCCCCACAAATGTGCTGGATGGGGACTCATACCCTGCTTGGGACATCTCGTGGCCCTTGCAGCTCCTTGTGAGGCTGGGCCAGGGGACAAACGTGGCTCTGGAGCACTTGCATAACGAGCAGAGCATCTCAGTGGGCTCTGCTGAGCTGCAGCAGGGCTCAAATGCTGCCTCTCCTCTATAAATAGAGTGAGTAGGCCAGTTTGCCTTGAGACAAGAATCTTCCCTCCCCCGAGAGCATCCTAAACTTTCATGCCTGATGGAGCTGGAGCTGCTAAAGAAGCGAATTCCTCCCTATTAATTGCCCCCAGGTCTTCCCTCTCCCTTTGTTGGGAGTTTTAAGCTCAGCAGCAGGTGGAGTGCTCTTGTTCCATCAGCAGGGGAGGATGAGGATGCTGTGGGATGGATTTTGGAGGTGTTTATTGGAGGATTTGATGGTGGATGTTGCAGGACCCTTCCACAGGTTGTTTCCTAGGAAAGGAGAACCTGGGGCTCACTCAAAGAATGATTTTGCAGAGTGGCTGTGGGAGGTTTCCTCCTGCTAAAGGCAGGGACTGTGAAGGGCGAGAGGCTGAAGGGCTGGCTGGGCTGGAGAGCTGCTGGAAGCGTTTCCAAAATGAGTTTGAGCTGCCAGGTGCAAAGGCCACAGGAGCAGCACTGTGCTCTGCTTGTCTGTCTGTCCCTCACTGCCAGGGTCCCTCTGGCTGTGGGGTTTGGTGCCTCTGCCCCCCCAGGGCTCAGTGAGCCTGGCCCAGGCTCTGCCACATCCTTTGCCTGGCACTGACCCCCTGTCCCCACCTGCAGCCCTGCTGTGACCTGGTGGAGTGTTTGTCACCACAGGGTCCTGCCAGCAGCAATAACCCCCCTGCACTGCCCATTGCTGGAACCCAAACTCAGCTAAGCCTTAAATAAATTCCCATAAATTCTCTTGCTTGGATGTTCCAAGTTCAACCTTTTTTGTTTTTTAATTTATTTTTTTTTTTACTGCTCTGTTAACCCAGCCCCTGGGAACTTGGCAGAAATTGAGAGCAACACCCCCCTTCCCTCTTCCCAGCTTGAAAATATTGCTGTGTTAAAGCCTCCAAGTCGCTGCTTAAATACCAACTCATTTCCAGTCATTCCTGCTGAAAGGGATAATGCTGAGGAGCTAATTATTTGGGGATGTTTTAGACCATTTCTACAGCCAGGTGTTCTGGTTCTTATTTCTCACTTGGCCTCGGCTCTGCCTCCTGCCAGCTTTTCCCATCAGTGCTGTGTTCTCATGGACCTGGAAAATGGTTTGGATTATCCGAGCCAGGCTGCCCTGCTGGCCCTGATAACTGAGCTGGGGGCTCAGCTCCTGTCTGCTCAGCCCTTGCATTTCCCTGGCAGAATCTGGCCTGCCCCTGCACTGCCTTTCATGCTGTGACCTCAAATTTCTGTTTTCTTTAGTAAATGATTCCCTTCCAGGGATTTCTGAAAGGATTTGAGGGAGGGGGAGGCCTTTGCAGACGAAGCGCTGCCTGTGCGCAGCTCGGTTCTTGCTGAGCTTCCTGCGTGTGCTGGGGAGAGGAATAAAAATACTAAACTGCCTGGTTTGCCCAGGAGCTGAATAAAAACATGTAAAAAAATGGTGTGTCTGTGATATATATATATTTATAGACATATTTTTATATATGCACACACACATAAAAATCTGATGAATTGCAAATGCGCCTCTTGAACTTAAAACCAATTTTGGAGCCTTGTTCCTGCCCATCCTTGCAAGTGCTCAAGGCAAGGTTGATGGAGTTCTGAGCACCCTGGCATGGTGGCAGTGTCCCAGCCCATGGCAGGGGTGAATGAGATGAGCTTTAAGGTCCCTTCCACCCCACACCAGGCTGGGATCTCATAATTCCTCTCTTTTCTCTTTGTCAGAGATCTGTGGCCCCACCCAGGTTTGTTGGGGGCAGAGCTTTGCCCCTCAGGTGGCTGTGGGAGGACAGGGTGAGCGTGTCCCTTGTCACCTGTTGGGGACAGGTTTAGGCAGAGGCGGTGACAACCCCTGGCCTTTCCTTCGCATGTGCCATGAGATGTTTCATGTGTTCATCGTTTTGTGTGGGCATAGAAAAGCACCACAAATGCTGTTGTGGGCATTTTTAGGGCATGGAACCTCTCCAGGTGTGGGAATGTTGGACCTGGAGCGTGGTGGTGGGAACCAGCAATCCCCAGGGTCTGGCAGAGCAGCCTCCCTCACTTGGCTCAACTGGAAATAAAGTCCCAGTCAAGGAAAACCACTCTGACTTTCCCCCTTACAAATGCCAAGCCACGTGTTTGTTGTGTTTGTTTAACTTGTCCTGCTGCTTCCTTGCTTCCATCCTTATTCCTTATCTGTCTGGGAACGGGTCTGGCTGCTCCTTAGGAGTTATTGCTCTGAGTTTGCAGCACAGTTCTCCGTGTCCTCCAGACAGAGTATTTAGGGATTAGAGGGTATCTGTATTTATTTCGTGCTGCTTTCTCTCTGGCTTACTGACTTTAACACCTTTCAATCCCACTGAAACATGTTCCTCGTCCCCAGATTTGGAATGGATTCTGCTTCCTCCTTTTTTGGTGGCTTTCCTCGCTGGCTCATAAATTCCCCCAATAAATCTATGGGTGGCAGCTTTAACGTTGTCAGCTGAAAACAGGGTTTAAAAAAAAAATTTAAAAAAAATCTCTGCGTAAGGAGCCAGCTCGTCCTTAGCTGTGATTCTGATACCTCAATCCTGAAATTATGGCTTTCTCAGTAGGGGGGGGAAAAAATAGAAGCGACGAGATTGGTTTGCTGCTAGTTTTGCTCTGTCATCCCAAGGTGGATCTGCAGCAGTTACCAGAAAAATCCTCGGGAGATGGAGATGGAGATGAATCATTCCCCAGTCGAGGCGGGCGCTGGTGGAGCCTGTGGAGCCGGGGGAAGCCGTGCGCTGTCTTTAGGCTCCTCAATAATAGGAATCTGTGCCTTCCTTTTGGGCCTCTTCCCATATGGAGGCAGCTGCAGCCCACTCGGGAGGCGAAGGAAAATCTCTTTGTCTTTGAGCTCTGCGTCCTTTCGTTCCCCCTGGAAGCAGCGGGGGATTTGTGGGGCTGCTGGGTGTGGGGTGAGCTGCTTGGGGCGGGGGTGTCCTTTGGGGCAGCGGGACATCGCTCCTGCCCCAGGAGCTGCGGCTGGAGGAGCAGGGAGGATGCGGGAATGTAACTCGCGCTCGGGAACAGCAGAGGGAGCTTGGGGATGGGTGCGGGATCCAGCCCGGGGGGAATTCGGGGATTTCGCTCGGGAGGCTCAGGGAGAGCCCAAAGCTTCACCCAGCGAGAGAAGGGAAAACGGAACGAGCAGAAGCTGGGAGAGTGAGACCTCACGGGCTCCCCAGTGGTCACTGCCAGCACCATCCTCCATCTCCTGCTCATTCTGGAAGCTCTTGGACCAGACCTTGAGAACCTCCCCGTCAAACCCTTGAGGCCAAGCTCAGCTTTGAGCACAGGTTTAGGGGTTTTGCAGAGCAGAGCTCCTGTCCCACATCCCTTCTGGAGGACACGAGTGATGAGGCACCGTGATCCAGTGGGAAAAACACATGGGAAGGAACCAAGTGGGCTCTTCCTGCCAGGCTTCCAGTGGCTTTTGACATGACCCCGGCAAATAATGCCTGTCTTGGTTTGCGTGGCTGGGGGAGAGGAGCTGATCCTGGGATGCCAAGTGCTGGGGGAGCTTTGGTGAAGCCCCAGCCTCCTGCTGGGATGGGCACCTGGGGGCTGAGCCCGAGGCCTTGGCAGCACCTGCTGCTCCCCACCCCCCCTGTTTGAGCAGTGAGTTATCCTGCTTTATTTAAAACCATGGAAGTTGGTTGGTTGGTGGTGAAAGCAGCCCTTGCACCGGGGTGTTTGGTGTGGCACAGGAGGGAAGGATGGATCAGAGGGATGGCTCGGTGCCATGCTGAGCCTGATGAAAAGCTTTCCTTTCAAACAGCTCCCTGAGATTGTTCCCAGCTCGTGTGTTTTGTTGTTTTTCTCTGTTAATCACTGCTGATAGTTCTCAGTCTAATGGGTTTGGAAGTTGTTTTCTTTTGGTCGGGTGCTTTTTCACTTTAGGATAAAGGCTAAAACAGGCCCTAAATCCCAAAGAACCTGTAAAGCTGCTGGGGTAATTGAGGGCCAAAGGGGCTGTGACTGCACACAGGAGGGAAGCGCCAGCGCTGAGCAATCCCCTCGGGAGAAGCTGCCTGGGTTTGTTGTGTGGATGACACAGGAGCTGGCCGCTTCCCTGGAGCCCTGCTAAGCCGGGTCTAACTCACACCCTGCTCCCATTGCTGTGGAATTCCCACTCAGCACCAGGAAACAAAGCCAGGAGGGCTCTGTGGGTTCAGTGTGGCGCAGCTGCCATGAACTGCTCGTGGTGCTTGGGGCACAGAAACACAGAACCTCAGAGCTGGAAGGGACCCACAGGGATCATCCAGTGCAGCCCCTGTCCCTGCACAGACACCCCAACAATCCCCCAGAGGGTGCTGGGCACTGCCCAGGCTCCCCAGGGAATGGGCACAGCCCCGAGGCTGCCAGAGCTCCAGGAGCGTTTGGACAGCGCTGCCAGGGATGCCCAGGCTGGCATTGTTGGGGGTCTGGGCAGGGACAGAAGTGGCACTGGATGATCCTGGTGGGTCCCTTCCAGCTCAGGATATTCTGTGATTCCACTATTAAGATGGACTAAATAAATGCATTAGAAAAGAATAGAAAAAGGGGGAGATATTTTTTTTCCCAATGGAAATGGAAAGAGACTTCAGGTGGCTTTTGGGAAGAGCTGCTCTGGTGAGCTGTGCAGTGCTGGCTCTCCTCCCTGCTGGCCTTTGCAGGGAGCTGCCTGTGCTTGGAGCTGGGCTTTGCACACTCAGCCCAGGCACACTGGACTTGTCATCCCAGGGTCCGGGATATTCAGTGATTCCATGATTTTGTGTCAGTCACACTACGGCCACTCTTAAAACCCAGCACGAGGAAAAAAAATCCAGGCTCCAGCACTCCTGTCCAGCTCAGAATCCCAGGAAGCAGCAGGGGTGCAGTGGGAGCAGCAGGGTTTGCACCTGGAGCTGTGTCCTGGGCATTCAGCTTTTGAACTTGGAGCGTGGTTAATGCAGGGGGGATTGGAGAGGCAGCTGCTTCCCCCTTTCTCTTGGTTCCCGCTGAAGAGCAGGCGTGTAACGAGATCAGGCTGGGGTTTTTTCAGTGCAGCTGAGGCTCATTTCACGTGCTGAAGGCACCAGAATTCAAAAGAAACGCTTTTAATGCCTGAAAAAATGGAAATGAAATGAAATGCCTTCAGAGTACCAGAGGGAACAAGGCAAAGGCGCTGGTGAATGGAATCAAGTGTGTGATGACAGGGGAGAGGAGAAATGGAGTGAAAATCAGGGGAAAGAACAGAGGAATAATATCTGCAGCCTGCATCCATGAAAGGTTTGGTTCCTGGATGCTTTGAAATCAGGAATTAGAACATAAACACTGCTGTGGCTCTGGTGCTCAGATTTTTTGCCTGATTTTGGTTGCCATTCACACTGCAGGGTTTTGCTGTGTTTTGGTAAGACCTGGAACAATGAGCCCCCAGTGTTTCCATGGGAGGTTCTAGCCTGGAAAAATCAGGGATGTCGCTGCCACCCATCCATGGGGACAGGTCACACTCTGCATCCCAGCTGGGATGGAGGGATTTTGTCCAATCTTCTGGACCAGGACCTTGATTTGTAGCCAATAACTTAAAAAAACCCACTCAACAAAGAAAAAAAACCCCAAAACTACCAAATGAAAGAATATCTCCACAAAAGCACCCCTCAGCCTCCCCTGTTCTCACTAAGAGGTGTGGTTACAGGTGATGTCGTTTTAAAAAGTAAACTTATTACAAATACTTAAAAAGTTAACTTAAATTAAACTTAGTTTTACTTAAAAAGTAAAATTATTACAAACATCCCACATATTCTATAGAATTTATTCATCCTATGAACCTTCTTGGGCAAAAAGTACTCACACAGCTTCAAAGTCAGGGCAGAACCTGGAGTTTCCACCACGCCAAAAATATTTTGCAGCATCAAAATCCCTGCTTGGAAAGCTGAAGGAAGAATTTCCCAAGGAGAAGGGCTTGTTTAGGTGGGGATAAAAATATTTTGATTTTGTTTTTAGAGTTTATTTCTGGCGCGAATTCTCGATAAAATGAAAATAAACATGTTGTCAAAATAAGAACAAGTGTGTTTAACCCAATCAGACAGATTGTGACTGATTTCCTAAATGAGCTTTTGCTAAGTTTGACCCCTTCCAGCAGGAAGTTTTGCTATGATCAAATTGTGGTTTTCTGTCAGAAATGCGTTCTTCCAGCACGTTCAGTGCACTTCTCTCTTTCCTTTTTCTCACAAGGTGTGAAAATCAGCTGTCGCTCCATTTCTCTGGCTTTAGATATAAATTTAAAAGCTCCTTTGTGCTGACTCATGGAGAATTAGCCAAGTTAAAGCAGCATTTGGAACCACCTAATTGAGCAAACACCGAAAGGAAATGTTTGATTACTCCTTCAGCTCCTCATTTTTCCTGGCTGAGGCCGTTCACTGCATTCAGCTCAAATTAACCAGCGCTTTTGCTTTCACTCCACACGCATTTTCCTTTGAGAAAGTTATTTTCCAAAAGGAGTTTGCTCAGCTTTCTTCCATTCCCAGTGTTTAGAATGAGAATGAAAATCAGATTTCTCATCCTCCCAGGGTGTTGAATGGGAAGCTTGTGTTATTTAGGCTGCACACCAGTGCTTTTGTAAGGGATGTTCTGTGTGTGGAGGGGAAGATGCTGTAAAATATCATCAAGAGATTTGAGTTTCCTCAAGTTCACACACAAGCTGGGAATTTGCACGTGTGTGTGTGTGTGTGTGCTGGCAGCTCATTTTTATGTGTGCCCTGAATGATTTTTTGTGTAAATGAGACCTCTCTGGACATCTGGATGCTATTGGGAGCTGACTCTTAAATTTCTCTCTCTAAAAGATGAGTTTCCTGTGTTGCAAATCTTGAGGCTAAACCTTACCGAGTTGGTTTAATGTGCGTTTAAATTTTTATGGGGGTAATTACTGGGGAATAATTGAGAGTCTTGCTCTGGTTTGACCTGTATCAATTAATTTGTTTTTCCCCTCGGTGGAAGAGGATGGGGCTCTCCACCATCTGAGGTAGAGAGTTTAAAAATAATTTTTTCTGCTCCTTCTGATCCGCTGCTGTGATTTCGATGGGAAGAGAGGCCCTGTCTCTTTGTGATGGCTTTAATTGAAATCCACTCAGCACAGAAATGCTGCACATCTCCAAAGATGCTGCAGTTACTGGACTGGGCAGATTTTGTATTTATCACAGACTGGAAGGATCTTAAAGCTCACCTTGTCCCACCCCTGCCATGGGCAGGGACACCTCCCACTGTCCCAGGCTGCTCCAAGCCCCAGTGTCCAGCCTGGCCTTGGGCACTGCCAGGGATCCAGGGGCAGCCACAGCTTCTCTGGGCACCCTGTGCCAGGGCCTGCCCACCCTCCCAGGGAACAATTCCTGCCCAACATCCCACCCATCCCTGCCCTCTGGCACTGGGAAGCCATTCCCTGTGTCCTGTCCCTCCATGCCTTGTCCCCAGTCCCTCTCCAGCTCTCCTGGAGCCCCTTTAGGCCCTGCAAGGGGCTCTGAGCTCTCCCTGGAGCCTTCCCTTCTCCAGGTGAGCACTCCCAGCCTGGCTCCAGCCCTGGAGCAGCTCCATGGCCTCTTCCAGACTCTCTCCAGTTCCTCCCTGAGCTGGGAATGGTCCCTGTGGTGTCACCCAGCCCTGGCCAGGGGGGTTCCTGCCTGGGGAGGGTGGTCATGCACTCATTCCCCACAGACCATTCCCCTGGAATTCTCCGGCTCCCTCCCACAGCCTCTGGAGCTCCTTTGTGGGTCACTCCCAGACCCCCGAGGCTGCAGGTGAATCCGGCTGCTCCCAAACCACTGGATAACAAATTCCAGAGGGATTTCAGCGCTGCTGAGCCGGTCTGCAAGCCCAGGAGCTGGAGTTCTCATTAGCCCCTTAGATCTGGGTGTGCTGCACACGGATTTCTGCCTTTTGTCCTCTTTCATGCCTTTTAAAGATGAAAAAGCTCCCTGAGCTCCTGGCAGCCGTTTTCCAGCCTGCTGGGAGGGGAGGTGTGTGATGTCCTGACTTGATGTGTGCAGGGTTTGAAGGCAGCTCCTGAAAGCCTTTCCCCTGCTGGCCTTGCAGGGTCTCGTTGCTTTTGTGGGGTTTGGAGTGGCTTGGCAGGAGTGGGATGTGTGTGAAGCTGGGCTGTGTGGGGGACAAAAGGGGTTTTTTAAGGGCTTCTCCTGGATGAAGCAGGAAAATGGCATTTTTAGGGCATCTTTAAAATGCCCAGGACTGACTAGAACTGGCATCACCCCTCTGCCTCTCCTCAGGTGGCTTCCTGCCTTTTCCTGACTCCCCACCTGATAACTGGGACATGGGGTCACTTTTCCATGCCCTCAACCTCCTCGTGGCCAGGAGAGAGGGGGGAGGCAGGGAGGGAGCCTTGGCTCCTCCTGGAGAGCAGTTCCCTGCCAAAGCCAGAGCCCTTCTGGAAGTGAAATAGGAGCAGGCAGCAGCAGCTCCTCGTTAAATGCCATTTATAGCTGGGGCTGGAAGCTTTGGAGCAAAGGAAACTGCTGAACTGGGGGTAATAGAATTTATAAGGGAATTTGGCACTTAGGGCTCGGAGGGGGAAGGCCAGCACACGGCTCCTGCTGGAAATGCCTGGCTTGGGCCATGGAAGTGACCTTGTCCAGCCCTTTCCATGCTCCTTCACCCCTTCTGGATCTCCCCTTCTCCTTGGGGGATGTCCATGCAGGGAGCCTTAGAGGATTAATTTGAATTTTGTCAGCTTTGAGGCTCTGTGAGGCTGGGCTGAGTGCTGTGTGCAGGCAGTGACAGTCCCTGCCCCGAGGAGCCCTGGTACAGAGCTGGCTCTGTGCTTGTGTTGTTTCTTCTGCCTGAAGCTCTTAAAATCTTTGCTAGCACAGTTATTGGCATCTTTCTGGATCCATTCCAGGGAAAAGAAGGTCCCTTGGGGCCTTCAATTCACTGGAGTAAGAGAGGAGGTGGCTGTGGCCACCACAGTCCAGGGACACCAGGGCTGGACTAACCTGTAGATATCAATATAATTTACCCAGGGATGGATGGACTCAACCTTAGAGGCCTTTTTCAAACTAAAAGATTCTAAGATTCTGTATCTGGAGGTTTTTTCTGTATTTAATTATTAATTTTTTTGTTGTCACTGGTGATCACCACAGGTTTTGGTTATCAAGGGTTAATCTCACTAAGGAACACATGTTAGGCTCAGCTTATTTATTCCAGCCTGAGAACTTCTGGTGTCAGAGTCCTGCAGAAATGACGGGTTGGGATGTCAGGATTAAAAGACAGAATGGAGACACGTGATGTGGAGCAGGCTGGGAGTGTGGAAAGCAAGCCTTGTGTTACCTGGGCAGGGATGGGAGATTGTAGGGTTCCACTGTGTGTGTTATAGAAAAACAGCCTGGAATGCCCAGAGGGAGCCTCTTCCCTGGGCCCAGAGGAGACCAGGAAGCACATCCAGGTCACCAGGGATGGGCATGGCAAAGAGGATCATGGCTTTGTGGCCTTCTGCACCCATTGTGTGAGAGGATTGTAGGGTGTGACCTTATAGGGGATTGTTTATCTTTCCTGTTTATGGGATGGCACATCCTGGGGGTGGCATGGGATCAAGGGAATTTTCACTGCACAGTAGTGGGCAGTGGCCATGGGGCAGTGGCCATAAGGGAGTAGCCATGGGGCAGTGGCCATGGGGCAGTGGCCGTAGGGCAGTGGACATGGGGCAGTAGCCATGGGGCAGTGGCCATAGCACAGTGGCCATGGGGCAGTGGCCATGGGGCAGTGGACATGGGGCAGTAGCCATGGGGCAGTGGCCATAGGGCAGTGGTCATAGGGCAGTGGACATGGGGCAGTGGACATGGGGCAGTAGCCATGGGGCAGTGGCCATAGGGCAGTGGTCATAGGGCAGTGGACATGGGGCAGTAGCCATGGGGCAGTGGCCATAGGGCAGTGGTCATAGGGCAGTGACCATAGGGCAGTGGCCATGGGGCAGTGGCCATAGGGCAGTAGCCATGGGACAGTGGCCATAGGGCAGTAGCCATGGCAGTAGCCATAGGGCAGCAGCCATGGAGCAGTGGCCATGGGGCAGTGTCCATAGGGCAGTGACCATGGGGCAGTAGCCATGGGGCAGTGGCCATGGGGCAGTGGCCGTGGGGCAGTAGCCATGGGGCAGTGGCCATAGGGCAGTGGCCATGGGGCAGTAGCCATGGGGCAGTGGCCATGGGGCAGTGGTCATAGGGCAGTGGCCATGGGGCAGTGGCCACGGGGCAGTGGCCATGGGGCAGTGGCCGTGGGGCAGTGGTCATAGGGCAGTGGTCATAGGGCAGTGGCCATGGGGCAGTGGCCATAGGGCAGTGACCATGGGGCAGTGGTCATAGGGCAGTGACCATGGGGCAGTAGCCATAGGGCAGTGGCCATGGGGCAGTGGCTGTGGGGCAGTGGCCATGGGGCAGTAGCCATGGCAGTAGCCACAGCAGTAGCCACAGCAGCAGCCATAGGAGCAGTCTCAGCAGCAGTCCCAGAGTGATCTGGAGCAGTCTCAGTCTCTGTGTGTATAATAAAGAACTTTGAACAACATCCCAGTCTCATCAGAGAAGTCCGACACCTCTGTGTTGAATCCTGCAGGAGATGTGGTGTGTGAGGAAGTGGATGATGGTTTTTGTGGCCATGCCCGTGTTTTTGGGGGGTCGTGGTGCCTGGTGTCAGGGTGTGCAGAGTCTGAGGGCAGTGGGAACTGTAACTGAGAGCTGGTTCTGCTGCCTTGGGGCCTGTGAGCCTGACATTGAAACAGCACCTTGGAGGGTGAGAGGCTTTGGGCCAGCCAAGAGATCCCTTGGGACAGAATTCCTGCTGGTCACTGTGCTGGGATGGGAGGTGTGGTGTGTGAGGCAGTTTCGATGATGGTTTTTGTGGCCATGCCTGTGTTTTCTGGGGGATGGTGCCAGGCTGGGGCGTGCAGAGCCTGAGGGCAGTGGGGACTGGGAGTAACTCAGAGCTGCCTTCGGACCTGTGGCTGTGAGGATTGAAACAGCACCTTGGAGGGGTGAGAGGCCCCAGGCTGGCCAAAAGAGATCACCTGGGACCCAATTCCTGTCGGTCCATCCTGCCTTGCTCTCCCTGGAGCAGCCCTGCCTCCCTGTCTGACCCCAAGGCTCTGACCGTGGCCGTGGCTCCTCCTCAGGGGTTTGTGCTTGGCAGGGGGACAGGAGAAGGACAGGGCACAGCTCTGGTTCTAAAGCTGCTCCTGCCAGATATTTCATGTTCCTTATTGCTGACACAGGCTGGCCGAGGATGTTTTTCTCTCTCCTTTCCTGTTGAAATAAATAAGTAAAGGCAGGTTAAAGGCTGCTCGTGTTTCAGAGTGAGCTGTGTGACAGATGAGAGGGGCCACGGCCACAAGTGCTCAGGTCTTTCCAGAGCTGCAAACCACAGGGTGAGAGTGGATTTATTGACTGGCAAGGTTGGCATGAGGCGGCTGGAGTTTGGAAGGTGGAATTTGACTTCATCTTCCCATCCCAAGGAGGAGATGAAAGCTGCACATGTGTAGATTCTCTGGGCTGCAGGAGGGCACAGGCTCAGCTGTGGAGGAGCATTTGCTGAGCTTGCACCGCATGGAGAAGCTGGATATTGTGGTGGAAGACAATCTGGCATGGAGGTGGGGGAAAGGGGCTCCAGGGAGAGCTCAGAGCCCCCTCCAGGGCCTAAAGGGGCTCCAGGAGAGCTGGAGAGGGACGGAGGGACAGGACACAGGGAATGGCTTCCCAGTGCCAGAGGGCAGGGATGGGTGGGATATTGGGCAGGAATTGTTCCCTGGGAGGGTGGGCAGGCCCTGGCACAGGGTGCCCAGAGAAGCTGTGGCTGCCCCTGGATCCCTGGCAGTGCCCAAGGCCAGGCTGGACACTGGGGCTTGGAGCAGCCTGGGACAGTGGGAGGTGTCCCTGCCCATGGCAGGGGTGGCTCTGGATGGGATTTTAAGGTCCTTTCCACCCAAACCATTCCAGGCTTCTCCAATGGGCTGGGCACTCTCCTTCCTGCATTATTCAGCAGCATCAAAAGCTAAAATTCTTTTTATTTCAACGTCCCCTCAGCCTTTCTGATGGCTTGGAAAGAGCCCAAAAGATCAGGATTCCCCGGAGCAGGTGCCTTGAAACAAATGTGAATTTGGGCGTGTGCTGCTGTGTTTGGGGCTGAAACCCGGGTGTGCCTCGGGCCCAGCTCTGAGGTGGGACACAGACACCAGCAGCTCTGATTTCCTCTCCCCTTCCTTCCTTCTCTGCTGGCTCTCCCCTCAGAGCAGACAGCTCTCTCTCATGTTTCTAGCAAGGCTGTGGTGGCTGCTCCTGTGGCTGCAAACATGAGCTGGAAACTTCATTAAGTGAAGAAAGCCAAAGTCAGGTGGCAGAAGAGATAATTACCTTTCTAATATAATAATGCCAGGGCTGGTGAGCCTTTTATCTCACTGCGTGTTCCTCTCTACAATCACAGGCAGGGATTAAAATTTCCAGGGTTATTGCTCGCCTGTGGCAGCCAGGGCTGGTTTCTCTGTTTACTTTGAGGGGATTTCAGGTTAAAGGGAAAGAGGATGATTGGGGAAGAGGAAGGAGCAGGGGGAGAAGCCCTTTGTGTTTCTAAGCAGCTGGGAGGGAGACGCAGCAGCCTGGGAGTGGGATTGTGTTCGGAGCAGGAATGGGGCTGTGGAGATGGAGCTCAGCTCAAGGAGGAGGAAATCAGAAGGCAGAGCTCCCTGTCCCCATCCCAGCCAAGGGCAGCACCTCCTTTAGACTTCAGGGAAAAGCCTGGGGTCGGGATTGGGTCTTGGCTGGGCTCAGTGGTTCTGTGTAAGGCTCAGGACTTCACTGCATCTCCATTTCCCAAAGGGAATCTGTTCTCTGTGCTGGGGGCACGGCTGACAGCCCTCTCCCCTTCAGCAGCACCAAAGTGCTTTTCCATTGCTTTCACCCCCTTTGAAGCACCAAACTCTATCCCTGGGCCCTTCCTGGGGTGCTGTGCCCCCATTTTCCCCACCCTGGTCCCACCTGGTCAGGGATGTGTGGCAGGGACTGGTGAGAGCCTCTTGTACCCATCTCTCCCCTCCTTGGCTGATCCCTGCAAATGCTCCTTGCTCTTCTCCCACCAGGAAAAGCCCGTGGCTGTTTCACTCTGAGCAACAAGGTGCTTTTCCTGGCTGTTCCCTGTCCCTGGGAAGGGAAGGGCAGCTGCTGGAATTGCAGAGCACTGCAAAGGTCAGAGCGGTCCTGTTTGCTCTGAGCTCTCGCAGAACATAAAAGCTGTTA
The DNA here is from genome assembly GCA_034509425.1 of Eopsaltria australis. Classification (NCBI taxonomy): domain Eukaryota; kingdom Metazoa; phylum Chordata; class Aves; order Passeriformes; family Petroicidae; genus Eopsaltria; species Eopsaltria australis. Next base: position 643,228 of record JAVTVJ010000183.1, read on the forward strand.
AAATTCTGCTGCCTCATCCGTGTAACAAGGGAGACAAGAGGAGAGGGAGGAAAATGAAGAAAATGGATAAAAGTCTTCCCTCCTGCAACTGGGACAGGGAAGAGCTGCAAGTTTAAATCTTGGACTCAGCTGTGACTCGCAGGGGTTTGATGTAGCTGCGTGTGCAGATTCAGCCTCTCCTTTCTGTGCACAGGAGCTCCAAACCCTGCTCCAGGGCACTCATTACTTTAATGAGTTTGGTGCCTTCAGTTCTCTCCTCATTTTGGGTTCATCAGTTTGGTCTTTGGCAGGTCTTGTGCTCAGAATCCAGGAGATGCTGGAATGGGGAGACATCGATCCTGGCAGGTCTGTTTGTGTGATTTTAGCTGGAATGGAGGGATGTGAGGATGAGCTGCTGGCTCAGAGGAGGTGCTGCAAAATCCAGGATTCAGCATCCCTTGTGGAAGAGGGGATAGGGTGGCACGGGCAGGGTGGGACAACAGTGATGGGCACTGAGTGGGTGCCCCACTGCCAGGAAACTGCAGCTGAGTTAAAGGAATGGGGGCAGCTGTGTCCCTCAAAACCTGTTCATTCCATTTGAAAAATTCCAGGGTGGATTTGGGGAACTTCCAGACTAAAATGCTCTTTTTTCTTTGGTTTTTTTTTTCTCTGAATAAAGGCAATGTCTGAAATAAAATCCAAATCCTGATTCTAGCCCAGCCTGTAACTTTTATCACCTGCAAACCCCAGGTGGCAGCTGTGTCCCTGCAGCTCTTGGCAGAGCCGTGGCATTGATGGTGCTTGGCACCCTCCAGCCTCCCTCTCTGCCCCCTCCTTTTCTCCCCTCCCACTGCCTGACTTTCCTCATGTGCTGGAGCTCTGCATCCTGGACCTGTGCTCCAGGACAAGGATGTGCCTTGCCAAGTCCCTCTGGGGTGGACCCTGCTTGATCCCATTGATTTATTCCCCACCTTCTCCTCCATCCAAACCCCCTTGGAGCCTCTCCCCTTTCTTGGTGTTTGTGTCTGGCTGAGCTTTCCTTCCTTCCACGCCCTGCCAGGCTCTGGGGGGATGTGACAAGGAAAGGGCCATCGTAAATCCATCGCTTTTCCATGAGCTGCAAGGAGCTGAAGGAGTTCCCTCTCCTGCCAAAAGTGTGATGTGCTGAAGGCTGCTGTGACAGGCAGTAAATATCACAGAGCCATCAGTCACTGGAGCTGTGACAGCTGAAAGGTGAGTGGGATTCCCTCAGCCAGGAGAAAGGGACTGGGAATGGTGGCTGGAGGCTCCTCGGGAGGGTCCTGCTGTCCCCACCTCTGCCTGTGGCTCTGAAGGTAACCAAACCATCTCCATCCCAAATTCTCAGACCCCAAACCCCATTCCAATGGGAAGGGGTGATGAGCCAATTTGGGGTGGCAGATTTTGCCTCCAGGTTTGAAGGGTGGTCACCCAGAAATCCACGTTTCTCCCCAATGAGAAATACTGGAGGAATTATTCTTGTTCTGAAAATTTTTGGTTTAAAAGGTAGAGATTCCCCCTGGGAGGTTTCAGCCTGATTTTAAGTGGAAATGCTGCTTTCAGCCAGCTTTACAATATTGCTGCAGTTAAAAGCAACCAAATAAAAATAAAATCCGAAGTCATATTTGAACTTAGAGCGAAATCAAAATGTTTTGTTATTTCCCACTGGAAAACTGAAATTGATGTTTCCCTGAAAACAAACATTTCTGGTGGGAAAAAAAAAAGGCTTTCTCCAGCTTTCTTTGAGTGCTTTTTCTAAGAACAAGCAACACTTCTTGGTTTGCTGGAGTTATTGCCTCAGAGATGTCACTTACCTGAGTGACCTGGAAGGTGGCCCTGCCCTTGGGAAGGGATTGGAATGAGATGAGGTTTAAGGTCCTTTCCAATCTAAACCATTTTATGGAAGACAGGAAATACAGGTGGGATATTGGGCAGGAATTGTTCCCTGGGAGGGTGGGCAGGCCCTGGCACAGGGTGCCCAGAGAAGCTGTGGCTGCCCCTGGATCCCTGGCAGTGCCCAAGGCCAGGCTGGACACTGGGGCTGGGAGCAGCCTGGGACAGTGGGAGGTGTCCCTGCCCATGGAATGAGATGGACTTTAATGTTCCTTCCAACCCAAACCATTCTGGAGTTCAGTGTTTCTCTTCGCATTTTGCCAGGGCAGCTCCTAATGCTGGAATTGAGGGTGTTCTGTCCTTGTTTTGTGCTGCTTTCCCTCACTCAGAGCACTCAGAGCCTGGGATGTGATGGCAGTGTCCCCGTGCTGGCCACTGGGTGCTGCAGAAGTGTCTGGCCTGAGCTGTGAACTGCTCCAGAGAGTCTGGGAAAACACATTTGGATCAGGGAAAAAGCAGAACGAGTTGCTGAAGGTCCCCAGACAACCTGGAAGGAAGGAGTTGGATTTTTTTTTTTTTTTTTTTTTTTTGGACTTGAGTGTTTTTAGGTGCTGATGTCTCCCCATCCCACAGCGCTGTGGGTGCCTCCCATCCCCATCCCCATCCCCATCCCCATCCCCATCCCCGTGCCCTACCCCGGGGCTGGATGCAGGAATTCCCAGGTGAAGCTTTCCCCCCATGGACTGGGGAGGACAAAGCCCAGTCCCCCCAGTGCCACCTCGGAGGCGCAGCCCCCTCCCGGAGCTGCCGCGGCCACACCTGGAGCTGCCTCCTGCTGCTGCCGCTGTTTCCAGGGCTACGGGAGCAGGGAAGGGCTCCGGATCCCGGGCGGGGGGAAGGCGATGACTCTGCAAATGTCAGAATCGCTTACTCTGGAAACCACGCCGAGTCCTGCCGCACCTTCCCGGCTCGGAGCTCAGCGCTGTCTAGACGATGGTCTGCTCCGTGCAAATCCCAATTATCATCAAGGCAAGCGGCTGCAAAAGTGCTCCCAGCTCCTTCCCCGCCTGCCGTGGGCGGCTGCAGCCCCAGAGCTGCCCTTCTGGGGCATTTTTGCGCCCGGAGAGCAGCGAGTCAGGTGGGTTTGTGGAGAGGGACTGAGTGGGCAGAGACTGGAGCTGGGCTCTACCACCCACCTGAGACTGAAACCCAGTCAAACACGAGGCGTCTCCTCCCTAAAAATCCCAGCTGAAGCAAGGCAGGTGTATTTTCGAGAGGAAACAGCAGCATGGAGTGGAGCAGTGAGTCGTCTGACAGGTGATTAAACTCATCAGGTCTTACACCCCTCCTTGCTGAGCCCAGCCCGCACATTGAGCACCCCAGGGACTGCCGGGGCTGCTCGGGGTTTGTGTTTCCCTGCCCGTGCTCTCCTCTGTCGGCTGCAGAGCTAAGCCTGGGCTGATTTAGCTCCTAACACAACACTTAACTCGGCTGCCCGAGAGCTGGGGGGGTTTTCTGGACCATTTCACAGCAATGGGCTGCATCAACAGCGAGCATCTGATGCTGTTGGCCGGCGTCCCAAAGCCCTCGGTGCGATGTTCTCCTGCCCTGCCTCATCACAGAGCTGCTGTGAGCTGCTCCTCTCCTGCAGCTGCCTGAGAAATCCCCCACGGATCTCTCTCTCTCTCTCTCTCTCTCTCTCTCTCTCTCTCCTGCTCCAGAAATTCAGGTTTGAATTTGTGAGATGAGAAGTGGCTGCAGCAAATCAGCAGCAGCAGCAGCACCACACCCGGGGTTATCCCTCTGGGTGCTCTGTGTTTCAGGTGGCTGCAGCACACGGAAAAACCTCTCTGAGCTCTGAAAAACCTTGGAAAGCTGCAGCTTCCATCTCTGCTCTGGAACTGTCCCATGGGACTGCTCTGGAGATTTGGGAAACACAAACATTTGCTGCTGTGCTGGGAGCTGGGATGGCTCAGATTTCTGCCCACAGCATGGAGATTTTTAAGGGCTGGAATCTACAGCCCAGAAATGTGGAGTTTACGATGAAAAAGCTGCCAGACTTTTATCTGCAGCAATTCCAGGGTTGGTAACAGCCCAGTGGAGAGCAGGAGCCTCTGTTATCTGAACAGCCAATTAATTTAAGCACATTCCCCTCTCCTGCTATAAAGATGTCACTTCCCTGTGCCAGTGACATTGCTCTGGCCCCTGAGGTCCCACCTGCCCCTTGCATTGTCCCTTTCACTCGCTGGAACATGAGCCCAGGGAGGTTTGGAGCCTCTTCCCTGGAGGTTTCCAAACCCCACCTGGACACGGTCCTGGGTGACAGCTCCAGGGGACCCTGCTGGGCAGGGAGGGGGGACTGGATCATGGAATGTTACAGGGACCTTAAAACTCATCCCTTGTAAAACTCCCACCCCCTGCCATGTGCAGGGACACCTCCCACCATCCCAGGCTGCTCCAAGCCCCAATGTCCAGCCTGGCCTTGGGCACTGCCAGGGATCCAGGGGCAGCCACAGCTTCTCTGGGCACCCTGTGCCAGGGCCTGCCCACCCTCACAGGGATCGATTCCTTCCTGGTCTCTCTCTGAATTTCCCTTCTTTCAGATTTTGTTTGATGTCCTCCAGTGGTCCCTTCCAGCTTGAGCCACTTTGTCATTCTGTGACTGCTGCCCAGGGAGTGTCTGTGAGCTCGTGCTGGCTTTGGGAAGGGGATTGTGGTGCTGTGCTGGGAGAGAAGGGATGGGTAAGGTGGGGAAAGATGGGGTGGAAAAGGAGGAAAGCAGGACCAGCAAACCAATGCCCAGGGGCAGTGTGACCATGGGTGTGTGCTGTGTTGGTGTTGAGGTGATCCTCAGGGTCATCAAAGGTGGCCTTTGGGCACACAGGAGCTGTGCTGGCATCTCTGAATATCTGGATTCTGGTCCGTGTTCACCTGGGTGCATCGAGATTTCCTTGGCACTGAGTTGTTCTTCCTCCAATTCTCTTTATCCAAAGACTTTTGTGTTTTTGGAATCCTGAGCAAAGCAGTGGAGCTTTGCTGTCCTACATTCACTTTGTCACATCCTAAAGGTTATGAATTGCCTCCAACATCCCCCTCTTGCTGCACATCTGGAGCCTGGGCCTGTAAACCACAGCTGGATCCCTCTTTCCCAGCTTTGCCAGTGGGGAGTGGTGTGGTGGCTCTGGCTGTGGGAGCTCCACTCCAACAGGGCAAGAACAAGGGTTTAAAAACAGCAAAGTAAAATTTGTTTGAGCTGCTGAATTGGTCCAGGCTCAGTTTGGGTGGGGATGGGGAGAGAATTCAACTCATCACCCATTTGGACATTTCCAGGCTCTTGCTGGGGTTGTGCAGGGCCGGGAGTTGGACTGGATGATCCCTGTGGGTTCCTTGCAGCTCAGGATATTCTGGAATTTTATGGTCCTGTGAACTCCCCAGCATTTTTAGATGCTGGGACCTTGAAGGCCATGGTTCTTGCAGCTGAGTGCAACCAGAAGAGACTTTTAAATAAAAAAGAATTAAATTTCCTGGGCTGGTGACCCCCAGCAGGGCCTGTGGGGCTGTGAAAGGTCTCATGAAGTGGTTGCAGACCCAGCTCCTGGAGGCAGCACCCACCAGGAACTGCCCTGCACCTTCTCAGCTACAAAACTCGACTTTTATCTACATAAAACAGGGGGGAAATGGGATTTATTTGCCACATTCATGAAATACTGCTCCCCAAACACCCAGCATAGGAGCTGTCATGGCTAAATTATCCTAAAAAACAGAAGGGGGGGAGTTACAATTTCTGGTTTCGATACTGAAGGAATAAATTCTGACTTTTCCCTGTCCACAGCCCAGCTTGCAACAGGTTTAAAGCACGGTACAGATGGCTATGAAATTATTGCCAACAGCTACTCATTATATTAGATAAGGCCCTGGGTTTATTTAGGAGAAGCAGATGGAGGGAATACACAATATTTTAGATGTCTTGGCAAACTGTGTTTTCCTTAGAACAACATTGCATGTTTGGTGTGAGAGTTCTGGCCAAAAATAAAACAACAAAACGAAGAGAGAGCGATGATTCTATCCCTTGAGGGGCAATAAGGTGTGGATTAAAAAAAAGAAATATTGTAGTGAAAGTCGGGTTAGGGGATCTGAGGCCTGGTTTTAATCCTTGTGGCAAGAGGAGAGATTCTGATTTTAGTTGAAAATCTGTATTTTTGTGGCTTGTGGATAAAGCTTGAAAACTTGACCCCAGCTGCCTTCAAAAGCTGAGGGATCACAAGGCAAAGAGAGAGATTAAATGTTATGGTTTTTAAGGATCTCATGAGTTTTAGTCCAGCCTTGTTGACTTAGGGGCTGCCTGCCTGTGTGAGCTCTGGCACCAGGGGATGTCTGAGCGAGGGGCAGGGGGAAATGCTGGGATTTGGGATCTCTGAGGCAGCAGGTTGGGACATGGGACCTACCTCGAGGTCTCCTTTCCCTCCTGGCTGATGTGCAGATGTTTTTCCTTCCCCTCTCCGGCTGCTGCTGCCATCCCTTTCCCAGCAGCTCCAGTGGGGATGGCTGAGCTCCTCTTCCCACCCGTTTTGCTTTGCTTTTCCAACCCTGATGGGATCCGATAGCGCTGACATTTTCTGCCCAGCTCATGAGCAGCTCCTTCTGGGGGCTGGCCAAGTGCAGGGGGTGAGGTGGCTGTGCCTCCAAATACCACAGCCTTCGTCACAGCTTGCAGGGCAGCCTGGCAAGGAGCTGCTCCTGGAGGGAGGGAGGCTTGGGATGTGTTTTGGTGACTCACAGCTCTCTCCTCCCGCAGTCTGTGCTGCCCTGTTAGCCCACCTGGCAGGAAAATGCATCCCCCATCCACCCACCAGCTGGCCTGTGCCCTTGGCTTTGTGCTTTGGAGAGCACAGCCCTGCTCCTCCAGCGTGCCTGGCACGGCTCTGGGGGCACTGCTTGGGTTGGGTGACGTTTTTCACTCACACAGGGCTCAGGAGTTTGTGTTTTTCGGGGGAAATGGCAGTGTTAAATCAAGGCAAAACTATTTGCAGGCTTGACAGGAATTGCTTCCACTAAAAAGGAAAACGTATTTAAAGCCGGGAATGCTTCATTTTAGAACTTGACAAATGAAACAATCCCCAAATGTTGCTCTGTTGCTCTCTCATTTACATCCCCTAAAGTAAAAATACTTGAAACGTTTTGCTGATGCAGAAATTCCCCTTAAAGAATCTCGTCTGCTACTGAGACAGAACCCTCCACATCTTGGCTGTGGGGTGGGCGACACCAGAACCCTCCAGGAAATGCTTTGTGCTCCCAGCTCCTGCCCTCGGGAACCTCTGGAATAACATTGTGGGATGCCCAGAGGAGAGAGCAGCCTCTCTCCTTTGTGTTGTTGATGGGTGAGGCTCAAGGTGTGACCTACTTTCCGAGCGCCAGTGAAGTGCAGGATGGTTTGAACTCCTCTGTGCTCTGTTTTCCCAGCGTGAGCTCCCCGGGATGTTTTTGGCCGTGTGCGTTTTGCTGCCAGCTGTCAGTGCTGACTGCAAACCATCCTCCTTTGCCTCTCTGCAGTGGGGCATGTCCCTGTCTCTCCTGCTTAGCACCAACAAGGACTTCTTTGAGCAGCTGCCTCATAATCAGAACATCTCCCTTCAAGCTGGGCACAATCCAAGCCCTGCAAATCCTCGTTTGGTGGATTTGAGTGGCCCTCCCTGCCTGGCTGCTGTGGCAGAGGAGTGTCTGGCCCCAGAGGCTTCCCTCCCTGTCTTTTCCCTGGAGCCCGGCTCAGAATTACACTCACAAAAGTGGGGTTCAGGTGCTTTGGGGAAGGGATTCTGCTCCTGTTTTTGCTCTGTCTCCTCCCAGGACTCGGGAGTGTTTCTGTTGTGGAAAGAGGAGGAGGAGGAGGAGGGGGAGGAGGGAGTTTGTGTTCACACCTGGGCACTGCTGGAGGCTGGTGGTGAATTAAATGCTGGCTCCGAAAGGCTCACAAATGCACCTGTTTGGGGTGATACCAAGGAATTCCAGAATCCCAGAACAGCTGGAGTTGGGAGGGACCTCTGGAGATCACCCAGGCCAAGGCAGGGTCACCTGGAACAGGTGACACAGGGATGTGTCCAGAGAGGGAGACTCCACACCCTCCCTGAGCTGCTCTGCCACCCTCAGGGAAAGAATTTCTTCCTCATGACGTTGAGGTGGAACCTGTTGTGTTTTATTTTACGAGCATTCCCCTTGTCCTGTTGGTGGGCACCATTGAACAGAGCCTGGCACCATCCTCTGACACCCCTTGGAGGTATTTTTTGGATTGATGGGATCCCCTCGGAGTCTTCTCTTATGGATGGACTGTTCGTGCCTCTGAAGCGCTTTGCTGCCAAATATTGTTATTTCCTGGGTGTATTTTATTTTGCCCTCTGTTCCCTTCATGTGAGAGCTAAGGAGAAGTTTATCCCTCACCCCAGTGAGGCTGTTTTGATGGATACACTCCATTTGGGAACAAACACGTTCATCTGAGCAGGGGATCAGCCTGAGGTGCTCTGTTGGTTGGAAAGGGTGGGATCTGCCCATCGTGCTGTCAGTGTGGAAGTCAGGAGCAGGATTAGATGGGATGTGCAGGCTCTGCTGGGCTGCTCAGGCCTGATGTTAGTGGTCCAAAGGAGAGGCAGGGGCTGCCAAGCTGGGCCCTTGGTGTGACAGGGACAGGGCAGCTGGTGGGGGATCACCAATGTGGAGGGACAGAGCCACCAGCTGAACCTGGCACTGCCACAAATGAAACGCTGCAATTAGCACCTCACATGGACTCACCAGCCCAGGCCTGGCCTCCACTCCATGGCTTTGGTAGTCAAGATAAAGCTCACACGCCGTGAAATCGAACGGAGTGGAAAGGGGCACCTTTCCAACAGCCCTGGTCACTGCGTGTCCCTGTCCAGGCTGTGGCACTGCCAGCGCTGTCCCCGCAGGCCTGGCACGAGCCAGCTGAGCAGTGACAGCCACATCCCAGGGCAAATAAATGGTTGGGTTAAGGTCTCTGAAAAAACTACTGCTCTCACTTACTTCTAAGACTAAGGTTTATAAAAATTAGCCAGGTTACATTAAAATACCCACGATTTCTTCCAGTGATTCCTCCTCACCGGTGGCACCAGCGATATCCAGTGGTGAGATCCCATGGGAAGCGTTGATGGCTCTCACACAAGGTGGGGATGATCCCCAGGAGCAGGATTTGCTTTTCCCCACTCCAGTCCTCAGGATTTGGAGCTCTGGGGTTAAACCTGAAGGAATTCCATGGCATTTTCTTAGGTCAGGCCTTCACTAAGGATGTTCATCCCCCGTGCCTGGGTTTTGCTGAACCAGAACAAATCAATCCTGAGCTCGCAGGTCCTTACAGGAAGGGGTTGCTAATTATTTATGTTATCAGAACGTTCAGGGAAGGAACTTTCCCTGCGTTCTTTGCTCTCTTTTATACCCAGAGGAACAAGCTGCTTTCATAATTTATTCCAGGCGTTGCTGGAATCAAAGTTCTCAAGCATTTATCCCACAGCTGGGCTGTCTCTGGGAAGAGCTGTCAGTCAGGGCTCGTTTGTGGAGGAGAGAGAGACACAGAAAAGCAGCTTTTAACCAAGTGCTGGTGAAAATCAGGAGTGAGAAGCCCAGGGATGGCAGGGTGGGTACCCAGGTCCTCCCCAGCAGCACGAGAACAAGAAAGGTTTGGTGTTTGGCCATCACAAAAAAGAAAACTTCTATTCCTCCTTCTGTGGAGGAATTGATTTTGTTGCACTTAAACCCTTGGAAGTGCAATATCCCAAACACACCCAATCTCTGTGTTCTGTACAAGTCACTGAGGCACAAAAATGGCTGAAGAACACGAAATTCATCACCTAAACCCTCATTTCTTTCATTTTGTTTTGCTTTTCCCAACCAACTTGCTCTTCAGGCTCCCCATCACCTCTGCTTTGTTCTCAGCTGTTGGCTGTGCAGCCAGGGATGCTCCAGCAGGATTTTGGGCTGTGCCTGGCAGCTGCCTCCTTTGATCTCTCCGTTTCTCTTGTTTTTAAGGAAAATTTCCCACTTGTCCTGACCTAACTCACAGTGACTTTTATGAGCTTTCAGAGGGAAAAAGTAAAACAAAGGAGGCACCTTGGCAAAAGCCCCAGATGATGCTAATTAAGGTCTCCCTGTCACTGGGATGCTTTTCCAGGCACTTTAGGGCACTGGGATCCTGAAAATGAGCTTTGATTTTGTAGGGGGGAAAGGCACCACCCCCAGCCTGGCACAGCTTCCCCTCCTGAGCTGCTTTGCTGTGCCCCAGCTGCTGCCCCCGGGCCCTTCCTGGGACCCTGAGGCTTCCTGGGCTGGATGCTGACACCACAACACTTTTGAAAAGCCTCAGGGCCTCCCGTGCCCTGGTTCCAGGGCTGGCACAGCCTGGCTGGGGCTGCAGAGCTGAGGGGGTGGGCAGGGAGTGCCAGGAGGCTGCAGGATCCAGGGAAAGTGCTGGGTGCCCAGGCTGGGATTTGCAGGGTTCTAAAGGGGGCTTCAGCCCCAGAGCTGCCCCTGCAGCCCCTCAGCTCCTGCTGGAGAGAGCATGGAGCTGCTCCAGGGCTGGAGCCAGGCTGGGAGAGCTGGGGGTGCTCACCTGGAGTGGAGAAGGCTCCAGGGAGAGCTCAGAGCCCCTTGCAGGGCCCAAAGGGGCTCCAGGAGAGCTGGAGAGGGACTGGGGACAAGGCATGGAGGGACAGGACACAGGGAATGGTTTCCCAGTGCCAGAGGGCAGGGATGGATGGGATGTTGGGCAGGAATTGTTCCCTGGGAGGGTGGGCAGGCCCTGGCACAGGGTGCCCAGAGAAACCATTCTATGATATTTTTCCCAGCTTTGTTCAGCCTGCAGTTGTTTTTTACCTCTCTACACAACATTTGGGCTGTTTTGTTTTCCAGGAGTGGCAGAGGGAGCAGGGACAGCTCAGCTCTGCTGGGGGGTCTGTGGGGTTTGGCTGGGATGTGGTGGAATCCATGGAGCAGCTCTGCAGCCACAGGAGATGGTGGCTGTGGGCTGTCCTGTGCAGCTCAACTGGGGGGTGACAGTGAAAACAGAGTGGGAATTCATGACTTAAATGGTCAAACCCCAGAGTTTTCCTGGGAATGGGGGTTTGTGTGTTTTGCCAGAGTTGGAACGGGCTGGATTTAATATCAAGAAAACTCTGAAATGACAACTTCAAACCATTGGAGCATTCACTGGCACCCGTTCCCTCCCGTTTTCTCTTTGAATTTCAAACCAGAACAATGAGGGCATTGTTTTGTCTCAGCTTGTCCCAAGGTGACAGCACAGACCCACCCTGGCTCTCTGGACACTGATTGTGCTGTTGGGAGCACCACCCAAGGTGGATGTTCAGGATCATCCCCTCTCTGTGTTATTGCCACTCTGCACAGGTCCATAAGTGAGCAATTACGCCGTGAGGATGGAGGGAAGGGAGCAGAGGATGAAATCACTGGCCTGGCTGCAGAAGATTAAATTAGAAGGCTCTGCATGTGCTGGTTCTGGGTTTAAATTGTCTGCTCTTGCTCGTGCTCGAACTGCAGCCATGGGGCTGATGTCATGGGAATTTTAAGGTCGTGAAAATGTGGGAACAGGTGTCCTATAGAAGAAACACTCAGCTCCTCAGGTCCTGGCTGGCTTTTGCCTCCTGCCATCCAACATCCCAGCAGGATTTTTTCCTGATCTCCAGCACCTCCTGCTGATGGAGTCTGGCCCTTTCCGCCCAGCAATGCTGAGCCTGCTCTTCCCTGGGCCAGCCTAAGTCAGGCAGTAAGCCCAGGACAGGGATTAATTGTGGGAGTGCTCCCTGCACTGCCGTGGGCTCATCCTGCACAGCTCAGGGTGCAATTGTACAGCTGGCTTTGGAAAACTTTGCTTTTCCTTGGGTTGGTTTTTATGGTGGCTGGTCAGTGCTGAATGCTCAGCAGCCTGGTGTCAAGAAACTGCAGAAAAAGGGGTCCTGCTATCAAAAAACTGAGGGAAAAGGACTCCTGTTATCAGGAAACTGAGGAGAAGGGGCTCATGTTGGCAAGAAACTGAGGAAAAGAGGCTTGTGTTATCAGGAAACTGAGGAAAAAGGACTCCTGTTATCAGAAAAGTGAGGGAAAAGGGCTCTTGTTGGCAAGAAACTGAGGAAAAGAGGCTTGTGTTATCAGGAACCTGAGGGAAAAGGGCTCCTCTTATCAGGAAACTGAGTAAAAAGGTCTCCTGTTATCAAAAAACTGAGGAAAAAGGGCTCCAGTTATTAAGAAACTGAGCAAAAAGGGCTCCTGATATCAGGAAATGAAGGGAAAAGGGCTCCTGTTAGCAAGAAAATGGGGAAAAAAGGTCCCTGTTATCAAAAAACTGAGATAACAGGACTCCTCTTATCAGGAAATTGAGAAAAAAGGGTTCAGGTTGGCAAGAAAGTGGGAAAAAAAAAAGGTCCCTGATAAGAAACTGAGGGAAAAAGGCTCCTGTTATCAGAAACTGAGGGAAAAGGGTTCATGTTATCAAAAAAAGGGCTCTTGTTAGCATGAAACTAAGCAGAAAGGGCTCCTGTTATTGAGAAACTGAGGAAAATGGGCTCCTGATATCAGGAAACTGAGGGAAAAGAATTCCTGTTAGCAAGAAAATGGGGAAAAAAGGTTCCTGTTACAGAAAAATGGAGGTAACAGGGCTCTTGTTATCAGGAAACCGAGGGAAAATGAGTTTCCAGCATTGTGACTGTGGACACTGGGATAATATTTCTTCCTTTGTTATCCCCTAAACCAGGGAGTCCATTTCATTTTCTGTGCAGAGCATCCCATTTTTAAGGCTCCTTCTGCTCTGGGGCTGGATTTCATGGTGTGTCACACTCACACCCTGCTCTCTGCACGTTCTCCTCAAAGGAGATGCTCTGAACAGAAATTAATTTTGCACACAGAGAGGAAACTACAACCAGAGAGGGCTTCAGGTGTTGGGAAACCCCAGAAATCAAATTGAGGGATTTGTGGATTTTTTTATAGGAAGTTCTGGCAGGTGATTTCCAGCAAAACTGAGGGGTTTAATTCCCTCTCTCTGTCTCCCTTTGGGCTGTGTTTTCCTGTGGCACAGAGTGCAGCTCTTTAGTGCCCTGATCATGTGCAGTGGCCTCATAAACCCACAGACATTGGGAATTTTCCTGCAGCATCCCCGGAGTTTGTGGGAATTCCTTTCAGTGATCTGCAGTATGATGACAGGTGCAGAGTTTAAAGCACTTCCAACATTTGCTGGTTTTACCCCACACTTACCCACCCTTTGGAAAGAGGGATTTACATTTAATCTGGATTTTTTTCCCTGTTTCCCTGCAGGATTCTGGCGACTGCTGGGACTGATTTTGACCTGCGGACGCTGCGAGCTGTGCGGGTGCTGCGGCCCCTGAAACTCGTGTCAGGAATCCCAAGTGAGTGGCCCAGCCCAAGGGCTCTGTAGATTTGGGGTGTTATTGCTTTCCTGAGCCATCTTTTCTCCCCTTGCCCCTTTGGGGTTGGTGGCTCCTGCCCTTGGCAGGGTCTGGTTGTCTCTCATCTCTCATCCCATTTTGTGCTGATTTCAGTGCTGTGCTCCCAAATCTGCAGGTGAGGGGCAGGGATTTGTCCTAGAACCCCTCTTGCCTTTGGGGGTGGTGAATTCTCTGGGGTGTGAAGACCTGAGAGCTGAATTTTGCTGAATTTTCCTTGGATCTTCTGATGGTTTTGATCAGCTGAGCCTCCTGTGCTGGGGATTTTACCCTTTTAATAAAGGGGAAAAAATCAAGGGAAAGAGCAGGTGGGATCTGGCCTTGCCTGCTCAATTTATGTATTTTATGTGTGAGCCTGAAGGGTCTGAATGCTCCAGTGAGGAGCTGCAGCATGCCCTGAAACCACCCCAGTGCCCACACCGTGGCTTTCTGCTTTTCATTTGTCACAGTCACAGCTCTGCCCCCCAGCAGGGATCACTTCCAGGAGCTGTTTCACTCCTGGATGTGGAACAGAGAGGTTTGTACCCTCCAGCAGGAGCTGCTGGAAGGAGCTGCAGCACTGTGGGATGCTCTGGTGTCCCCTGAATTCACCTGGGGGCAATGACAGCACCAAAAATTCCTGAAATCAGGATCCAGTCACGGGCAGGGCTTCAATCTGAATTCCCAGCTGGAGAAATCCTTGGAAAGGGGGCATTTGTTAGCAGGGACTCCTACAAGGAGATGCTGCTGGCTGTTATTTCCTGCACCTTTTGCCTGTGCAAGGTGTGGCAGTGACAGGCTGAGGATGTCACAGAAGTGAGGTGACCCCTCAGAGCTGTTCCTGTCCTGCTGTGGGACACATTCCCACCTGGGGATGTGCCCTGAACACTCCCCCACAATAATTGCACTCAGGTTTTTAGTGATGTGGTGAAAGCTGATTATTTCATGGTTTTTTTTTCTGTAGTAAATGCACAACTTACCCACAAACATGGAATATTCTTCCCTTTTATGCCCTCAGCATTTTTCCTGTGATGCTTTTTGAAATGTCTGCACCCATTTTGGTCTCACTGGTGCTGTCCAAGGTGGTAAAACAAGGATGATCCCTCATCCCCCAGCCCTCAGGACAGGCCAAGGCAGCTGCACCCATCACTGCAGGGTTTTGTTGTGTGCATCTGCAGGATGTTATCAGCCCCCTCCATCTCCAGCCTCTCCGCCTTATCTCCCCTGGTTTTGATTGAAAATGAGTTTCAGGGCTGCTGAAAAAGCTGTGGATGGTTTGTTTCTGCAGAGCAGGGTGTGACAGGGACAGGGAGAGCAGCCCCTGAGCAGCCCAGACTCTCTGGGACAGGAGGATCCCACCCATCCACAGGGTTTGCCTTCCCTCTTCCACTTTCAAACTCAGTGACAATCTCAGGTGCTGGGAAATTCTCTCTTTGCCCTCACTCTGAGTTTCTCAGGACTGGTTTCCACTGCAGTCCAGATCCTGCCTGATGCCTCCAAGTGACACCAAAATCTTCCTTCCAAACCCTTTAGCCTTGCCTGTGTAGACACAAATCGGAATTTCTTTTGGCAAATATCTGTAAGAGACCCTGGTGCAGCTGGATAATTGTGTTAGCTGAGGTTTAATCTCCTGCCGTGGTCTCGCTTCCATTTCAACACAGTCAGATAATAACAGCAATAACAATCTAGCACCAATTTCTTAATTACCACTGAATTTGGTGGGATAAAGCTGACACTCCCAGCATGTCTGTGGAGAACAGGGAATCCACTTTTCCTCCCCCTGCTCTACACCCGGCTGGCTTGCTTGGCCCTAAGGGCTCCTAGGTAGAGTTCAAAGCTGCTCCACAGTTGCCCCAAGGACCTGGTTCAGCTCCAGGCTGACTCTCAGCACTCCAGCAGCTCCAGAAAAAATCATTTGAGTGTTTCTGAAGCTTAAAAACCCTTTGAATCTGTCCCCTGAAGAAAAGACACGAGAAAAGGATAAGCCCCAATTGTCTCTCCTGCTCTTATGGCAGTAAATTGTTTTATAGCACGCTGGGAAGAGCAGCATTGCTTGGTATTGCCAACCCTAAATCGTCCCTTGGGCAGCCCCTCTCTCCCACCTTCTCTCCACCCCCAAGGCCCCTTTTCCTTCCCTCCCTGAGGTGTTCCTGTGTCCCCACAGGCCTGCAGGTTGTCCTCAAGTCCATCATGAAGGCCATGGTGCCCTTGCTGCAGATTGGGCTGCTCCTCTTCTTCGCCATCGTGATGTTTGCCATCATCGGGCTGGAGTTTTACATGGGCAAATTCCACAAAACCTGCTTTTCCAACGAGACAGGTGAGCTCTGGCCTTTGGCTCTTTCTCTCCTGCTTTTGTGTTGGTTTTCCTTTTGCTTCTTCCACATTCCCTGCATTCTCTCCCTCTTTACCCACATATTGTGAGAGTTACCAGAATTTTGTGCCCACCCTACTCTGGTGCCACTGGGCTGCTGCCAGTCTGCCCAAGAGTGAGATGAAAGTTCTTAGGGCCTCCTATCCCATAAGATTTTTTTCATAGCAGAAGCACAGAACCAAATTCCTGTTGTTTCATATTAATTAATGGTGCCTGTTTAATTTTCCTTGGGTTTTGCTTTAGGCACGTTGACTTTCCTGGGAAGGTTTCTGGGGAAACTTTGGTGTGGAGTCGTAAAAGATTGAAAAGTCTGGGAGCAACCAAAAAGCAAAAGGACAAAAGATGGGAGGCGAGGAGTCCTTTGATGGAGAAAGGATAAAAATGACCTTCAGAGAAGGGAAATTGGGCACTGCAGAGTAAATAATGTGTCTGCCTGGGACTGAGTGATAAACCCCAGAAGATGGAGGTGGAGAAGGATGATCCCAGAGATTGTTGGCTGTGTCAAATCACAGAATAGTTTGGGCTGGAAATTTGACCTTAAACATCATCTCATTCCACCTCATTCCTTTATAGTGGTGTTAATATATGTTTATTATCTGATAACACACATAAAAATCGTGTTCTTATCTCCAAACCATTGCATTTTAAGGTGCAATTGACTTTCTTTAAAACACAGCCTCGTATTTTCAGTCATTATCGCTAATAGGCCTTAATATTGATTTATTTCCATGCAATCCAATGGCAATAAAACAACATCCCTGCCAAATCTCTGGGCATCCTTCACCGTGCTTCCCGATGGGAACATTGAATACACTTGGTGTACACAGAGATTTGCAAAGGGAATTCTTGCTCACGTTCCTATGGAATGATGGAAAAACATAACGCCGGTCGTGAAGGACAGTTGGGAGTTGTGGTTGTGAGAAAATCATGGCAGTTCCTGGAGGAAATGAGTTTTTGTCCTGGATTTGTAGGAGGGAAAGGCCTCTTTTTGTGCACAGTGTAGTCCCTGCAGGGGGCTGTGGCAGTGATGGCAGGGGGACAGGGACAGCAGGGACAGGATTGGTGTGGAGGAAGCAGCAGAGCTTGTGCTGAGGTGGTGGGGAGGATGAAATCCTGAGCGGGTTGAGGTTTTCCAGGAGCATTTTCAGGTCTGTGAAACTGCAAACAAGGCAGGGGATGTTTGTGCATCCTCTGTGTGCAGGAGGGAGCTGCAGGCACAGCCCGAGGCTCTCCCTCACACCTGACACCTGAACAGGGAGCATTTTCTGCCCTCCCCAGAACCTCCTCAATGCAAAAGGCAAACATCACCCCCAAAGCTGTGTGAGCTCCATCTGTGCCATCAGTGGGGACCAAGAGGTCCCTGTGCCAGGTTTGGGGACTGAGGACAGGTTTTTGTCATGGGTAATGTCATGTGTAAGCTCCTCTTGCTACCCAGGTGCATTCCAGCCAGGGACTGGGGAGCTCTGCTGCTTGTGCTGCATTTCTCTGCATTTCAGCAGCTGTCAGCTCGGTGGGAGCTGGGGCTCAGCTCCCAAACCCCTCAGCAGGCAGGGGAAGGTGCTCACTCTGTGCTCCAGGGCTCCTGAGCAGGTTTTGGATGAGTTCTGGGGATCCATTCCAGCTGCTGGGCGGGAAATGGTGTTTCTGGAAAGGAGAGTGGGGTGAGGTTTCCTGGCACTGCATCCCCTGGGACAGAGCAGCAGAGCAGCCCACAAAGCTTTTTACAACCTAAGTGCTCCTCATCTCCTCAGAGGTGCATTAAGGAGCCCACGGGCTCCAACCCAGCCTGAGGGGGGAAATGTGAACTCATTAAAGAGATGCCTCTGGCAGGGGGTGGGAAATGGGAGGAGGAAAAGCTGCTCGTGCTTCTTTGTGTTCCAAATGCCCAAAGTCAGCAAACCCGTGGGATTTTTCCTGGAATCAGGAGCTGCACGAGAGGTACTGACTGTGCATCATGAAGGGGAGCAAGCAGAGGTGTCAACACCAAACGTTGCTCTGCTGAGCCAATAGCCTGGGTAGGTCAGTGATGAACTGCAGCACAAAGGGGTGCTGGGCACCAAAATATGGCAAAAGAACCCTTCAAGACCTTTCCTGCTCAGCCTCACCATTCTGAGCTGGAAAGATGTCATTATTTTAATGAGAAATGGGTAAAACTCAATGGCAGTGTGTGTTCCAGTCTTGTTTCCCTCTCCCTGCACCCTCTTTGCTGTCCTGTTCTGCTAACACAGGGTTATTTTTAATAAATAATGACCCATCCTAAGTGCCCAGGAGAGAAGGGCATCATATCTATTTCCCATTTTTCCTTGAGAGCCCCCGTTTCTCTTTCTTCTCCAGCCATGAGGAGTAAGGGCCAGTTCTGGTAACTGCTTTAAAAAGGAAAAAATCCACCCCTTTGTGGTGGATGTGCACTGCATTTTCAGAGAATTCCCTGGCAGCAAAAGGCCAAACCGAGATGAAACTGG
Organism: Eopsaltria australis; assembly: GCA_034509425.1. Lineage (NCBI taxonomy): Eukaryota > Metazoa > Chordata > Aves > Passeriformes > Petroicidae > Eopsaltria > Eopsaltria australis. The sequence continues at coordinate 661,335 of JAVTVJ010000183.1, forward strand.
ATCCTCTGTTAATGCACGCTCACAAATGGTCAGCAGGAGCCAGCTTTGGCATTTTCTCCTCTCACCAAGCCCTTGTGAGAGCCTGTGGTGACCCATCTGGGAGCTGGAGCTTTGCCCTGCACCGAGCTGTTGAGTCAACAGGAACGTGTCACATATATATTTATATATATCCACACACGCTTCTGTCCTGCTGCACGGTGACAATCTTACTGTCCTCCTGCAGCCTTTGCTCTGTGGAATGGTTATTCCTGATTTTTGTTAGCTCTGCTCCTGTTTTCCCCCTGGTGAATTGGATTTTGAGCCATTTTCTGCTGCATTACCAGAACATCTTCCTTTAAAATCCCTTTAATGACTCCCCAGTCTGAACACGGATATTCCTTGGGATATTTGCTTACTCTGAAAACACAGCATTGGAGTTTTCCAAGCTGCAACACTTCCCAGCTGACCCTCTGGGTGCCCTCCTGGCCATTCCTGGTGATCCTTCCCTGACACATTTCTCCACCTTGGCCTTCTCTGGGTCTGCAATGAAGCTCAGCACAGAAGCACCATCCCACATGGATCCTTTCCCTCTGTTTGGAGCAAAAATGTGGAGCTTCTGCAGGAGCTTGAGCCCTTGCAGTGCTGCCTTGGGGTAACACCAGGGGCTTCTCATGCAATTGTGCTCGAACATCTGTACCTGGGTGATTTTGGGGCAGTCCACACCCCAAAACTGGCACTGGTGCAGAAGGTGCCCTTCAGATGGAGTCCCCATCCCTGGAAGTGCCCAAAAACGTGTGGATGTGGCACCTGGGGACATGGGTGAGTGGTGACCATGGTGGTGCTGGGTTCATGGTTGCATTTGATGATTTTGCACGTCTTTTCCAACCTTAACAATACCACGATGTGAGATGGGAAACTGTGAATTTTGGGCCCTTCAAGGATGGCTCTGCTCCACCCCACACTGACCCAGATCTCAGAGCCCAGCAGTGTGGAGATGATTACAGGGACACCACGACTTTCCCATGTCCATAAACGGCACGAAGAAACCCGAAATGTGAATTTAATCCTTGCAGTGGTGCCAGGAAGATGCAGCAGCACCAGGCAGGGACTTCTCAGGATGGTTCCAATAAGGAACTTTTCATCATCTTTTTAATCAGGAACTTTTCAGGATGGTTCCAGTCAGGAAATTTTCAGGATGGTTTCAGTGAGGAACTTTTCAGGATGGTTTCAATGAGGAACTTTTCAGGATGGTTCTGATCAGGAACTTTTCATGATCTTTTTAATCAGGAACTTTTCAGGATGGTTCCAGTCAGGAACTTTTCAGGATGGTTTCGATCAGGAACTTCTCAGGATGGTTTCAGCCAGTAATTTCTTTCCCCTCTCTGCAGGTGAGGAGGTGGGAGACTTTCCCTGTGGAGAGGAGCCTCCTGCCAGGCAGTGTGAGAGCGGGACCACGTGCAGGGAGTACTGGCAGGGCCCCAACTACGGCATCACCAACTTTGACAACATCCTCTTCGCTGTGCTCACCGTCTTCCAGTGCATCACCATGGAGGGCTGGACCGACATCCTCTACAACGTGAGTCCTCTGCTGGGGCTGGGGGGTGTTGGCTGGGAAAAGATGGTTCTGGAAGAAAAAAAGTCACGTAATTAGTGTGGTTTTCACCTCCTGATCCTGCGATTTTCAGGAGGATTGTTCCTGTTTTCCTGGGTGGATCTGTGGTGGTTTGGGGCTGCAGAGCTGCTCAGCTGCAATGGGATGTGTGGTGGCGGTGGGGTGGTGGCAGTGCAGGAGTTGGTGTCACCCCAAGGTGCTCCTGTGCTCTGCTGGGTGAGTAGGAGCAGCTTCTCCCAATGCCACACGGAAAATCCCAATTGTACAAAATTGGGTGGCAAACCCAGCAATGCCTTAGTATTTTGTACCTGGAGGTTTCCTCTCCTGACTGGGTGAAGCCCTTGTCAATCAAACGTGTAATTCTGAGCTCCAGTACTGGTTTTGGTTAGAGCAGAACAATTTTACAGAGCTCTGTCCCTCACCTTTCCCCCTGGCATGACTCTGTGGGCTGCAGAGAAGATGCACCAGGCTGAATTTCCCTGCCTCCTGCAAGGCAGGATCACGCCTGGCACAACCTCTTGCCTGGCCAGTTTTGCTCTTCCCAGCTTTACAAAGAACAGGACAAGCTCACCCAGCCTCTGCTGCTTCCAGGCAGTGCAGTGCTCTCCTTTCAGAGTGTAGATTTTGTGGAAAATCCCCTAAATCAGGCATTTCTGATGCCCTCAGCCCATTTCTGGCTGCAGGGATGATGCTGTGCTCAGTTTTCTTCATCACAGATTCCAGACCCATGCTGGGCCCTCTCAGTCCTTCCTGAGAGGGTTTTTGTAGCAACAGGAAAGGATTATCCTCAGCCACAGCAAATTGCCAGGTACAATTCTGCTGTTTGGAGCCAATAAATCTGATTTATTCCCTTCTCCCTCTGTTGCTCAGTTCCTCCATTTATTCCCAGCCTCCGACCACTTAAAGCCATCTCTAGATTTCTCCCCTCACCCTAAAGCTTCACCGCACCACCAGCTTCTCCCCTTCTCATTCAGCATTCCTGCTCCTTCCTCCTGGTGCCAAGTGTTGTAAGAAGAGCCCATTAGCATCCTGGCTGCAATTGATTAATCAATATGTGGTGTATGAGATCATCTTCTCCCAGCCTTCCTCTCGTACCGCATGCAAAACCCTGAGCTTACTATGGGGGTATTGATTTTGGGGCCTGCTTTGAGGCTCTTGTAGTTTCATTCCAGATGCCCATTAATTGGGAACAGGTTCCTGGAGCAGCTGCAGGGTTGGATTTGTTGTGTCTGAGACCCCAGCTTAGGGTTTGATGCGGGGATCTGGCAGATCTGAGGGGCTCTGGATGTTCTCACTGAGCAGAGGGTGAGTGGTTTGTGCTGTGCCCTGGGACACCCAGCAGAGGTAACTCATGCCAGGAGCCTTCACAGCAAACCCCTCACTTTGGACAGACCTGAGCCAAACCATCAAACCCAAATCCCTTTCCCCTGAACATCCCTGGACACCCCAGACCAACCCTTTCAGTCTGCAATCCGCTTTTGGGACAGAGCAAACCCTCCCAGATTTCAATTAATGCTGGACTGGTGAAGCACATCTCACCCTGCCACCTGTCCCTTGTCCCTGAGTGCTGTCACCCCCTCCCTGTGCTGCTCTCCTGGCTGAGGACCTGGCTGTGCTTTTGCAGGTTGGAAGCTGAGAGAAGCTGTGGGTGGAGAAGATCCTCTCTCTGCAGTCCTCAACTCTTTCACACCTTCAGTCATGTGCTGTTTTCTGGCCATTTGTTTTTTTGGTTTGGTGTCTCCTGGGCCTAATCCAAGTTCATCAAATTGAAAAAGGAGACAAAAGCCCAGATTATGCTGCAGCAGTGACTGAAAATCCTCCACAGAGTGTTTGTGGATGCATTTTCAGGCTGTGCACAGGGAACAGCATGGAACTCACAGAATTATGGAATGGTCTGAGTTGGAAGGGACCTCAAAGCCCATCCAGTGCCACCCCTGCCATGAGCAGGGCCACCTTCCACTGTCCCAGGTGGCTCCAAGCCCCATCCAGCCTGGCCTTGGGCACTGCCAGGGATCCAGGGGCAGCCCCAGCTTCTCTGGGCACCCGTGGCAGGGATGGAATGGGATCAGCTTTAAGGTGCCTTCCAACCCAAACCTATGATTCTATAAAATTGCTGTTCCTCAGGCTTAGCTGAGTCCTTCCTTCACCCCTTCCCATCCCGTGTGTGCCACTGCCACAGGCTGGCTCTGGCTGGGGTGGATTTGTCCCCCCTGCTTGTTCAAACTCCTCCCTGCTGGTGGAGCAGCCAGCCCTGCTGGGACCCAAATCCCTGAGCTGCCAGGCAGTCTGGGACTGAGGCCATTACGGGAAGGTTGAGGTTACAACTCCTTCCTTAATGGCCCATTCATTTCCCGCTGCAAAACGGGGCTGCATTGATTGTCCTGCATCACCAGGGCTTTGTTATCACCCCCCTCCTCCTGCTGTGCTCTGGTTGGGGGCTGTTCAGGAGAGTCGGGGGTTTTAAGTTTGCAGGGATCAGTCACCGGGTGAGATGTGCTTCACCAGCCCAGCTTTAAGTGAAATCTGGGAGGGTTTGCTCTGTCCTGAAAGCAGATGGGAGGCTGAAAAGGTTGGTCTGTGGTGGCATCAGGCAAACTGAGGAGTTTGGGTTCCAGGGATGTTCAGAAAAGGGGGATTTGGGTTTGATGGTTTGGCTCAGGTCTATCCAAAGGGAGGGGTTTGTTAGGAAAGATTATTCAGTCATTCCTAAAGGACTGAGGGGACTTTATAGGTGGTCCAGATCCAGCTTTCCCACAGATTTAGAAAGTCACAGCATCAAAGGCCTCAACACAGCTGTTGCAGTTGGAAATCTGCCTCGTAAATATTCACTTCTTGTCCTGTCATAAACTGAGGAATCAGGAGGGCAAGGAGAAAGCAAGTTCACAAATCTCAGCCCGTTTTTTCCTTGCTGATCCACTGTTTATGCTTCCAGAGACTTTTCCTTTTAATTGGGGCCGATGAAAGCTTTCTAGCAAGGCTTTGTCTGGGAGGTGATTTATGCTTGAAGCAAAGAGGCTGAATCATCAGTAGGGTGAAATTCTTCAATAATAACCTGGGGAAAAGACCTTCCTGCCTCAGCAGCACAAAAGCATTGGAACAATGGCTCCAACCAAGCTCTTCTGGGAGCTGCAGGTTTGTCTCAGCTGTGGCCTGTTTGTGCTCAAAAGTGCCCAGGGAGCAGCAGGTGATTTAGGAAACTTGGTGATGGGGAAGAATAATTTTTTCCAGCAAATGGAGCACGTCCTGCTAATTCCAAACTTCACCATGGGCTGGGAATGTGTTAGAGTGACCCAGCTGTTCTCCAGTGCTGTGCACAGGGTTTCAGTCTAACCCAGTGCAGACAGGTCAGACATCCCTCAAGCATGGGCAGAGCATTTGCTGGACTATGAAATTAGGGGAGAATCTGCTCCAGCAGCAGCTCACTGTGGGGGCAAGGCTGCTCAGGGGCCACACAACTTGACTTTGTGCAGCTGGGACCAGCCCAGTGCCATTTTGGGACCAGCCCAGTGGCAGGCCATGCCAGTGGCAGGAGTTGTGTCTGTCTGCAGTGTGGATTCAGCATTGATTGGGTTGATGGAGCTGTTCTCCACCTGCTGTGCAGGTGCTGGGGCAGCCTCTGCTCTGGCTCTCCTGCTCAGGGTGGCTCTTTGAGCTTGTGCTGTTCACCTGGAGCTCCCACTGGCCTTGGGGTGACGTGGGACACCACAGGGTGCTGCTGAGGTTGGGACACCAAGGACCCACTTATCTTGTGCCTGGGGTAAGAGGTGCTCAGACCAGCTCTTGTGCCTGTTTTGTAAATTTATTCATTATCCCCATGAAGTGTTTGGATATTCCAAGTGTTGCTGCATTTCTCATGCTTTGAGCAGGGCTCTGTCAATAACCAGGGGCTGCTGGTGCTGCTCAGGGAGAATATCCCAGTGCTGGACTCCAAGGGCAGAGTCTGGGTGAAGAAACCATTGTGCTGGGCTGGGAGGAAACGATGCCATGGCTCAGCAAGAGAAGCTGTGGTGCCCTGTGGTCTGAGTGCTCCTGAGCCCTGTTTTCCCTCCAGGTCTACTTTTCAAATTAAGATAATTTCTGGAACATTTTAGAGCCTCTTGTTTACGTGCTTGGTGTTTGTGAATGACAGTGATTCATCTATTGCTAATATGGGCTCTGTGGAGGTGGAAAACCTTTTAAAGAGGAAATAGTACAACTCTGGTTTCCTTTTCTGGGCACTAATTCCCAGTTTTGCCCATGCAAGAACCATCAAACCCTCCACTGGTTGCCATGGGAAGCTCCCTTTTGTTTTGCAAAGTGAGAAAAGTTTTGTGCCTGCCCATGAATTCCTCAATTAAAAGAATTACATTGCTAGGCTGAGTCGAAGCATTCCTTACAAAGAGGAGCCAGCTGGGAGCCTTCCTGAGGGAGCTGCTGGGATGAGTTTGGAGCTCAGAGCTTTCCATGGGATGCTCAGTGGGTTGGGAAGGGGTTGCAGCTCCTTGCTGTGGTCCTGCACAGCCAGCACGGTTTGCTCTGCTCTGTTCCCCTCCGTGAGGTGCAGTCGAGCCTTTGATGTGCACCAGGAACTTCCAAGGAACTGAGACTTGTGTTCGTGGTCCCAGAAAATCGTGGGTCAAACGGATCCATCTGGAGCTGTCAGAAACACCTCGGTGCTGGCTTTCAGCGAGCTGGGCTTTCACCTTTCATCTTTCCTCTCCAGGAGTTCAAAGCTCCACGGTGGAATTTGCTTTGCAAAGCAGGGGCTCCTTGCAGGAGAGGAGAAATGTCAAAGTGCACCCTCGCTCTCTTTTGATCTTAATGGCAAGAGATTTTCATGTTTCTTCTATTTCCTACTGACAAATATTTGTGTCCAGTGGGCCTTCCAAGACTGCGGACTGGATCTAACCTAATATTCTTGTGAGTCGGGATGAACAGTTCAAACAAAATATAAATCTGCCTTAAATTGGATCCCAACTGGAACTTTACCCTCTGTGAATTGTACCAGCTCATGATTCACTTGGTATTTTTCATTCCCCTTTGTGTCCTTGAATTTCTTTATTCCTATGAAGATACAGAAATGAAAGGCTGGGATGGAACTGTTGTCCCACTTCCAGCTCAAGCCAGAGATGGTTTTTTTGGTGGGATGGTGCTGCCCAGACCCCCAACAATGCCAGCCTGGGCATCCCTGGCAGCGCTGTCCAAACGCTCCTGGAGCTCTGGCAGCCTCGGGGCCGTGCCCATTCCCTGGGGAGCCTGGGCAGTGCCCAGCACCCTCTGGGGGAATCCAACAATGGAGCACATGTGGGCAGGGAGGAGCCAACAGATGAAAAATGAGTGCTGGAACACGCAATGCCCACAGGTGTGTGCAGCAATGTCACCATGGCTTTGTCTGCAGCAGAGCCTGTTCTCATCTCTCAGCTCCTTACAGCATCTCAGAGCCAAGAGCTCACAGCATCTGCCTCACAGCTGGGCACAGATTTAGTGTAAAATCCCCCCCAGCCCTGACCTAAGGACAGGTTGCCCTTGGGACCTGATGCTCACCAGTGCTGAACTTCTCTTGTCACTGTGCATTTGCTGCTGGAGATGTGCTGGGAGCCCGGGGACAGGCTGGGGACAAAGCCAGCAGGGCACGTGCCACACGCTGGTGATGGAGATGGGAGCTGAGCTCCTGAGCTGTGCCATGCTGTAATTGTGCTCTCTCTTTCTCCCTGCAGCTTCATAAAGAAGAGAAAAATCTCCTAATGCTGTTAGAGCTCAATTGCACTCGCTATCGAGTTAGGGAGATTTGAATTTGCTAATAAGAACCAGCCACCTTCAGCGTGCACATCAATGATAATTCCCAGCCCGTGGCTGTGGGGTTAATGTTGATTTTGTTGATTTTGTGGCTCAGTATCACCAATCATCTGCAGGAAAGTAGGGCAGTGATGGCAGAGCTGGGAGCAGGCAGCCAAGAGCCTGGCAGCAGCTCTGAGTGCAGGGTTGGATTGAGAGGGAAGGGCTGGGGGGGAAGAAGGGAAAAACCTCTCCTGTGGATGGTGCTTTTGTAAAAGTGCTACTGAAAGGCAGGGACACGCTTAGGGGTGACCAAACCCTTGCACAAAAAGCCCAAACCAGCTCAGCCCAACCACTGACTGGAGCACAAAACCACAGTGGGAGCTCTGGATGTGTGAAATCCATCCCAACAGAGAGAGCCTGGGTGTCCCCCACGGCCCCCTCCCACCCCTGCTGTTGGCACACAGACTTTTTGCCAGTTGAAACGTGGATGTCACCAGTTTCCTGCTGGATTTAAGCTTCTTCCATCCCATTATTTTGTTACAATCTGTGGGGTTTTTTTTAGTATCAGACAGATTTTATTATTATGTAGAAAAATCAGTGTTACAGGTCAAACTTAATTCACTGGTGTGTGACAGACATCTCAGCACCTCAAACTGCAGAAATTCTTGTGCAAACAGACTCACCCACCACCCGTGTGTGCAAAAATATCCAAACTTCCCTGTGCTTTAAACCCCTCCCTGGAGCTCTGTGCCCAAACTCTCCTGAGCAGGAGATGGAGTGGATTTCTCACCTCCCTCTTCCCCAGGGAGAAGCCTCACTCCAGGCTTTGGAGTCACAAACCTGCTGCTAACGAGGCCTGGTCGGGTGTGTGCAATCCAGGAGGGTCAGAAATTGGTGTGAGTATCCACGGATTTGTAGGAAAAATCCCTCATGGAGCACTGAACAAGCAGCACGAGCTTCTGAGAGGGGAAAGCAAAAGTAAAAAGTAAAAGGAGGAATGTGCCCAGCTGCTGGATCCTGTGTGAGCTGTCAGTACAACAATCCTCAGCTGTGCCCTGCTGATATCCATGAGTCCTGCTCTCCTCCTGGATTCCTGAGGAATTTGCCCAAGGGCTGAATTCTCAGCTCTTTTAGGGATGCAGCCTTTGCCTTTCTCCTCCTCCTCAGGAAGCTTTGCAGAAACCCAAAGATGCTGGAATAGGAAATGTGTGGAGCAAGCCTAAGGCTAAAATGGCTTTGGAATATTTAAATACCAGGAGTGCTGCAGTTTGTGCTCGTGCCTGGGTCTCCATCCAGCTGGGAACAGCCTGGCTGACCCCGTGCCCAGCCTGGGAGGATTGAGACATTCCAAGTCTGGGAGGACTGAGACATTCCAAGCCTGCTCCAGCAAATTACCCTGCTCAGAACAGCACTTCAGCAACCATGTGAAGCTGAGCAGGAGCTGAAGTGCCTCCCTGAATCTTCTGGGGTTTATTTAATGTCTCAGGGAAGATTTATTCTAAACCACTGTGGGGTGGCCACCTCCAGGTTTAATAGGAGACATTTCAGATATACAGCAGGAGAGTGACATAGATCAGACAAACTTCAAGAGTCTCTCCAAGGCACCAATTGCTCTCTGAAAAGCAATGAGACCTCTCCAAACAGCAGCGTAATCACGGGGGCTTGCCAAGGAAAAAAACTCCAGCTGAAGAAATCCACTTGCAGCTCAACAGCGGGAAAGCAGTGAGGGTACAAACAGCTCTGAACGTGCCTGGCAAATCCTTTCCTGCCCAGGATGGAAAAGGCAGCTGGGCGCTTGCAGAACGTGCCAGTGCTCTGCCATCCCTGCTGCACCTGGGACTGCAGTGACAGAGTGACAGAACGGGTCTGAGAAAGCCAGCAGTGCAGGATTTATTGGATGGCTCTGACAAAACCAGGAGAGGAGGTTTTATTGGATTTTGTGGTTCTGATGGCAGCCCCAAATCCATGCTGCAACAGAAGAGGCTGGGGGGGTTCTGGGAGAAGATTTTTGCTCTTTACTCAACAGATCACGTGCCCTGGGTGCAGGGAGGGGACAGGGACACTTTCCACCATCCCAGGCTGCTCCAAGCTCCATCCAAACTGGCCTTTCAGAACGTGCCAGTGCTCTGCCATCCCTGCTGCACCTGGGGCTGCAGTGACAGAGTGGGTCTGACAAAACCAGGAGTGGAGGTTTTGTTGGATTTTGTGGTTCTGATGGCAGCCCCAAATCCATGCTCCAAACAGAAGAGACTGTGGGGGCTCTGGGAGAAGATTTTTGCTCTTTTCTCAACAAATCACGTGCCCTGGGTGCAGGGAGGGGACAGGGACACCTTCTACCATCCCAGGGTGCTCCAAGCCCCACCCAACCTGGCCTTGGACACTTCCAGGGATGGGGCAGCCACCACCTCTCTGGCAATCTGTTGTTTTTCCTCCAACAGATAAAGTTCCTGGCACGACAGAGCCTTTCAAATGGGAAATTTTTAATCAGTTTTTTTTTATTCCATCAACAATTCTTTCTTGTGTTTTCACAGCCCATTCCTGGCAGTGCCCAAGGCCAGGTTGTGGATGGGGCTTGGAGCATCCTGAGATAGTGGAAGGTGTCCCTGCCTGTGGCAGGGGGTGGAATGAGATGGGTTTTAAGGTCCCTTTCAACCCAAAATATTCTATGATTCTAAAATCCAATTAATTCCTTGCAGGGGAGAAAAATCACCCAGGAACTGCAGGAAGTCGCTCATCCCAAAAACCCCTGGGTGTCCCTGCCCCCGGTGGGGTTGGTTTGTTTATTAAGGTGGCCTGTGGCAACACCTTTGCTGCTCATCCCTGTTCCCAGGCTGTTCCCTCCTCCTGAAACAGAGAGAGGAGCAGCTTTGAGCTGCTCCCTTCGTTTTTTACCACCCTAATGAATATACACTGGAGCAAATATTTTCACACTTCAATCTGGAATTTTAAAGGCAGTTTTCATTCAAATTTGGAACAATTTGGCAAGGCCTGTGGTTGGGAAAAACCTTTCTTTTTCCTTTCCTATAGCAAAGGGTCCTTTTCGTTTAAAATGTCTTCACAAAACCTTGTGAAACATCTTCAGATGGAGCTGAGAGGATCACGACTGACTGGGTTTTTGTTCTGTTTTGTCTGCAGCGGGGAAATGGGAGGGATAAAAGACCTTTGGAATCTTTTTCTGAGTGGGGTTTGCATTGACCAAGGGCTCTTGGGCCTGGGGGCTTTGCTGTGCTCTGAATTCTGTGGGACTGAGCTCTCAGCTCCAGCTCCTGAGCTGTAGATTTATCTGCAAGGATATTTTTTGCTCACAATTAAGGAGAAGCTGAGCTGCTGGAGGTGTCTCATTAGCAGATAAGAATGAGAAGGTGGCCCAGCCTAAATAAATCGATGCTCTGCTCATTCCCAATCCTCTGCTGGAGAATGCAGGTGTGGAACAGCCCATGGTTATGATTTCATACAATGGAATCAAGGCTTTAATTCATTCAGCCAATTTTCTGCTACTGGAAACTTCTTGGGAATCTTTGCTGGTGATGTTCAGAGGGAAAAATCAGGCAGAATCTGGCTCTGCATTAAGGTGCTGAGGAAGCCTGTGCATTACCCTTCGGGCTGTTGTTATTTGCAATGATTTTGGGCCTCGCTCCACAATTTCCTCTGCCCAAAGCCAGCAAATGCTGGAGTATTGGGTTGCTGTGGTGCTCTGGGAATTCTCTGTGTGGCTGCAGGGCCCAGGGACTGCTGAGTGAGAGGAAAAGTTTATTCTGCACCTGCTCACTAGAGCAGCAAAACTCAGTGTGGGGCTGAGTGATCCTCAGCTGAACATCTCGTGTGTCCCTGAGCAGCCAAACTGAGCTGGGCTTGAAATCTATGCTTGTGTTTTATACATTTAATCCTGGGGAGATCTGTCCCTCCTCGGGACTCTCAGAGCACATTTGGGGACAGCTTTGGCTCTTCAGACACCTGGAGCCTTTGCAGAGTAAGAAAACCACATCCAGAGAGCTCTGAATTTACTCTGAGTAAATTCACTAGAGCAGCAAAACTCTGTGTGGGGCTGAGTGATCCTCAGCTGAACATCTCATGTGTCCCTGAGCAGCCAAACTGAGCCAAAATCTGTGCCTGTGTTTTATATATTTCTACCTGGGGATAGTTCTCCCTCCTCGGGACTTCCAGAGCACGTCTGGGGACAGCTTTGGCTCTTCAGACTCTGCAGAATAAGAAAACCACATCCAGAGAGCTCTGAATTTACTCTGGGTGCAGCTTGGCTCACACAGGAGTTTCCTCAGGCATTGCATAATTTGTGCTTGATGAGAATTCCAAGCTCCACAGCAGAGCCTGAGGTGCCCCCTCCAACTGCACAACCCAACCCCAAGAGCTCCTGTGCTCTCCTTGTGCCCCTGCCCAGAAAATGCAAGTTTTGTGTGCTCAGAGAAACCCGAAAATGAGTGACTGAGGCACTGCTGGTGCTGGTGGCAATCAGAGGATTTGGAGTTTTGCTGGCTGCCCCTGCAGCATCTCAGCTCAAGTCACATTTTGTGAAACTGCTGGAATTACTCGGTCTCCTGAGCTTTGTGGCTTTTAGATGTGTGGGAAAATGTGTAAAATGCAGCTTCAGAGAATCCCAGAATGGTTTGGGTTGGAAAGGACCTTAAAGATCATCTTGTTCCAACCTCCCTGCTGAGGACAGGGACAGCTTCCACCAGAGCAGGGTGCTCTAAGCCCCATCCAACCTGGCCTTAAATCCTCTTTATCTGCCAGATGAGCTCCCTGTGGGGCTCAGAGAGGGCTGGGCAGGTGTTTGCTGGGACAAAGCTTCCTCTTGAGAACCCCAACCAGAGGCCTGACCTTCCCCACCCTGAACACGCCTCACCCGTCCCCACCAGAACAGCCTGGTCCGAGCTCCCATCCATAATTCAAGCCCACAGCTGTTTAAAAATGAAAGAAAGGGAGGAGAGGCTACGAAATCAAAATAAAAACATTCAAAAAGAGGCAGAGTCCCTTGGCCAGCCTGTTCTTTTTGACAGTGGCAGAGCTTTCCCAGTGCCAGGCAGGCTCATGAATAAAGCAGCTGAGTGAGTTCACGCTTAGCTGGGGAAAGAATGAATTTTTTATCAAGAAACCCTGTTAGCATATTTCTGTATTGATATATTGGTGCCATAAGCCTTTGGATCAAGGCATAAAACAGCAGTGGTTCTGCTTTTTCAGCCTCCCCAGCTCTGGAGAAGGGGAGAAACAAAGGGAAGGATTTGTTGCTCTTTAAACTTGGCTGAATTAACATTATTATTGCATGCAACAGCTACAGTTAAAATGTGTTCCTACATCTTTGCTATTGTGCAAAATTAAAACGCTGCCAGCTTTGAGGATTTTACCCGGAGTCTTCTGGTATTTGGGTTGATTTTATGCATTTGGATGCTTTCAGAGGAAAGCCCAGCTCTGGAGTGGAGAATTTGAGGGAATTACAGCTCCCTTCGCTCTTCTTTGGGATTTTCTGACTCCCATCATGGGAAATCAAAGGTGGAAAACGTGAATCCTAAAGGGGGAGGTGATCTAGGTGTGTGTGAAGGTGAAAAGGAGGAGTGGAATTGCTCAAAGAGAGAGGATCTTCTCAGGAACATGGATTTGAGTGTAAATGTGCCAGGGTTTGGGGTTCTGTTCCCGGGAGTTCAGGTTTGTCAAGACTTTGGTGTGAGGGGAGGGCAGAGGCACTGGGGCTTTTTTCTCCTTCTGTTTTCATCCTAAGGCAGGTTCCACGTGCTCTTGTACACACTTGTGATATTTTCGATTTAATTCTTAGTCGTTTCTGTGTTCATTTAAATGTAAGAATAGGAGCAGATAGAAATAAATCACCCGTAAATAGCTTTGCTAATTATCAGAAATGGTGAGGAGAGAGTTGTGAAAAATCAGGCAGAGGGTAAAGAGAGTTCATCTCTCCAAGACAGCTGAGAGTTCTCCTCAATGCAAAAGCACTTAACTAAGGGAATATTACCCTTTAATTGCCCTGAATAAGTCAGGCCGTGCCATTGATTAGCTTCAATGAGTAAATCTAGGTGTGCTGTAGTTTGTTTTTTTGATTAAAAACATGGCAAAAGCAAATGGGCTGTGGTGTTTGGCTGTGTAGGTCACATTAAGTCCCTTTATTGACCCCCACTCAGGAAACGTGCACGTGGCAGCCCTTTAATTGTTTGTATTTCACATTAAAGGTTGTTTCATGTGAAGTGAAGTTCCTTCCCCTCCCAAAGGAGCTGCTGCTCCCTGTTTGGAGTCAGCAGTGGGACCTGGGGATGATCTGGGGATGATCTGGGAATGATGTGTGGAAGATCTGGGGATGATCTGGGGATGATCTGGGGATGATCTGAGGATGATCTGGGGATGATCTGGGGACAATCTGGGAATGGTCTGGGGATGATCTGGGGATGATCTGGGGATGATCTGGAGATGATCTGGGGATGATCTGAGGATGATCTGGGGATGATCTGAGGATGATCTGGAGATGATCTGGGGACAATCTGGGAATGGTCTGGGGATGATCTGGGGATGATCTGGGGGTGCTCTGGGGACAATCTGGGGATGATCCGTGGATGATCTGGTGAGCCCTGAGGTTCTCTGGGCATGGGCAGCAATGAGCCAAAAGCAGGCAGAGCCCCTGGGGAGGCAGTGAAGGGATGGGGATGGGCTGGGAGAAGGATTTTGGAGCGGGCCAGGCTTTCTTGGCCATTTCCTGGCCATGGGACAGGGCTGGGGCAGAGCTGCTGCTGCTCCTGCAGCAACAAGAAGCTCCACCATGAGAATCCCAGAGTGGTTTGGGTGTGAAGAGACCTTAAAGATCACCTCGTTCCACCTCCACCATGGGCAGGGAGACACCTCCCGCCACCCCAGGCTGCTCCAAGCCCTGTCCAGCCTGGCCTTGGACACTTCCAGGGATGAGAAAACTCCCCTTGGAGCAGCCCTGCCTGCCCTGGGAAGGTGGGCGACGGCCAGGGCTGCAGGAGAGGAGATGAAAGGAGACACAAAAGCATTTCTGGGCTCTGCAGCACAGCACAAGCTGCAGTTGGCTGCTTTCAAGTCGATTGTTTCAAAACATATCTTGGAATGAATTAATAACCAGACACAGCTGCCACCTTGTTAACACGGGGAGAGCAGTGCCTGAGCAGCTCTGTGAGCCTGAGCCACAAAGTGAGGATTAATCCTGGCCTTGCTCTGCTCTTGGACAAGGCACAAAGGGCCTGGTGGTGGGAAATGTGGCGTGCTGGGCTGGAGAATGCCCCATCCTGCAGCTCAGGACATTAATCCCCCTGCAGGACAGCAGCCTTTGGCTTCTGAGCCTGGTACAACTGCCAAGAATCCCCCCCAGGTCCCTGCACCTCGAGAGGTGGCCGTGCTGGCACTGCCTGGGAACAGCAGCACCGTGCACAGAGAGAGGAGAGAGCCCCTGGGTGCCCAAAGCCAATACAGGGATGCCTTAGGATTTTAGCTTTTCTATTTTCCATGTATTTGTAACCCTGCAGTTCTTTAGTGTAGAACTCTAAACTCCATCTCCAGTGGCAGCTGCTGCTCTCCCATTGGGGTCAGACACAACAATTCCTCTCCAGGCCTGGCAGTCAAGGACACCTGAGTGTCCCAGGCCCTGAGAGATGGAAACAAAAGTGAATTGAGGGGAGCAAACTTGGGGTAAATGCCTTCATTAGCTGAAGCTGTAATTGGAAGATGAACCCCCAATATGCAAATGGACCAAACTTATAAAAGTGTGAAAACCCCTGACCCGTGGTGCATTTTTGGGTGTAGCCCCTGGGGGCTTTGTCTGCCCTAAATGTACCTGAAAACCCTTCAATAAATAGAACTGCTTTTTATTCCCTTGATTTTGTCTGGCCTCTGTTTTTAGGTAGCCCCAAAAGGCATCAATAGGGAGGGAGCAGAGGAAGGCTGTGCTGTGACACCCGGCAGTGAGCAGGGACAGCAGCTCTGGGGTGGCTGATGGAGCAGAGTCACCAGGAGCAGGCTGGAGAGAGGCTTTTGGGGATTTAGGAATTGGGTATTTGGGTATTGGGTATTTTAGATGCTGGGTGCATCCTGCTACAAGTTCCAGCTCAGGGGTGGGAGCAGCTGGGGGCTGAGCAGAGCTCAGGTTTTTAGGGAGAGCACTCCAGGGGCTGGAGAGTTCGCATGGGCTTCAGATGCTTGAGGCAGAGATCTCTGTGGCCCTGAAAGTGTCCCTCAGATGCCTCAGTTTCCCTCTGTGCAGCTGTGGGAGCCTTGTGATGTTAAATTTAGGGGATGTGGATCTTTCCATGCCCAGGGCACTCCTGGGGCCAGGTGTGGGCACTGCTCAGGGGATCCTTGTGAAGAGCCCTGTGGCTGTTTTTAACCAGAAGGCTCAGGAGCAGCGTGAGAGCCCCCTGTGAGCCCCCCTCTGAATTTCTGGATGTAATTCTGTCACATTGTGTTGATTATTTCATTTCTCTTGCCCTCCTGTTCCATCTCTGTGGGCACAAGTGGCACTGACAGACGGGCAGACGTTACAGCAGTGAAATGTTGGTGCTGGAACATAAAAATTGATTTGATCTCTTGGCTCCTGCTGCTTAATGAGTGAGCCTGGAGCTCAGTGGCTCTGTGGACAGAGGGTTCAGGGCAGACAGAGCTGCCTGGGGGTTTTCCCTGGGGGAAGGAGTTTGGTTTTCCTGGCAGCAAACAGGTTTGGAGTCATTAAAGCCTCTCCTTGTGGCAGAGCTGGTTCTGCACTCTGTGCTTGGGTTCCAGCTCGCTTGGGAGCACTGGGAAAGCTGCTGCACATCCACGAGGGCTCTGCTTTTTCAGGAGCACTTTGTCACCACCTTTGCCTGGTGTTTGTCACCACCTCTGCCTGGTGTTTTCACCATATCCAGAGTGGAGTTTGTCCTGGATCCTCGTGAGTGAGGCAGAGCAAACACAGCCCGGCCCTGCCCTGCCCTGAGCAGAAAGCTCAGGGAAGGGTGGTTAATTGGTTGTATTTCAACACATTTCATTTTTAAGGGCTCTGATCGTGGCATGGAATTGCGGATCTGTCTCCAATTTGGGCTTCAAATGGAGAAATAAATGATAAACGATCATTTGGCAGCACTGAACCCTTTGCATGTTTATGTGGTTTTCCCTTCTCCCATCTGTTCCTTCCCCCAGCTCCTCCCCGTGGGCTCTGAGCCCCCCTTGCCTGGCTGACAGCATTCCCAGCCTCACAGAAATACAGAATATCCTGAGCTGGAAGGGACCCACTGAGCCCTCCCCGGATGGGATCCCCCTGCTCCAACCAGGGATGTTTGATTGACAAGATGAGAGCTGAAAAACAGCCCCTAAATACAAAACCCTGGGATTGCTCTGAGAATTGCCCCAGGCACTTCCCAACTCCTCCTTTTGCTCTGTTTCCAGACAAATGGTGCTGCAGGCAACACCTGGAATTGGCTCTACTTCATCCCTCTCATCCTCACTGGCTCTTTTTCCCCTCGTGTTGGGAATGAGGATGAGTCTCCCTGTTCCCTCTGAGCCCATCTGCAGAGAGGCAGGGCAGGAGAGCAGGGCAAGGAGAGAGCTGAAAGCAGAGAGAGAGAGGAATGGAAAGGCAAAACAGGGAATGAAGGATTGGGGTGGGATGTCAGGAATTCCAAAGCCTTCAAAACCCTCACTGGGCAGCTCAGAGCTTTCCTTGCATTTCTGCTCCCATTTACCCAGCCTGTTTCTCCTCAGATCCATTTGTCCCTCATGTGCTGGCTCTGCCTTCAGCAGGGGGTTTGTGCTGAGCTTGGTGAGTGCCCGTTCCTCTCCTCTGAGTCACTGATCAACTGACACAGTTTTTTTTTGTTTTTTGGAGAGATGTTTGTCTCGTGTTTGGTCCGGAGCCTGTTCCTGGAGGAAGGGTTTGTGCAGACATGCACCCTATTAACAAATCCTGGGGTATTTACTTGTATTTATAAATACAAATATTTGTATTCAGTTTTACTTGCTATAAATGTTATCACCTGGGAGAAATGCTCTGACATTTTGGAGTTTGTTGTTTATGGGGTGACTTCTTATACACAGACTTTTGAGGTGGCCCCAAGTCCATGCATGGCTGAAATAAAACACATCTAAAGCATTTCCTTCTGTGAATCCTGCAAACAAAATTATTCTTGGGAATATGACTGGGAACAGCGACCAAGAAGCATCACAGATAATAATTTAAAGGCATCAATATCAGAATTAATGCAGCTTTTGCCAGTTGAGCACTTCTCTGTGGGCTCTGCCTTTGGGCAGGGAGGTGAGCTCAGGTTTTTCTTTACCCTCTGCAGGAGAAGGGAGAAGAGCAAGGAGAATGCAAGGATTTACTTGTATCCATGCTATAAATGTTATCACCTGGGAGAAATGCTCTGACATTTGGGGTTTGCTGTTTGTTGGGTGACTTCTTATACACAGACTTTTGAGGTGGCCCCAAGTCCATGCATGGCTGAAATAAAACACATCGAAAGCATTTCCTTCTGTGAATCCTGCAAGCAAAATTGTTATTGGGAATATGACTGGGAACAATAACCAAGAAGCATCACAGATAATAAATTAAAGGCACCAATATCAGAATTAATGCAGCTTTTGCCAGTTGGTGTTTGAGCACCTCTCTGTGGGCTCTGCCTTTGGGCAGGGAGGTGAGCTCAGGGCTCCAGTTTTTCTTTATCCTCTGCAGGAGGAGGGAGAAGGATGAGGAGAATGTGTTTAGGTCTTTACTTTCCTTTTTCTCTCCTTCTCCCTTCCCTTCCACCCAACATCGGATCCTCAGATTGCTGCATTCTTCCCTCACAAGAGAGGAATTTGCATTTTCCTCAGCACTGGGATTCTGTCAATGGCCATGTGGCATTTTCCTTTTCAGCACTTCCCCAAAGAGCTCCCTCGTGGCTGATGAATGCAGAAACTTTCTCCTAAACTCCACCACCCTTCCCTCCCCTTCATCCCCCACCGCTGCCTGCTCGGGGTGGGTTTGGCTGGCAGGAGCCCAGGGTGCTGAGGAAGCAGATGTGCAATTCTGTCATTCCCGAGATCCTGGGTTTCTTGCAGACCCCTGGTCTGTGAGTGAGCAGATTCTGGGCTGAATTGCAGCCTGGCTTTGGGGAAGGCTGTGGTTCCCTCCCGGAGTGGCTCAGTTCAGATGGAAATGTGGTGCTGATGCTGAGCACAGGGAGTTAGAGCTGAGGTGGGGAGGGAGGAGGCTGCTGCAGAGAGCCTGAACAGGGTTAGGCCACCTAAAGACGTGTTTTGGTCCTGCAGCAGGGTCAGCCTGGAGCTGTGGAATTGTTTAGGTTGGAAAAGGCCTTTAAGGCCATCGTTCACCCAGCACTGAGCCACGTCCCCGACAAGGCTTTTAAATCCCTTCATGGATGTGATTCCACCACTGCCCTGGGGATTTGTGCCAGGCTGGACAGCCCTTTTCATGAAGAAATTTTCCCTAATATCCACTCTGAGCCTCCCCTGGCCCAGCCTGAGGCCGTTCCCTCTCCTCCTGTCCCTGTTCCCTGGGAGCAGAGCCCGACCCCCCCTGAGCCCCCTCCTGTCAGGGACTGTGCAGAGCCACAAGGTCCCCCCTGAGCCTCGTTTGCTCCAGGCTCAGCCCCTTTCCAGCTCCCTCAGCCTCTCATGGGGCTCTGTTCCCTTCCCTGGACATCCTCCAGCCCCTCAGTGTCCTTCCTGAGGAGCCCAGAACTGCACACAGGATTTGAGCTGTGGCCTCAGCACTGCCCTGGTCCTGCTGGACACACCTGGGACAGCCCAGGTGCCATTGGCCTCTTGCCCACCTGGGCACACCTGGCTCATGTCCAGCCTCTGTCACAGCACCCCCAGGGCCTTTCCCAGCTTTCCAGCTTTTCCCCTGCCAGCCTGGAGCTGTCACCCAGGGGCAGGGCCCTTGTTGACCCCCAGCCCATTGGTGCGACCCCTGTGGATCCAGCCTGGGCTGACCCCTCTGCAGGGCCTGCTGTCCCCAGCACATCCACACCCCGCCTGGTGTCACCTGTGAGCTCCAGCCCCTCATCAGGTCAGTGACAGAGATAGCAGGGGGATCTTCTCACTGGAGCTGAGGACAAATCATGGTGAGGATGTTGGGACAATGAGTTCTTTGGCTGGAATTTCAGCTGGTGAACACACCAGAACTGACCAGGACATCAGTGGTGGACACTCTATGGAATTCCAAAGGGAATCTCCTCTGCCCTGCAGGTCCTGTGTGGTGTTTTCTTTCTGAGGTGAAATAATCCCTGTTTTTGTCTCTTCCCTTTGCTTCCAGACAAACGACGCTGCAGGAAATACTTGGAATTGGCTTTATTTCATCCCTCTCATCATCATTGGCTCTTTCTTCATGCTCAACTTGGTGCTGGGCGTCTTATCAGGGTAAGGCAATGACTTTTTGTCCTCACCTGGATGTTAAAAGGGAAGATGTGTCGATACTGGCACTGGTGGGAGGGGATATCGCTGAGAGAGATGGGTGACACATGTGTCCCCTGCCCCATGTCCTACCCCATCCTCTCCTTGCAGGGGGATGTTTCTGTAGAGCCAGAGGATGGGGACAGGATGGTGAAAAACCCTGAACTGAGACAATTCTGAATCCTGACCCAAGCATGGAGTGAATTCCCTGGAATTAGGTTTGGGTCAGTGCAGCCAACACTTCTGTGCTGCCTTGAAAAGCCACCAGGAACCTGCTGGTGCCAATAAAATGCTGGAGTGGGACATGGAAATGTTGAAAATGGAGTGGAACATGGAAATGTTGATAATGCATTTGGTGCAGCCTGGGGAAAGCTCAAACCCCAGGCAGTTAAAAGATTTCAGGTTTTGGTTTTTTGGTGGTGGTTCTTTGTTTTCTTGGGTTTGATTTTTTCTTGGCTGTTTTTGTTTGTTTGGTCTCTACCTGCTTGAGCCAATGTTGGGATTTTGGGGACACGCTGGTCCCTTGATGTTCAAACCCCAGGGGTCAGCCAGGGATTTGGGGTTTGTTGTGGCTGAGTTTTGGGTTTGGACCTTTGCAGGAATCAAGGAGCCAAGTCTGAAGCTGGAATGTCCCCAGCATCTGGGGAGATGTGATCTGGAATTAACCCGCTCCAGGGCTGTAAAGCTCTCAGACTTTGGCACCTCATTCTGCACTGAGCTTCTTCTCAAATCATGCAGGTGATTGAGATCACAGAGTTGTATTAAAATCTGGATTTTTTTTCTGGGAAAGAAAAAAGAGTTGCTGTTGTGTGGTGAAAGCCCTTCAGTGCTGAACCTTTACTCTTCCTTTTCAGAGTGACTGGAGAAAGGAAAGTGTTTTCCAAAGAACACATCCATGCTGATTTGTATTATTTTGTTGTTATTTTCCTCCTCAAAGCACGGGCTGTGGGCAGCAGCACAGTGGTGTTTGAGGAGAGAGGGCTGTGGGTAAATACAGGACACATCCCATCTCTGGAGCCTCTTGTGGCTGTGGCAGTGATTGAAGTGCCTCTGGAGCCTGGCTGGGTGCTCAGAGATCAATCTCTCCCAGATATTTCCATCCCTTCAGCTGCTGCAGGAGAGCTGAGCTTTCCCCTCCTTAGAGCCATGAGGAGGAAGCAGGAGCAGCTCTCCCTGTGCAGGATTGATGGAGCCAGTGTTGATTCCTGAACCCTGGAGACTGGGGTGGGTTAAGCAGCTCTTTGGGCTCAGTCTGGACCTTTCCCAGTGGGAGCCTGGCTGGTTGCAGCTCCAGGTGAAACAGAAACAAAAATGTGTTTCTTTGGGATCCTGTGTTTTCCAAAGAACATATCCATGCTGATTTGTATGATTTTGTTGTTTTCCTCCTCCAAGCACAGGCTGTGGGCAGCAGTGCAGGGGATTTGAGGAGGGGAGAGAGCTGAGGGTGAGGCTGTGCCACACCCATCATTGGAAATGAGTGGAATTAGGAGATTGAAGCTTTGCTGGCCCATCCCTCCGGCCCTTCTGGTGATGTTTTCTCCCTGTTCCTCAAAGCTGGGGCTTCCCAGAAACTGAGGTGGCATTTTCTAAGAGCAGAACATCTGCAGCGATGAAAATGTTTAGGAATTTGTATCCATAATGTATTTCCCTTGAAACATCTTTCCGTGCTGACTGCAGTGGGGGTTATTTTTATTAGATCCTTTGTAAACTCCTTCTTTGTGATTGAGGCAGCAATAAATGGGAATACAACTTTTCCATGAAAAACAAAGATTGGCTGCCTCTGGTGGCACCATGGGACTGTTCTGACTGCAAACCCTGGCAGGAAGTGCTGACCCCAGCTGCCCTCCTGAGTCCCTCAAACACGGGGTCATTTGCTGCTTGGGATGTCATGGCTTCACTCCTGACCACAAAACACCCTGGGATGATCCCGATGAATTTTTTATTGACCTCTGCCCATGGTTTGCAGAGAGAAGGGAAAAATCCCCACATGGAGTTGAGAAGTGCTGCCCCACAGGGAACCTCTTAATGACTTAATCCTGGTTTCTTGCCCTGTGCCCCCAAAGGCTGGGCACCCATCCCCATCCCCATCCCCATCCCCATCCCCATCCCCATCCCCATCCCCATCCCCATCCCCATCCCCATCCCCATCCCATCCCTTCCCATCCCATCCCATCCCATCCCATCCCATCCCATCCCATCCCATCCCATCCCATTCCCATTCCCACCTTGCTCTCCTGGTGTTCCCTCCCTCAGCATTGCCTTCGATGCTGTTTTTCTCCTCGTGCTGCTGTTCCCCTCCCAGCCCTCAGCCTCTCCTCATCCCAATCCCATATTTTTTTCCCACAGGCTGCTGGGATTTTGGAGTTTCCTACAGCTGGGGCATTAATTTTGCCTGGTAATGAGCTGGATGATGCCTCACCATCCATTGGTGAACTGTTCTGATGCTTTGGATTACACAATGCAAAGAGGATAAACGTTATCCTGGGATGCTGGGAGGAAGATGATTGAACTTATTTCAAGGCTAAGTGATTTTTGGCAGGGATTCAGGCTGGGGGAGCGCCGAGGGTGGCGAGACAGCCGGAATTCTGGCCAGAGAGGCCACGCTCCCACAATGATGCATTGGGATCCTGGGAGCCTGCGCCTCTCGAGTGTGAAAAATGCTGCTTGTCATGTCCTCAAATATTTATGGTGGAGCCTGAGGTATTTGCAGAGCAGGCAGTGAAGGGTGATGATGATTGCTGGGGTTTACTCATCTGGCTGCGATGTCCCAGCGTGGAGCGGCTCTGCAGGGCCTGGGCTGTGCTTTCCCCACAGCTGCTCTGTGCTGGGCTTGCCACACCCCTGTTTTATGGGATCACCTGGGGCAGGTGGTGCCTTTTTGGCCTGCCTAAACAGAAGCCAGACAAAATTAACGGAATAAAAACCAGGTATATTTATGCCAAATACCCAGTTCCTAAATCCCCAAAAGCCTCTCTCCAGCCTGCTCCAGGTGACTCTGCTCCATCAGCCACCCCAGAGCTGCTGTCCCTGCTCACAGCCGAGTGTCACAGCACAGCCTTCCTCTGCCCACTCCCTATTGATGCCTTTTGGGGCTACCTAAAAACAGAGGCCAAACAAAATTCAAGGAATAAAAAGCAGTTCTATTTATTGAAGGGTTTTCAAGTACATTTCAGGCAGATGAAGCCCCCCAGGGGCTACACCCAAAAATGGACCACGGGTTTGGTCCATTTGCATATTGGGGTTCATCTTCCAATTACAGCTTCAGCTAATGAAGGCATTTACCCCAAGTTTGCTCCCCCCAATTCACTTTTGTTTCCATCTCTCAGGGCCTGGGACACTCAGGTGTCCTTGAGTGCCAGGCCTGGAGAGGAATTGTTGTGTCTGCCCCAAATGGGAGAGCAGCAGCTGCCACTGGAGATGGAGTTTAGAGTTCTACACTAAAGAACTGCAGGATTACAAATACATGGAAAATAGAAAATCTAAAATCCTAAGGCATCCCAGGGACTGCAGGGACACGTTTGGAATGGGTGCAGCAGCTTTGTGCCAGCGGGAGCCTGGCAGGGGACACAGCTCCAGCTGTGCTGGCACCTCGCAGGGGACAAAGGGCAGGGAAAAAGGGGCAGGGGAAAAGGCTTTAATTCTTCTTCTCACCCTTTTCTGAGCAGTCTGGAGCCTGGATGCTTCATCCCATCAAACACCCTCCCTGTGCTGTGCTCCAGGCTCCCTGGGGATCTCTGTGTCTGCTGTCCCGGGGTCACTGAGGTTTTTGTGGTGCTGGAGCAGCTCCTCAGGAGGCAGCACAGCCCCATCCCGACCTCCCTGAACCCGGGGCTGGCTCGGGGACTTGCTCTGCTGAATTTTTCCCCATCCTGAGGACTTTTGCCAGATTGAGATCATAAAAGCTCCGCCTGCAAGAAGCGCAGAGGCCGGAGGAGAGCGGCGCTGATTAATTTGTCACAATGGCAAAGTGTTCTTCTGTCCTCCTTCCCCTCATTACAGAGACAATCCTTCATTTCCCTGCACATTTGTTCCCAGTTCACTGGGACCTGCTGTGATCTGACTTTGCCTGGTGTTAATTATTTGCAGCAGAAGAGCTGCAGCATGGAAAGAGATGAGATTCTGCCTTTTCTCCTTGCTTTTAGTCTGTTCCAAGGCCGCGCTTAAAAGGGAAGGGAAATAGAAGAAAAAAGCATTTTTTTTCCCCTTCTTCTTTGCTCATCACCCTTTTTAACAAAGCCATCGTTGCAAACATGAAATGAGGGAGAAATCTGTGTTTCTTGCAGGAGGGGGCAGAGAGCAGTGACTGATCCTACTGAATGTGGGTCCTTTGCTCCTTCTGTGGTTTTGGTACGTCCAGGAGAGCTGGACTTCCTTTATTTGCCCTTCTCTTAAGCCACAATGGAAATCAAAGCCTGGAATATAAAAATGATACATTGGAGACCTAAATTTGAATTTCCTGGGGCCTCTGCTTTGTCCTGGGAGTGGAAACTTGAACAGAACTGGAGGTTCATCCTGCAATTGCAGCAGGCTGAGGCTGGGAGAAAAATGGGGTTTTTGAACTCCTTTTTCTCCCTTTGTCAGCAACTCCTTCGAGCCAGGCTTGCCCAGCTGTGGCACTTGCAGCTTTTCAAATCATTTTAGGGGGAATCAAAGTCAAAGTGGCACAAACTGAACGTAAGGACAAAGGAAAGGAGGGAGGAAGATGCACGGAAGGCTTCACCTCTGTGCTGTTCCTCTCTTCCCATAAATACAGGACACATCCCATCTCTGGCCTGCATTTGGAGCCTCTTGTGGCTGTGGCAGTGATTGAAGTGCCTCTGGAGCCTGGCTGGGTGCTCAGAGATCAATCTCTCCCAGATATTTCCATCCCTTCAGCTGCTGCAGGAGAGCTGAGTTTTCCGCTCCTTAGAGCCATGAGGAGGAAGCAGGAGCAGCTCTCCCTGTGCAGGATTGATGGAGCCAGTGCTGATTCCTGAACCCTGGAGACTGGGATGGGTTAAGCAGCTCTTTGGGCTCAGTCTGGATCAAAGAGCCCCTGGTGCTGCTGGAGGTGACAGAGCAGCCTGCTGAAGGAAAATGCTTCAGGAATCGAGGAGAGACCGTGTCCCCTGTCCCTGCTCAGATCCTGGGCCCTCCTGGTGTCCTTCAGATCTCCCCGTTCCTCCCTGGTGTCCTGCCTGCCTCCGTCTGCCCTGCCAGGAGCCACCAGCACCCAGCAGGGCTGGGGATGCTCAGCAGCTCCCCAGGCTCTTCCTGCACCTTCAGCCAGGCCACTGAGCACCTCTTTTCCCTGTTTCCACTTCCCAGTGCCCCTCTCCCTCCTCTCTGTGGGCTCTGTCTGCTCAAACCCCCTCTCTGCCTCTGCCTTTCAAAGAACAGCTTTGCAGAAGGCAAAATAAACGTTTAACCCCACTGAGGCTTTGTGTCCTTCGCTGCACAAACAGTCCCAGCCGCAAAGGTGTTGGGGTTTTTTGTTGCATCCCGCAGAGGCTTCTCTTTATAAAGGATTTGCTGTTCCCCAGGAAGACAAAACACAGAGTTCTGCACCTGCAGAACAAAATTCTGCTCCCGGAGCAACATTCTGCTCTTCTACAACGCGTGGCTGCTGCTGTGGCTGGGGGTGAAATGTTGGGAATATTTACGGGATCAGATCCTGGTGCAGCGAGACAGGAGGGGCTTTGCAAGATTTTGTGTTTGAGGTGGGAAACCCAATCCCAGAAGGATCGCAGGACCCACGGAGCGGCAGGAGCACGAGGGGGGTTTGCTCAGCCTGCTTTGTGCAGCTCCCAAACCCCTCCTCGGGCGCAGCTCCACCTGCCAGCAGCGAAGTGCCGCACGCCGCCTCCCGTCTCGGCCGGTTCGGGTTCTCCACCCGGAGATGCGATGGTTTCGGCCGTGAGGAGCTCGCTCCAACATCTACAGAGGGGATGCGGATCCGGTGCCTTTGGCAGCGCCCGGAGCAGCCGCTCCTGCCCTGGCTCCTCTCCCCTGCCGAGGGCTGCGCTCCCCGGGCAGGACCGGCTGTCACCGAGGTGTCACCGCCGTCCAGCCTCCGCTTTGTGCATCCCTGGAGACGAAGCCAATCCTAAAACTCGTTGGATTTTTATTTATTTATTTATTTATTTTAATGTTAATCTGAAGGCTTAAAATTCCGAAAAGTTCTTCCCAGCTGCTTTCCAGGAGCGGCTGGCGGAGCCTTTCCAAGATCTGCTGCTTGCTCACCAACACCCCAGAGCTCCGTGGCTCTCCGAGATCTGAACGTGGGATCCTTCTCAATGAGGAGCTAATTACCTGTGCTGTAATTACGAGGCGCTAATCACCGGCGCTATTAGCGGTGCTGTCTCATCTCTCTCTGCTTCTTCCCCGCTTTTCTGGCTGATTTCTGAGCAGCAAACATGAATTGCGGAGCTTTGAGGATGCGATCAGTCTGGCACTGACGCTGCCCTGGGCGTGAGCCACGAAAGCCAAAGCAGGAGGAGCATCAGGATTGTCAAACCCAGCTCTCTGCTGTCACACACAAAGTTAATCACACGCTCAGGGGATGAGGATTGTGGTTTGATGACTTTTTCCCTCTTTGGTGTGACAGTATTTTTAATTTAAGGCCAGCGTGGATAAAGTACTTGTAAGGATTTCATTAGTTTATTGTGTTTACTGACCCTGGTTCCGGAGCTGCCTCTGTCTCCTGTGTGGCTCGGTGGGCTCTGGAATTGCCCGGGAGTGGCTCTTTCAGTGCGCATTTCACACCGAGATTGATTTCACTCCTCCACCCTCCGAGGTGGAGAGCAACAACCATCAATCTTCACGGTGACATTGAGCACCGGCCACTCTCCAGGAGAAAAATGTGACACTTGGAGCCTGCCTGGATGTGGTTTCCATGATGGATGGACTGCCTTTGGATCCTGTTTGTTCCTGCTGCCTCTGGGAGCAGCTACAGCGTGGGCAGGGACACCTCCCACCACCCCAGGCTGCTCCAACCTGGCCTTGGACACTTCCAGGGATGGGGCAGCCACAGCTTCTCTGTGCCAAGACCTCTCCATCCTCACAAAGAACATCATTACACATGCCAGAGCCGGCAAAAGGGTGGGAAACCAGCCCTGGGAAAAAAAAATCCTGGAGGTAAAACTGGGCAGGAAGCAGCAAATTTCTGCTCAGGTTTTTCCTTTCTGGTGATTTGGGAGATTTTTGCAAGTCAATGGCATAAATGGGAATTATGCTGAATAAAAGAGGGAACTTATTTACTGCTCCCAACCCTTCCCATGGGGCTCTCTGTGTTTTCATCTGGAGCTGGCAGGGAAACTTCAGTTGAAATATTTTTAGATGAAATACGGCATTTTGATATCGTTTCCCCCCCTTTCTTTGAATGTGTTCTGAAATGGGTTGAAGAGCTCTCAAAGGGAAATTCTGGGAGTCTTCCAGTAGCAGCAAATGGGGAATATTTCAGCTCCTGAATGGTGATGGATGTAGTGGAAGGGACACACATCATTTATTATTACATTTCATATAGAAAACTCTTTTTAACAAGTCCCAGCTTCACCAAACCTCTCTCCCATCTCCTGAAATGAGAAAGGACACGTGGAGCTCCTTTCACCAGGAAGATCCTGCATCAAGACCCTCCAGTCTTGAGCCTGAATGATTTTGCAGCAGCTTTGGAGCATTCAGAAGGAATTTAACGGGCAGAGACCCAAGGAATTGCCTTCTCCAGGGAATTACATTCCCAACTTCTACAGCAATGCCTGGACAAGGACCTGGACAAGCTCGAGCAGTGGCCCATGGGGATCTCATGAGTGCTGGGGCTGCACCTGGGTCAGGACAATCCCCAGCACCAATCCAGGCTGGGATGAGCAGAGGGAGCAGCAGCAGGAGAGGGACCTGGGGGTGCTGTGGGTGAGAGCTGCCCCAGCCCTGAACCCCCTGCCCTGGGATTCTGCCCCTCTGCCCCTGTGCTCAGGTGAGACCCCACCTGCAGAGCTGCCCCAGCCCTGGGCCCAGCCCAGCAAGGACCTGGAGCTGCTGGAGAGAGCCCAGAGGAGGCTCCAGGAGGATCAGAGGATGGAGCAGCTCTGCTGGGAGGAAAGGCTGGGACAGCTGGGATTGTTCAGCCTGGAGAGGAGAAGCTTTGGGGTGACCTCACTGTGGCCTTGCAGGGCCTGAAGGAGCTGCAAGAAAGATGGAGAGAGACAGTTGACAAGGGATGGAGGGACAGGAAAAGGGAGAATGGCTTCAAACTGACAGAGGGCAGGGATGGATGGGAGATTGGGAAGGAATTGTTCCCTGGGAGGGTGGGCAGGCCCTGGCACAGGGTGCCCAGAGAAGCTGTGGCTGCCCCTGGATCCCTGGCAGTGCCCAAGGCCAGGTTGGACACTGGGGCTTGGAGCAGCCTGGGACAGTGGGAGGTGTCCCTGCCCATGGCAGGGGTGGCACTGGATGAGATTTGAGGTTCTTTCCAACCCAAACCATTCCGGGATTCTGTGGTGGCCAAACCTGCCCGTTGCAGGGAGCAGGAGGGTGCAGGTGGCTTTAACCCCACAGTGTCCCTCCCTGGTGCCTTGGGAGATTCGTGTGTGGCTGCACAGAAATTGCTGGAAGTTTGCAGTTTTCCGGCAGTTTCTCCCTCATTGTTTTACACTTTTGAAGTACAGCCCTTCCACTGAACATTTTGGACTCTGATCCTTGTGGGTTCATTCCATTTTGTGACTCTGCAATATAAAGTTGTGATAAAAGGGACAAGTCCTGCATAACTTTTACTGTCCTCGGGCCAGACAGGACCTGGCAGAAGATGAAAAGCTCTGCAAGGAGAGCTCTCCCTTTGCTGCTCCTGAGGGGTGAGGGGGCAGTGCCACGGCTCATCTGCTCTCCTTCCTGCCCACGGGGATCCTCCAGGAAACTTCCCACTACTGCTGTCTCCTCCTTTGGGAAACCTGTGCTGACGTGAGCCTGGAATGCCACGCCTGGAAACTGGAACGCTCATTGTCACCTGGAGCTGTCTGATCTCATCCCTCCTGCTCCAGACACAAATCCAACCTGAGGGAATGTCCCTGGCCCCAGCAGCAGGGGCTGAGGCAGGAATGAGAGCATGAAAAGGGAAGAGGGGGTGACAGAGGTGACACGAGCAGGATCCTGGATCACCCTGGGGATGTGCTGAGCCAGGGAGGAGCTGCCAGCTCAGAGCTGTGTTTTGATCCCTCTGTCCCAAGGATGGGGTCAGGGGCTGTCCTGGCAGGTGGGGACAGGAGAGGGGAGTCAGGAGCCTGGGATGTGCTGCCAAAATGAAGATTCCAGCTCAGCCCTCCCATCAGTGCCAGGTCCTCCCTCAGTCCCTTCTCCTTGGGTCACACTGAAGCAAAAGCAGCACCTTTGAAGGCCCAGCTGCAGATTGTGAACGCAAAGCAGCCTCTGGCACTTGGAGCTCCCTTTTCCCCCCATTATTCCATCCTTCTCCCAGCTCCTGCTCCTTGCTGGCTTTTGATGAGCACCTGTGGGTTGATTAGGCGGGATTTTAGTAAAAATCATTCGTTAGTTGATTAATTAACAGTAAACTGAATGTGTGAAGGGCACAGAAGAGTTAAGGTGTGCTGGGGGTCATGATGCCACATTTATCCACACAAAGCTTTTGTGGGAGACGCCCCAGTGTGTGCCTAAACCAGGGACTGCAGGTTCAGAGCTCCATAAACGGCAGGTGGACACCTTCCTGTGTGACAGCAGAGAATTCCCAGAGGTGCCAGGAATTACCTTGGGGAAGGCCCCAGTGT
Source organism: Eopsaltria australis (assembly GCA_034509425.1). Classification (NCBI taxonomy): domain Eukaryota; kingdom Metazoa; phylum Chordata; class Aves; order Passeriformes; family Petroicidae; genus Eopsaltria; species Eopsaltria australis. The sequence continues at coordinate 690,825 of JAVTVJ010000183.1, forward strand.
GGGTTGTCTTAGGCTGGTGGCACTTTTTCCTCAGCATCATTTCAAACCAGACCAGCAGGATGTGCCTGGACATGATTTCTGTGATGAACTTTCCTTTCTGCCTGCCCTGTCCTGGTGATTATGTCCAGGTTCCTGCTTTCCATGGGATTTTAGGAAATGGCAGGATCAGTTTTACCCTCAGGCCAGAATATCTGGGCTATTTCAACTCTACCCAGAGTATCCATCCTCACTCACTCTTCTCATTTGACTTCTGCTTGTCACAGTCACCAAAAGCCTGGGAAAACTTGAAGAAAGGCTGTTAGGGAAGAGCAGATCTCCTCAGAATAGTGACTTAATCTTGGCTTCTAGAGGAGACTGTGCTGTGGAGAGAGCTGGAGGATGGCTTTTAGCGTTGATGATAATCTGTGGTGTGTGCACATGGAATTTCGCAGGTCCTTTTTCAGGATGAGAGAGGCAGAGAAGCAGCCGAGGAATCATTTGTGGGACAACAAGGAGTCCCCTTGCTGTGGTTTCCACTCCCTACTCCCACCCTGGACTCCCTGAATCCACTCTGGGAGGCTGAGGGGGGCTGTGTGGCTGCCCTGGCTGCCTGTGATGGGTTTTCCCTCTCCTCTGTCCCCGCAGTGAATTTGCCAAGGAGCGGGAGCGGGTGGAGAACCGCCGGGCGTTCCTGAAGCTCCGCAGGCAGCAGCAAATCGAGCGCGAGCTCAACGGGTACCTGGAGTGGATCTTCAAAGCAGGTGAGGCAGAGACCTCCTGGGCTTGCTTGGATGGGTTTGGGGCAACCGGGCTCTGGTGAGGGGCTCTGGAATTCGGCCAAGCCTGGGCAGGGCCCAGCCAGTGCTCGTTGGTTTTGCTGGAATCCTTTCCAAGCGTTTGCTCCAAAGTTCCTGCAAAATGATCTTGGTTTGGTTTAAGCCAAGCTAAAGGAGCTGAGCCAAGTTTAATGCTGAGATCAAAGCAATTGTCCTAATACAGGATATATAAATAACATAAATAATATTAATTATATAAATAATATAAATGATAGAAATGATATAAATGTTATAAATGATATAAATAATATAAATAATATTTAAAATATTCAAAATATAAATACGAAATATAAATAGAAATAACTATAAATATAGTATAAATAATAACTATAAATAATATAAAATAACACAATAATATAAATAATATCTATAAACAAAAATAAGAAATATAAATATGAATAATTATAAATGAATAATAATATATAAACAAGAAATATAAATATAAATAATTATAAATGTAATAATGATAAAGATAATATAAATAATAACTATAAATAATATAATACAATAATATGAATGATATCTAGATATATAAACAAGAAATATAAATATAAATAATATAAATAATATAAATAATATAAATAATATTAAAAGGGATCAAGTGCCCAGAGCCTGCACAGAGGGAAGTGTTCCCTTCCACGAGTCATTTCCATTTCATTCACCCCCTGCCCCAGCTGCTTTATCAGCCTTTCTCTCTGTGCTGCTAAAACTCACCTGAGTGATGTTTTTTATGAGCTCCAAAGATCACTTGCACAAACTCCCGCAGCCCACATTAACATTGTTTTATAACCACTGGAACTGAACGTTGCTCTTTACTGCAAGGCGTGAGCAGCTTTAACCAGCACCCAGCCACACTCATTGAACAGAAAATAGCATTTTTATCAGGCTGCAACGATTACCAATAACCTTCCTGCCTCATGGAGGAGCTGATATTTATTTATTGACATAACCACAGTCAATTCTTTCATGTAGCAGCAAGAAAACGGGGGAGTAATTTCCTCCTTGCTTGCTTTTCAACGTCTGAGCCAAGTGAAAAGGTCTTTAAAACAACGATGGGGAGGAAAAGAACCCTCAAAAGGATTCCTGGGTGCCTTTTTAGACAGATCAGCTTCATCTTTGCTCTTTACAACCAAAATGTAAACCAGAAATATTATGTGGTGCTTCAAAGTCATTATTTATTGTAGCACTGCACGGGGCGACAATTGAGGGCCTCTTGTTACATTCACTGTGACTGTTCAGCAGCAGCTCAGGCAGCCACACTTCATTCTGTGCTTCTGGAGGAGACAGAACATAAAGAATTCCCTTTCCTTCCCATTCAGAATTTGTCTTCTCATTAGTTCACAGCTTCCCCAAACTCAGATTAATTCCTGTGGCTGGAGCAGGGTTCTCTGGGCTTCTCCCTTTCTAGCCCTGTCTTGCTTTTAAGGCTCTTGGTGATTTTTGGTCTCTAAATCCTGATCTCCACCAATAAAACGGAGCTGAGAATTCCCCTTTGTGTCACTTTGGGGCCTGCTCTGCCCATCACCAGCTGAACTTGTGAGAAACTTGGGATGGAGAATTTATAAAATCTGCTCCAATTCCCATCCCTGTGGGAATTCCTGGCTCTTCCATTTCTTTGTTGCCAGGGCTGAATAAATGGCACCCCAATCTCGAGTGAAACTGCTGTAAAATGCACATTTTTTAGCCTAATAACACCCGATCCAGAAGGTTTTGTGGAGCAGGGAAGTGCGTGCAAAAGAGCTGAATCAGGGAATGGTAAAAATACTCTGGAAAAGACATTGTTGAGAGCACAATAGGAATATAAAGGAGCCTCCTAGTACAGCTGAATAATAACAGTAATTAAACTCAGCTTAGCAGTGTTAATAAAATCTTTGAATAAAAATGCAGCATGAAGGCAAAGCAGAGCAGAGAATCCAGGGTTTAGGACTGAGGCACTGAACATTGGGGCTGTGCCTGGGGATTTCCCAGGTCTGTTTTGGGGATTTCAGCCCTGAAATGATCTGGAATTCCTTGTCCAGGATTCAGAGGGGGGAGATTCAGCCAGGGAGGACAGACCCAGACAGAGCTGGGCACAAATCCCGTGCAGCAGCCCCAGGCAGGAGCTGTTTGCAGAAAGGAAAGAGCAAAAGCTCCTGGGATTGTGCTCTGATGGAACTCTGGAGGATTTGGTCATTATTCCTGGGAATATCTCATTGGTTTTAAATCCTTCAGGCTTGACCTCCTTGACTCTTGAAGCAAAGAGTGCCACGTGTTCCCACTCAGTTTGATTTTACAATAAACCCTCCCCACTGAGCTGTGTCCTGCCCTCACTCTAAATCCACTTCCCTTCCACAGCCAGAGGAAGAATTCAGGAGTTCTTTTAATTACTTTTCTTTCTCTCATCTTCCTCTACCTTGTTTCCTCTTATTTTTTTCCTGCTCCAGAGCACCCAGAACCAATCAGCCCAATCCCCTCTCTTCCCCTGGAAGCCTCACCATGTTTCCAATATTTCAAATATCCTCCCTGAACATTTGGTTTGATCATTTTTTTTTCCTAATTTATTTTTGATGCAAGGCAGGAAGAGTGGAAAGCTGCATTCCAGTGTTTCATTCAATGATGTCTCAATCCTTAGACTGTTTTTGCTCTGTAGTTTTTTACATACTCTGAGTAGTTGCTGGAGCCCTTGTCCTTTGTAGTGCTCAGGTTTTGACCTCCAGGGCTCTTTTAGGACCAAGGGGAGTGTGAGTGACTAAAATCACTCCTTGATCTCTGCCCAACCTCCCCTCAGTCAACAATAATTTTAATTTAACATCGTGGTCATTGTTCACTGACCACTCTGAAGGGTTTTTAATGTTTCTCATCAATGTCTGCAATTTGAATGATCACAGAACCCCAGACTGGTTTGGCTTGGAAGCCCCAGTGTCCAGCCTGGCCTTGGGCACTGCCAGGGATCCAGGGGCAGCCACAGCTTCTCTGGGCACCCTGTGCCAGGGCCTGCCCACCCTCACAGGGAAATTCCTGCCCAAAATCCCATCTAAACCTCCCCTCCTTCACTTTGAAGGCAGCTGTGCTTTCCAGAGGAATTAAAAAGTGGGGAAGCCAAGCCGTGCAATCCATGCAAATGATTTTGCCACTGCTGCTTTCTCCACGAAACTCCTGAGAGCTGCAGGAACTCCAAGGCTGGAATTTTTGGAGAACAGGGAACTCCAAGTTCTCCACACAGAGTAAAGAGCTTAGAAGCCCACAAATATTCTTTTGAAGATGTTTCTCTCATCTTACAAGGACATGAATCATTTGGAAAACGCTTCGCTCAGAGACTCAAAGTCCTCCTGTTCAGGGCTAATCAAGTTCCATGTCTTTTGCATTTTAATTCTTTCCAAATCCACCCTTTCCACACAAAACTGGAGTGTTTCTGTTCTCCTGGAGTGCCAGGCTTTGGGAATGGTTTCACCTCTCTCTCCCAGCCCTCTGGAACTTCAAGGCCATCCCTTGACAGGACAGAGCTCTGTGAAATTCAGGTTTCAGCTTTCTTTGGAAGAACAGAGCCTGAGCCCCTGGACAGAGGTGGGAATAGAGAAGACCTGTGTGAGATGCCAGGGCAGGAGAATTGCACAAAGCCAGAGCAGAGCTCCCTGCTCTGGGAGGGTGTGACAGCCACTTCTCAGGGCTGCATTTTTATCAACTCTTTCTATTTACCGAGCCAGAAATTAAATTCATTTCTTCTTTGTTTTTCCTTGAGTGTGAGGTATTTCAAGACATCTGCTGCTCCTTTGAGTCCCCAATATCCTCTCTCCCCACACCAAAGAGAAGGAGGAGGGGCTCCACTTTCCCTTCTGCTTTGCTGTTATTTCCAGCCCAGTCACACCCAGCACTCAATGACCAAAACCTCCTCTTGCTGCCGAGACACCCCTGGCTCTGATACCCTGGCACAGCCCCTGAGCCTTTGCTTGGAGGCTCAGAGTTGCTGGTCTGATCCCATCTCTCTGCTGAATATTCCTCCTAATGCAGAGGCACCATTTTTGGGGGGGGTTTCATGTGCCCAATTATCTCCTTCCAGGCTCTGAAGGCAAAGCAGCTCCTGAGCCTCTGTTCAAGATGCTGGGTGGTTAAAAACCCCTCCCAGCAGTGCTCAGTGACCTGCTGAGCTCTCTTTTTAGCCTCAAAAACCTCCTGGGGTAGCTGTGGTGCTTTGGATTCCCAGAGGACACGAGGCAGACAGGAATCATCATCAAGGGAGGGAACCTGGGAATGCTGTGGGAGCAGAGAGAGAGGCTTGAGGGGATTTCAGAGGTGAAATAGGGCTGGATTATTTTAAAGGAACAGCAAAACTGAGCCCAGCTGTGTTTATGGATGGAGATTTGTTTGGGCATCAACTCAGAGCTCTGAATTTGGGGCAAAGGTTTGCAGAATTGCAGAATTGTCTCGTAAGAGGAATTTGGAGGCGAGAATCCAGTGGTAGCAGCAGCCTTTGGGAAGGGTCTCCCTGCCCAACCCATCCTTCCCTGTGTTTTAGGGTACTCAGACTGGGAATTGCCATTTCATTCCTCCCATATTTTAGCCCCCAAACATCAGTACAGGCAAGACTTCTGAAGAACCTTTTGCTCTGAGGTGCTGTTGGTCAGAGAAGTCTCTTGGGCTGTCTGAAAATGCCCATTTCACTCTCCTGACCTGTCTTAAGAAGCCCTGAAAACCACCTGAATTGTAGGTGGAAATTGCAGGCACAGCTTGCGGGTTTTGGGAGGATTTTATACCTTTTAAAATGCAGCTTTGAGCTCTCCTGACTCTTTTAACCCTCTCAGCTCTCCTTTCTTTCACATCTCTGGTGCATTACTTTGCACTTTAGTATTTCCCCCCCTCTGCTTGGGTTTCCACCCTTCCTCAGTCCTTGGTGTTATTTTCCAGCCTTCTCAATTTGCTGTCTTATTAAAGTATCATTGCATCTCTCTCCCAGATGATTAATAAAGAGATTATATAAGGCTTGTGTGGCTTATATGGGCTTATATAAGGCTGATCCCTCTGGTACCCTCCCAGACAGCTCTCAGCTGCACACTTTGATGTTTGGCCTCTGGTTTGTTTGTATTTATTTTTCTGAAGTTACTCTCCCATCTAGACTGGGAGACTTTAAAGCAAATTTTGGTGGGAACACGGTGTCAGATGTTTTAGTAAGAGCCCAAATCACATTGATGGAACCACAGGCGTGCGAATTTGCCATTTATAAGAACAGAAGGAAGTGTAGAGTTCACCAGCTGCCAACTCAATGCTTTGTTTGCTTTGGGCTGTGCTTTAGCAGATCCCCACATCATTTGCCAGCAGCAAACTAAAAAGTCTGTGGTTCTGAGCGAGGTCCCAAGTACTGGCACAGCACTGCAAACCGGCCAGGGGGGTGGCCCTGCACTGGGAAACCTCGGGAAACCGAGGTGTCTTTCACACAGATAGAAATTATTCCAGTTTGGGAGGTTGGTTTTTAGTGTTTCCTCATTATTTTTTAAATTTAGGAAAGTGCAGGGTTGTATGGTGGGGATGAGTTGCAGAGGGATGGGACACCAGGGTGGTGCTGCAATCACTGTGGCAGGCAGAGCTCCCCCACGGAAAACTTGCTGTGGATTTTATTTGGACAAAGATTTGGTGTGATGGCTCTGTGGTGACAGCGAGTGTCCTGCCATCAGTGTGGCACTGCTGCTGTCACCTGTGCCACCACAGCATGGCTCAATCCTGGGTTTTTTTGGAGACAAAAGGGCAGCCATGGGTGTGGGGCATCTTTCCCAAACTGTCCCCAGTGTGGCTGGGCATGAGGGACCTTCCTGGGGTTTTGTGGGGTCTTGTGGTCCTGCCTGGTCTGGAGGAAGGTTCCCGGTCTCCAGAAGTGCCTCGGGGATGAGAGCTGGGTGAAGAAGGTGCAGTGGGTGGTTGTGAGGAGGGATCTCAGGGAGGAGGAAGGGGTTTGTTCGGAACCCACAGGGTGAGAAACATGAATTCCTCTGCAGGCTCTGCAAGGGGGCCAGCTGGGTGGCACTGGCTTGGAATGGGTGGCACTGGGCTGGGGTGGGTGGCACTGGGACAGCTGCCCCACCAGTCCGTGTGGGAGCAGGCTATGAGCAACCCGAGGCTCACCCTGGCTGCTTTTCCTTTTCCAGAGGAGGTCATGCTGGCCGAGGAGGACAAGAACGCGGAGGAGAAGTCCCCTCTGGACGGTAGGTGGCTTTGCTGGGCATTTTCCTCCTGTGCCACGGGAGAGGTTCCACTGCTGTCACTGCCACCACGCCTTCCTCCCGAGCAGGGGGATCCTCCCGCATGCACCCGGCACAAATCCGGCCTCAGAGCCCCTTCTCCCGGGGCCTGTCCAGGCTGCAGGTGGCCGAGGAGCAGATATGGGACACCCCACACCGGCCCGGGATGGGGATGTGCCCTCGGGGTCGGTGCCCACGCCCTGCCGAGGGTGGCTGGCTGTGTGTGCAGGGGGGAGAGGCTGCCAGGAGGATGGAGAAGAGCGAATGCGCTGACCGAGAGGAGGCAGGGCTGCGATCGGATTTGACGCAGGGACTGAGCCCCCTGTTAGCCGTAAGCAGTAAGACATAACAGGGTGTGGTGATCCTTCCTTCCGACGTGCGAGCCCGGCGTGGCAGGACGGCCGCAGGAGCCGAGCAGCGAGGCCACGGGGATGCTCCCCCTGTGCCTCCAGCCCCGACAGCTCTTAGGATGCGCCAGCCACTCAAAGCTCAGTTAAAGACTCTTCCCTCTCCCTTTTCTGACCATCTTTCGTCCTCCCATGTCTCCTCCTTTCCCCTCCCCTCCCTCCCCCCCCTCTTTTTTTTTCTCCTCCCATTCACTGTCAGGGAGGGCCGCCTCGGAAGGGCCGATTCCTCAAGGCACGGCGCCGGCAGAGACTGGCAGCGGCAGCAGCTACAACAGTGAGTGGATTGCAAATCACCAGGGGCTTAGGTGGCACACAGGGGCAGCTTCCCCCCACAGCCCCGCGTGCCCAGGTCACCGGTGACAGTCCCCAGGTGGTTTTGCACCTGGCTCCGAGCCGTGCGGCTCCCCGGAGCATCGCGGGCTGCTGCTGCAGCCCCGGCCGGCCCGGTGACCTGCGCTGGGGAGGATTTGGGGCTGGAAGAGCTGGGGCTGCAGCAGGTCAGGGCTGAGGTGTGCGTGGCCAGTCCTCGTGTGTGTGTGTGTGTGCCGGGGGTGTGTGCGAGCCTGTCCCGCACGTGGGTGCAGCCAGGGCCGTCAGGCTTCAGCTGGATGGAATTTGTGTCTGGAGGAGCGGTGCGAGAGGCTGAGCGCTGAGAGAAACTCGAGGTGGATGCGACACCCAGAGATACTCAGGCTCCTCCTATCCTAAAGTGAAAGGAGCCCGAGAATGTTCCCAGCCTTGGAGCAACTGGTGTGGAGCAGCCCACGTCTGTGCTGGTGAATTGTGAGTCCCCAGAACAGAGGGACACGGCATGCACGGTGCCTGGAGAGATGGCACAACCTCACTGCCAAACACACGGAGGAGTTTTCTGGGGGAGAAGATAAAAAGCTGCTCAATTCATGCCAGGGAGCGTTGGAACATTTTAATCCCAGCGCTGGTTTTGTTCCAGCGCTGAGGATGGCCCTGGACATGCTGGTGTGTACTGGGACAGTCACAGCCTGAGGGAACCCAAAGCTGGTGTTGCTGGGGCTGAGGATTCAGCCTAGAGCTGGGTGGGACAGCGAGGAGCACCAAGGGTTATTTGCAAAACAACCGATCCACATCACAGCTTCAGAGCATCCTCTCCTCTCCGAGCCTCTCCGAACCTGGGCGACGCTCTGGGAGTTCCCCTGAAGTGACACAAGCACAACCCTTAGGAGGAGGAAGCGCATCCATTCTCTGCCAGGGCAGGGCGATCTGTGCAGGGTGAGGGGATGTTGTGGAGGAGCCTCCCCGGGGCAGTCTCTGCAGCGTGAGTGGCTTTGCTGTGTGTGCCCACGGTCCAGTCTGTATCACCACACCGTGGGGTGTCTTACTGCTGATAGAAAGTGCTGCTTTAGTTACTGTATTGTCTCGAAGCTGTCACCAAACTGTGCCAACGTGATTTTTTGTTTTCCTGCCACTTCTCAAGGTTCTGCAGGTAGGTGCTCCTGGGAGCAGCGTCCTCAGTGCTCCTCCTGCGCTCTGGGTGGACAGTGCAGAGCTCTCATTCCCTGTTGGACTAAATGTAGTGATGTTTGCCCTTCCCACTAAAAACTGGTTTTGGAATAAATAAAAGAGGGCAGGGATTGCACACCGGGTGCTGCTGAGAGGCTGCTCACTGACATGTGGCTGCTTTTTCCACGCAGCCTTTCTGCTCCTTGAGGCATGGCTGGGTGCTAAACCGAGCTCTGCAAATGCTGACTCCCTCCTGGTGCCCACTGCAAGCAGCACCGGTGGTTTCAGGGATGGCAGCACTCCTGTCCAGCCCCGTGGGGCTCAGGAAGCTCCAGCGCCCCTGCCCAGCCTTTGTGCTGTGCTGAAAAGCCCAGCAGCTGCAGTGAACCCCCCACCCTCCTGCAAACGTGCCTGGCAAACCTTCAAGAGCTGGAAGGGCAAAGAAGTGAAGCACCCTGAGGCCCTGCAGGGTTGGGGGGTGTCTGGTTTGCTCCAGGGTCCCCTGTGGGAGAGCTTTAAGCTGGCATTGGGCAGGAAATGCTGGCCCTGGAGAGCGAAGGGAGGGGGAGAGAGAATCCACTCCACATCCTGACGGGGCATTTTCTCTTTAATTTGCACGCAGTGTTGAAAAGAGCCGCAATAAAGAAGAGCAAAAACGACCTGATTCATGCAGAAGAAGGTGAGGACCATTTCACAGACATGTGCTCCGTTGGTGAGTACTGGCTTCGCATCCCCCGAGGTTTCCATCTCCACCTGAACCTGCCCGTGCCATGTTTCCTCCTCTGGAGCGGCTCCTCTGCTCCAGAAGCTGCAGATTCTTGAAGGAGAATGAATTTCCACTGCTCCTGCAGCAACACTCGACTTGCCAAAGCAAAAAAGCTCCGTGGCTTCACCCTGTCCCTGCGCTGCCTGGCTCAGCTCCTGCATGCTGCACCCTTGAGAGAGCCCTGCAAAGCCTTGGGACAATCCCTGCTGGGCTGGTCATCCTGGGATTCTGCTTGGAACTGCTCATTCATGCTACTGAACCCCAAATCTGTCAGACAACTCTGCTGGAGGGAGGAGAGGAAGTGGCCACAGTCCCGTTGTCCACTAATGCCCAACTGAGGTGCCGTGGGAGTGGTCAGTGGGAAATGATGAGCAGTGGCCTCAATTCTTTATTCTTGCCTTAGAGGAAGATCTTAAAGCAGTTTAAAAGCCAGATCTGGAGATCCAGTGCAGAGCAGGGCATCCTGCACTGCGGGGCATTGCTGGGGGTGGATTTGGGATCTGCAGGCTGAGGAGGTGCTGCCCGTTCTGCAGCCCCCAGAGCTGATTCCCTGCTCAGACCTGCCCAGCTGGGGAGGCAGAGGCAGCTCTGGGCTGCCAGGGGAGGCTCTGGGCACTCAGCACCCTCTGAGGCGTGGGAGAGGCACCTCCTGCTGCTCTGCAGTCGGGTGTTTTGCTTTTCCCCGTGCCTGTTGTTGGTGTGTTGTGCTGCTGAAGCAGCAGATGTTCTCATTATCTCCCAAAGAAATGTCCTGGCAGCCCAGTCCCCACCAAGCAGCAAATCCTGGCTGCACAGGAGGAGCAGCACAAGCAGCACATTTGAGAATCCGTGTCCGTGGCTGCTTGCAGAGCATGAGTGCCTCAGCTGCCCTTTGGAAAGCTGGCATTGGTGCTTTAGGGGTTCCCAGTGCTGCTGGAATTGTTTTTCCCCCTTTTAAAGGAAGACCTGGTTGCAGGAAATGCGCGTGGCTTGGCATGTTCCTGACACCAGCACTGAGCTGCCACAGTCCCCGGGGCTGCAGGGCTTGTGGGGAAACTGCTGCCACTCCCAGGAGAGGTTTGGTGCTGGAAAAGGGCAAAAATGCAGCAGCCCGTGTGCATTTTTGGTTTGGTTTGCTGTTGTTTTTTCTCGGATCCCTGCATGGATAACAAGGAATGGTCATTTCCGGAATATTTGCAATAATTACGAGATCTTTGCCTCCAAATCCAAGTCCCTCCAGGCTCTGGGCAGCCAATGCCACGGCGACAGATCTTGGAGTTCAGCATTTCAGGTGGCAACGGATGACGGAGCATCTGGGCTCGGGAATAATCCGAGGCAGAGCTGGGAACTGTCTCGGGAGCATATGGCAGGGAAAATAACAGCAGTGCTTTCCACCTTCTGCGAGTGCTTCACCCACTTGGGAAAAGTGTTTTTGATTTTGATTCATGGAACGAGGCAGAAAAGAAGGGATGGATCGAGCAGCCACTTCTGCAGGCTCGTGGAGAGGCTGAAATGCAGAGCATAAACAATCAGATCACGTGGGCAATTATGCATGAAGGAGCTGTTTTGGAGAAAAGGGGTTTTTGGATGGTTTTCTGTAATGTGTTCAGATGGGAGCAGAAGGAGCGTGGAGGAGCTCACAAATAATCCCTGAGTGCCACGTGAAGATGCAGCTCAGGGTGGTGGATGGAGACTTTGCCAGGTCTCTCTCTGGCCATTGGCTGAAAATGTTGCACTTTAATTCAAACACGAGCACCTTGATGAGCTTTATAACTGCAGGATAAAGCTCTGTGGTGGTAAACACTTCCCAGGGTGTTCTCTGCACTTGTTCCTAGCTTTTATTCTTTTCTTTTCACTCCCACTGACTCCACACCCTCTGTGCTGTGCCAGGCACAGGGCACTGCCTTGATTCCCAGACTCCAAAGCCTGGAGAAGGGGATGTTTTCCATGTTAGAGCAGTTTAAATATCACTGCTTTGCTTTTCTGGAAGATCAGCAGAGAGGAGTGAGAGGGCAGCACTGTTCCTTTGCCAGTCTGGGAGTACAGAGGGGCTTGGATATCCGAGAGCTCCGTACCTGCACAGGAGTGCTGTGATCTGGAGCAGCCCAAATCCCAACCTGTGGCTCTTTTTGTTGTCTGAAAGCAGAGGAGGAGCACTGTGATTTCTTCCTTTCCAAACTGCCAGAGGCAGGATTTTCAAACCAACAGAAGAACACACTGATATTTTTCAACAAGGAGTTTGTTCAAAGCCAGCTCTGCCTTTGGTGGATGGCCAGAAATGTGAAATGGAGCAGAGAGCTCACTTTCCATGGGGGAACATCACACTTGTGTGGGGCTGTGAGGCTTGGAGAACCCACTGCTGTCACATCTATCCAGATGTGCCTCATCCTTTCTCTGGCTGCTGTGCTTGATGCTGCAGGATGAGGCTGGGTGAGATTCCCACCCTTCCCAAGTGTTGACACCGAGGTGCTCACTCTGAGCTTTGGCTGCTGCAGGCAGAACTCTCTGTTTGTGTCACTGAGCCCAGGAGAGTCACCTGCTCCAGGACAGGACCAGGTGTGTCCTGCTCCTCCTGCTGGGATGGGGAAGGGCAATAATGACATCTTGTCACAGCCCATGGGCACAGGCAGTGCCAGCCTGGCACAATCACCATTTCCCCTGCCTGCAGCAGCTTCTGTGGCTGCTGCAGAGGAGCCCCAAGGGATCCATGTGTTTATTCCTTACTCCTGATTTCTCCTGCCTCAGATTTCCTTTTCATCTGAGCAGTGCCTCTGCCCCAGGGGCAGAGCTGACATCAGGAGCCATTCCTTCCATCATGTTCCTATTGTTGAAACATTGGACTCTTTGCTGGGGTTTCCGACTGGAGCTGATAGAGGCAGAATGGAGACAAATGAGTGGCTGTGCCCAAAATCTGATGCTCGAAGGCAGATTGAGCCCTCTGCTGAGGGAACACCTGAGGCTGGAGAGTAAAATAAGGAGAATTCACTCAGTTCCATGGTAATAGGTCCTTGGAGCAGGGAAAATAGGGACCAGCTTTCCTGTTGCACCTCCCCAGCTCCACGAGGACGTGCTCCACACCACAGGCAGAGATACCCCTGTGCCTGCTGCTCTCTGCCCCTGTCAGCCAGGAAAAAGGGATTTGTTTAACTGGCACAATCAGGATCACTTCAGTGATTTGGAAGCCTGGTTTGGATGGTGGAGCTGAGCACTGATTCATGAGGTTCTAAAACCACAGCCTTCATCCCTCATTACAAGCCGGATGCCCTTGCTCAGCCCATTCTCCACATTCCCAGCTTCCTGCTGAGCTGTTTCTGGTGCTTGGAGAGGCTCTGCGTGCCCAGGAGCCCCCTCCAGCCTCCTCCCTGCTGGGATGGGCTGTGGTGACTCCTCTTTCTGTCCCAGGGTCTCCCTTTGCCCGCGCCAGTTTGAAGAGTGGCAAGAACGAGAGCTCGTCGTACTTCAGGAGGAAAGAGAAGATGTTCCGCTTCTTCATCCGCCGCATGGTGAAGGCTCAGAGCTTCTACTGGGTGGTGCTCTGCGTGGTGGCCCTCAACACCCTCTGTGTGGCCATGGTGCACTATGACCAGCCCGAGAAGCTGACCACTGCTCTCTGTGAGTACTGGCCACTGCTGTCCCCTCCGCGGCTCCGGCGTTTCTGGTCCCGCAGCGCCGCGGTCGCGTCCCGGTGCTCAGCTTCTCCAGGCTTGGTTCTCACCAGTCATGGGATCATGGAGTGGTTTGGGTGGGAAGGGAGCTTAAAGCTCAGCTTATTCCACCCCCTGTACAGGGACAACTTCCATTAGACCCCATCCAGCCTGGCCTTGGACACTTCAGGGATCCAGGGGCAGCCACAGCTTCTCTGGGAATTCCATTCCAATCCCTCCCCACCCTCCCAGGGTGGGGATATTCCTTCCCAATATCCCATCCATCCCTGCCCAGTTTGAAGCCATTCCCACTTGTCCTGGTACTCCAGGCCCTTGTAAATTGTCTCTCCCCACCTCTCCCATCAGCCCTTCATGTCCTAAAAGGCCACATTTAGGTCATCCCAAAGCTTCCCTTCTCCAGGCTGAACAATCCCAATCACATTTCAAATTACTGAATCACACAATTCAGAAAAAATCCACCAGCACGGGGTATTAGTTTGAGAGAAGAATGTTATCCTAAAGGTTATTGCAAAGTTGAGATTCAACCAAGTGTAAAGCCTGGAACAGGACAGGAGGAATTGTCCTGGAATGGGGCAGGAGGAGGAATTGGCCTGGAATGGGGCAGGAGGAGGAATTGTCCTGGAATGGGACAGGAGGAGGAATTGTCCTGGAATGGGACAGGAGGAGGAATTGGCCTGGAATGGGACAGGAGGAGGAATTGGCCTGGAATGAATCAGGAGGGTTTGTCCTGGAATGGGGCAGGAGGGTTTGTCCTGGAATGGGACAGGAGGAACTGTCCCATAGTGGGATGCACCAGAGAAAGGGGAATGATGCCTGGGAAAAGGCAGATTTCTCTGGCTAACTGTGTCCACAGAACTGCAAATTTGTGTCACTTTGCAGCTGATCTGCACCCATGGGTGATTCCTGCTCTGAACCAGGCTCTGGAGCTCTGATATTCCCGGGACAGCAGCAGGTGGAATGGCCTGGAGATAAAAACCGCCAGTGCTTGTGAAATCAGGCACTGATTCCCCACAGGGGCTGTGATTCCTGTCACAGCCTTTAAAACGTTGGGACTTTACAGCTCCTTTTTGTTCCTTGCCCTCCTCCCTGAGGGGGTGTGGTGACACGGGATGGGTGTCACGGTGCCCTCCTGTGACAATCAGTGACAGAAATAATCCCAGCGGGAAGATTATCCTATATTTGTGCAAAAGCTTTTATTTAGCTGGGTTCTCGTGTCGCCTGGTTTAGCTCAGCGTCCAGAAGTGCTTTTGCAATGTGATTTTTGGTTTTTTAAATTGATTATTGATGAATAAGAAGTGGTGTCTCCCTGAGGTCACAGACTCACTCTCAAAGCTTGGGTTTAAAAAAATCTGGAAGGTGAGGGATGGAGATTTTTTGTTTATTTTAATGAAGTTTGGAAGCTGTGACTGGAAAACTAGAAATTCCTCAGGTAAGCACATGCTGATGGTGCAGATTTTTCCTTCTGAAGGGATGGGATTTGTTTTTTGAACAAAGCCATTCCTTTGGCCCTTTCTGACCCTATAAAATGGCCAGGAACAAATCTGTTGTTCAGCTCTTCACCAGATGAGAATTCAAGTAAAACTTCAGAAAAAAAGCAAACAGAAGACTGGGAAAAAAAAACCCCAAATATTCCAAGAGTCCAACAATGTTGGCTTAGGTCTTTAAAGATCCTTATCTACCTAATTCGCCTTGATTTCTCTATAAATTAGATACTTAAATATTTCTTGTCTCAGATCCTCAGGTCTTACCTTATTACAAGGAAGGCAAACTTTTGAAGTTGTTTTTTGACTAGACCTAAGAGGTCAGGAACACTGACTGCTCTGCCATCAAAAGCTCCTTATTAATATTTGTTGAAATATTTAATGCCACCAGGTAATGGGGCTCTAATGAGAGATGCATAATAAGGACAGAAATTTCTTTCAAGTCTTTTTTTTTTTGGGCAAGATTTCGAGTGAAAAGAGAGACAGCCCATGCAGAGAAGTCACTCTTGCTTATTCATTCCCTCAATTTACCACAGGAAATAATAAGCTCGATTGGCAGAGTAATTAAAAGTTTGAGGATTAGGATTTCCTCTGGAATTAGGACTGAATGTTTAGGAAACAAACCCCACACTTGATGGCTTTCAACTCAAAAAAAAAAAAAGAAAAGGTTTCAGATTTACAAAACTCAGTTTTGGGAGCACCTTATGCAGTGATTTTTCCAAGGGAACGTGAAGAAATCCATGAGCCAGAAACTCCTTAATGTTCCCCTGAGGGCTGGAAGGGCTCATGCTTTCTCTTGGAATTATTCACCTCCAGGAGGGAAATTTATCTGGGATAGAGGCCACAAATGAGGCTTCCAATCTGTCCCAGCTGAAGACTAAAAATAGGGAAGGTTTGAATTAGGGATGGATTTATTTTTCAGGAGCTCTGCATGTGTCCACAACACCCAGTAAGGTCAATTATTCTCGGCAGGTTTTGATTTCGTGGTGCAGAGTCCCAATGAGCTGGGAGGGGGGGATCCCACTGCCTTACATTTCATGGAAAAGGCAGAAAACCATCAAAAATAGGGAATTATTTGGGATCAAATTCTCAGCATCCTCGCAGCAGCCTTTGCCCCATCCCCCTGCCCTTCACCTTTGGTCAATGAGGGAGCACCTGGACAGGGTTTCACAAATCATCCCCTTCAGTTCCCTGAATGGGGCAGGGAAGGGACCTGAGAGGGTGCCCTGGTGCCACCTCCCTGCCCCAGCAGGGCCATCCCAGAGCACAGGGCACAGGGCTGTGTGCAGGTGGCTCTGGAATATCCCCAGGAGGAGACTCCACAGCCTCCTGAGCAAGGGAATAAATGCTTCCTCATGTTCAGGTGGAATTCCTGGGATCAGTTCCTGCCTGTTGCTCCTGTCCCATTGCCGGGCCCCTGGAGCAGAACCTGGGTCCTGCTCTGAGCCCTCCCTGCAGGTATTTTGGGAAGATTCCTCTCAATCATCTGAAGAGCCCCAGCTCTCCCAGCCTTGCTCCTGGAAAGCCCCATTCTGCCCAAGATCTGTGCACAAATCCATTCGATAGAGGCAGCACAAAACCAGGGGATTTGAAACAGCTCCTGGAAACACTTGGCAAAAATCCTTTAACTGGGAGAGTGACAGAGTTTAAAAATGGCTTTAAAGTGAATCCCTGATGGGGGAGAGTCGCTGCAGAGGAGCAGGGCCAGGCTGGTCTGGTGCAGGGCAAGGGAGAAATCAAAAATTCTGATGATGCTGTTCCAGGGAAGGGCTGAGGAATGAACTGAGGAGGCTTCTGTGAACTGGAGCAGCAGGGGAGGAGCACGGGAAAGCCTGTGAGGATCTGCTAAACCCTGCAACTCTACCCAGGCACCTCTAATTCAATTATACCTGTCCCTCTGGGGAGAAGTTTAATTACATTACAAATTAATTTTACTTAAAGAACAGTTGGTAAAAGCCTACGGGTCTGCATTGATTTATTTTTCCCTTGGTCTTTTCTTTTTAACTTTTCTGTTTTGAATTGTTCTGATTAGCTTTCTCTGCTTGATGCTCCATATCTCTGCAACTGCTTTGGAAAAAGGACTGCAGGAGCTTTGGAGAGAGGCTGGGGATTTCTTTAGAATTACTGGAAGAACTGATGAGGAATTCTTTGAATTCTTGTAGTGTGATTAATACCATGCCCCTGTAATTATCCTCAAATTCCATCAGAGATTCTCCTCTGTATGGAAAGGACTCCAGGGCCAAACGGGATTTCTCTCATGCTGCAGATGGCCACTGCTCACTGAAGCACAGAACTTTGGTTAAATAAGCGGCAGTTGCCTAGAAAAGAATATATTTCATGATTTTATTATCATCTCTTCGTGTTCATTCCAACCACTGCCAATATTCTGAGAAAGGAGAAATTTCTGTCAGAAACCAACCCTGGAATGGCTTCACTGAGGTCTGGTAGCAGCAAAGGTGAATTTTTCACTGAGGGCCCCCCAAAATCCCTCCTGGGGTCACCATGGAGGTGCAGAGGGAAGGGCTGCAGTCAGGGCTGTGCCTTTGGGATGTGCAGCAGTTCCTGCTGTGGAAGCAGCTGCAGGCACTGGTGCAGTGCAGGAGGCTCCAGGGATGGGGCTGGGGGTGGTTTCCCCTTCCTCAGGCTGAAGCTGTGGGATAAACCAGCTCTGTGGATCTGTGGGATGGGCTTTAGGGGCTGTGGGGAGGAGCTTTCAGCACTGCAGCACTGAGGCTTCACTTGGGGGCTGCCCTTCCCAAAGCCCCCTCCTGCAGGGATCCTTCCTGGCTCCTTCACTGATGTAGGTCTAAACCCCAAATCCAGAGTGCCTCTTCTCTGATAAATGCAGTGTTTGAACCCAGCATTTGAGCCATTATGGCCTGAGAGCCCCTTCCCTGCCCAGTGCTCGTGTTTGGGGTGATTTGGCCTTTTTTTGGTGCTGCTGTTGCCTTTGAAGCGAAGCCCCAGCTCCCTCTGGATATCAGTGTGCAGCATTTGCAAGGAAAAGGCTTTCTGGAGCACATTTATTTCTGTCTGCTGAGCATTTCACGTCTGCTGGGGCAAAAAGGGGGAAGTTTTGCCCTGCTGAGTTTCTCCTGCTCTGTTTAACGTGAGAGGGGAGTGAGGAGAGGGAAGTGTCCGGCTCAGCACCTGCTTCTGATGCCTTTGGACTGGGAGATGGGGCAGAAATGGAATTAATCCATGGGTGATTGACAAAAAGGAGCTGGTAACTGTAATTAATACCTAATTCAGAGGTGTGGGGTGAAGGGATGCTCGCACGGCCTTTGCCAACAGCACAGCTTGGAAATGAAATCAGAGTGTTTGCATCAAACTTTTCCTCCTTAAATCACATCACAAAATGCTTTTGATTAAGGCAAATGAAATTAGCTGAGGTTTGAATACCAGGCAGGCCCAAACAACAAAATTGCATTTTCAATTATTTAGGCATTATTTAGGCAGGGCCTTCTCAGAAGGAGTCGTGTGTTGGATGCAGCAGCCTCTCCACTGAGCCAGTTCCTCCTGCCCGAGGAGTTCAGGGGTTGCATTTCCCTGCCCTCCATCCCAGCCTCACTGGGCTGTGATTTGTAGCATCTGGTACCTGCTGGGACCCAGCTCCTGCTGCCAGTTCCGGGCTCCGCTCTGGAATTCATCAGCTGGCAAAGGCCAAGGGTGGCTCTAGCAGCAGAAGGAATTTGGGTTTTAGACACTCTGAGTTTTAAACATTTCCTGCTTTTATATTTTATTTTCCTGCTGAAGCTCTCCTTGCATCTGTTGCCCCTTGTCTGTCTCTGTGCACCTCTGAGTAAAGTTTGGCACCATCTCCTCTTTATCATTCCTGGAATCATAAAACTGAAATTACAGGAGACTTTTCTTGCAGCATCTGTGCTGCTGCAGCCTCTGAGAGCCTCCTGTGCTGCACTAAACAAGGTGATTAATCCCCACTTTGGAGGTTTGATTCTTTTCCTCATCTTTTCTCCAGAGAGAGAGGTTTGCCTTCTGCTGTTTGGTTTTTCTTGGGAGTGTAGGTGGGTTTTGCCTTTTTTTTGGGGTTTTTTTTTTGTTTTTAACATTTCACTCTTGCTGTTGCTTATTGGCCTCCAGATCCAAACTTCAAATGCCAAAGGCAGCGTTTGCTGTAGCTTCAAGTCCTCAAAACTTGCTGTGGAAATGGAAGCCTCCAGCTCTGTTCCTTCTGCCCTTTGTTTCATCATAGGTGATAAATTTTCCCATCAAAAGCTTCCCAGCCTGGGATATGTGAAGGGAAAGGAAACAGAAGGGGCTCTTCCATAATTACAGGGCTATAAAGGCATAATAAAAATAAACGTGGTAACAGTAGACACAACACCTCTGAATATGAGCCCTCAGAGTCAGCACTTCTGTTGGGTAGAAAGGTATTTTTATCATCACAGGATGGCACAGAAACTTACACCCCACACCCAAAAGTTCCCATCTCTTGCAAGTACAGAAGTCCCAAAACACCTTGCAATTAAATTTGACCTTTAAAAACATCAGATCCGGGGCTTTCCTTTGAAATTCCTTTGCAGAGACCATGAGGATGTTATTTAATGCTCCTGCCCCCACCCAAGAGCACAGGTGAGCATTTCCTTGCCGGCTCTCGAGGCTGCACACAGCTCATGGGCACACAGAAATAATGGTGACAGACTGGCCCTGGCTCCTGTGTGCCATTGCTCGGCGATTTTCTGCTGCCAGGATGCGCTCGGTGCTGTGAAAAGAGGAGCAAAAAGTTCCCCACATGAAGAGCTCTGCCCACCAAGGGCTCAGGGGTTGATTTAATCTCTTCTCCCGTTTGCAGATTTCGCAGAGTTTGTTTTCCTGGGGCTGTTCCTCACTGAGATGTCTCTGAAGATGTATGGGCTGGGGCCAAGGAATTACTTCCACTCTTCATTCAACTGCTTTGACTTTGGGGTGAGTAACACTCAGCAGGGTGGGCAAATCATGGGATGGTTTGGGGTGGAAGGGACCTTAAAATCATCTCATTCCACCCCCTGCCATGGGCAGGGACACCTCCCACTATCCCAGGTTGCTCCAGCCTGGCCTTGGACACTTCCAGGGATCCAGGGGCAGCCACAGCTTCTCCGGGAATTCCATTCCAACCCCTCCCCACCCTCACAGGGAGCAATTCCTTCCCAATATCCCATCCAACTCTGCCCTGTGGCAGTGGGAAACCTCTGTGCTGTCTCTCCATGTCCTTGAAAACCCTCCCTGTGACTGGCAGGTGTCTCTCCCGTTATTCAGGCGCCGGGGATTTAAGGATGAGCATGGAAATCCACGGGAGGTGGTGCTGGGAGTGTCTCCTGCGGGGAGCAGCCCCTGGATAAATCAGCAGCAGTGAAATGCATTCAGCTCCCCTCGTTATCCTCCTTTTGGAAGGGATGTGGCAGCTGGGGATTTCATTTCCTGCAGCCCCGGGGTGTTTGCAGCATCAGCACCTGATTGCCGGCAGATTCTCTCCCTCCCATTTCAATGAGGGGATTGAAAGACAAAAAACCAACCCCACACATCTTCCTGCTCGTGTCCCCTGTCCTGCCTTCACCTCGAGCCTTGCACACACCACCAGGAGCAAGGAGCAAACACCTGATGAGGTGACAGCAGGGCAATAATTCCAGTTCTTCCAGTGCAGAAATCCAGGCTCAAGGTGCAGTTCTGGTGTGAACAGAGGGGCTGGGTTTGGCTGGAGCGTGGCTGTGGATGTTAATTTATTCATTAAAAGCTATTAGCTCTAATCTGTGCTCGCAGAGGAGAACTGGCCTCTCTTATCTGCAGCGTGGGCTGAGCAGGGCTCAGGCTGTGTGAACAATCCAGAGTCGGAGCTTTAGATCCCGCCAGGGGCACGGGGACACTGGGTCAGGTCCCTGCTCTCATCACCCAGCCCTGCTGTGACATCCAGGCTGCTGTTCCTGGGTTTTATCGGCCAAAATCCGGCAGTGACTCCTTCCCCCCACGGAGCCAAATTCCTCAGCTCCCACAAGGGAGGAGGTGTTGTCACCTTCAGGGACAGTGACCCTCTTAAATCCAGGGCTCTGAGTAGAACCAGCTCATTCTCTTTTTGGCCGTGACTGCAGCAAAGCTCAGAGTAAACAGAATTTGAGATTAAATCACCCACCCATGTTGCACGAGGCTGTCCCAAACGTGGGGCTCTGCTTTTGGGGTGTCCTGGCAGCTGTGGTGGCTCAGAGGGTTGGGCTGGGTTGTCCTGCATGGCCCAAGGACAGTGCCCAGACTGTGCACAAATTGTCCTTTAGGGCCGTCACTGCCTTGTGACCCACACAGGGCTGCTCTCCTGCACTGGCTGGGCTCTGAGCTGCCCCAGGCTGGCTTGGCCACTTCCCTTGTGTGGAATTTGCGGGTGGGTTTGGGAGGGTTGGCACAGACGAGAGATCTCTGCAGTCGGGTCTGAGAGCGTGAGGTTTATTGTGAAAGGGCGTGGGTGTGGGAGAGCTGCTGGGGGCTGCCAGACACAGCCTGGAGCAGGACAGAGAAGGAAGAAAGCAAGAGAGGACAGAAGAGAGAAGAGAGAGGATTGAAGAGACTGAAGTGAGCGAGCTTGGCGTTTACAATACCATAAATCATCTTCTGTGTTGAATATTCTAATTTTCATTAACCAATCCAGAACAAACTGCAAATCTTACAACATTTGCATCCAGCCTATGAGAACTATTGCATCACCATACAGTGTTATATTTGAAACCCTAAAAGCTGCTTTTTGGAGCCTCTGCCAGGTTGGTGGGGTCTGCTCTGAGCCTTGGGCCTGTCTGCAAGCAGAGGGGATTGTTCAATCCAAGGGGGATCACCTGCAGTGGCCATGCAATTGTTTTCCAGTTGTTCAGGAGCTGGGGTTTGGGATCTCAAAGCTTGTCTTCATTTCAGTCTCACTTAGAGTTTCTACATTCTCAGCATCTTTTGCCAGGTAATCATATTTATAAGGCTTTCCTATTTCATCTTCCCCAACACCTTGGATCCCTGAATCCAGGATGCTCCTTCCCCAGCCAGAGCTTGTCAGGGACAGGTGATTCAGGAGCCTTCACACAGCAGAAGCTGAACCTGCGAGGTCTCTGAGCTGTGTGGGGTGTGCAGGGAGCTCTGTGAGGCTTTCCCAGGAGGGAGAGCTGCTGATCTGCTGCTAATTCCTCCTCCTTCACAGAATCCATAGGGATCCTCCTTCTGTCTGTGTTTTTTTCCTCCCTCACCCACCTTCCAGCCCCCAGAATGAATTCAGCACCGGAACATCACAGAGCTCTGTCCCCAGTTTTGTCTGACAAACCATCGAGGTGGAACAACAAAGCAGAGCAACATCAGCCCTGGGATCACCAGAGCAGAGGGGTCTGGTGTGGAACAGCTCCCAGGAGGGCCTGCTGAGCACAATTAATTACCAATGTGATGTGTGTGGAGGGGCTGAGGAAAGGTTTCTGTTGATTCTTGAGGGATTCCCAGTGGTGGGAGAGAAGTTTAAGTTCCTCCTTCTTCAGATGGGAGACAGTAGAATTACCGGCTGTTGTGGATCTCCCTTTCCTTCAGTATTTTCTGGAAGCTCAGGGCACAGTGTGTGTTGCAGGACACTCAAGCAGTGCTGGAATTTTCAGAGACATCCAAGTTTCTGTCCAGGAAAGGGGTTCCCAGCCCTGCTCCCCCCATTAACCCTCCCTCCCCCAGCACAAACCAGCTGGGCTCTGGTGATGACCAGTTCTGAACTGGTGTTTGTGGTGTGTTCTGGGGCCCACGGGCAGCAGGAGCTCAGAAATGCTGGGTTAATGTGAATTCTGCCAGCACCTGGCAGGGAAATGCCTGTTTGATCCTGTTTGATCCAATTAACTCTGCAGAAACCTGGGTGGGTTTAATTGTCCTTCCCAGCTGTGCTGAACCCATCCCTGTTTGTCCTTTTCCTCATGAAGGATTTCTGAGAAGGTTTTTTTTTCCTTGCTCGAGGTGAATTCTCTGCCATCCGTAAACCAAAACAAAACTTTCAAAACCCACCTTGATTTGGGGCAGTTTTTTCAGTCCCCCGAGGCTGAGGGCCAGGCAGATGATGGGATGTGTGTGCCAGAGAGGCTTTGCAGGATCTCATAATAATTATTGCTTTAATTGCTCTCCTAAAGACTCTCAGCTGCCAGAAGTTTCTGGTAGATCTGACCCAGAGCTTCTGTTCTGCTGCAGATGGGGAGCTTTGGTCCTTCTGGTGGCAAGGGGAGGATGGGGCAGTGCCCCCCTGCACCTCTGCAGCTTGTGTGGGGTGGGAAAATGAACTGCTGGTGTTTGCAGCTGAGCCAGTGTTAAAAATGATGATTAAAAATTACAGTGTCCTTCAACAAAAGGTATTTTTAGGCAGTTGGACTGCTAGAGAAGAAAGCAACAAGCTCCTCTCTGTGTATAAATCACAGGGTGTTCTCCTCCTGGCTGTGGAGAAAGTTGGGATGAGGTTTTCCAGTTCTCCTGGCTAATTTAGGATTCTCCTGAAGTCTTTGTGAAGCTGTGATTCCTGAGCTCTCCTGAGGAGCACCACAGGGAGCTCAGCAGCAGTTCTGCCCTCTCTAAAGTGGATTTTCCCCTCAGGTCATCGTGGGCAGCATTTTTGAGGTCATTTGGGCTGCAGTGAAGCCGGGAACGTCCTTTGGCATCAGCGTCCTGAGAGCCCTGAGGCTGCTGAGGATCTTCAAGGTGACAAAGTAAGTGCAGCTCCCCTGGCTCTCACAGCAGGGTTTGAGCAGCCCAGGAAACCCCTGTCACCATCCCTGGGGCCAGGAGGAATGCTTTCCACATTTATCATAAATAAATTAATGATTAAATTGCTAAAAAGTTAAAAATTATCCAAAAAACCAATGCTCCAACCCCTGGGGTAGCTGGCACAAAAGCCCAACTTCCAAGGTGTGCACTGGGGGGCAGGAGCAGAATGAAACTGCAGATGCAGAATTCCCTTTTCCTTGGCTTTCCTTGGAAATGTTGGGAATTCCTGAGCCTGTGTTTGCACCCACAAGGAATTTTAACAGCCCATTCCCTCTCCAGCCTCATGTCCAGGTTTGGCTGCCCGTGGTTGCTCAGTGGGCTGAGGGGAGAATGTCCTTTTTTGCTTTGGTTTTAAGCTTGTTCCAAACGAACATCTCAGGTTATCACTTGTATTTTGTGGTAAAAACCCCAAGTTTTATTTTCTTTCTGTGTCCCACCAACTTCTCTCTCATCTGATGACAATTCCTTAAGTGGGAATGGCAGCGGGCTGACAGGAGAATGTCCTTTTCTGCTTTGGTTTTGAGTTTAGTTTAAAACAAAAATCTCAGGTTTTCACTTGTATTTTGTGGTGAAAACCCCAAGTTTGATTTTCTATCTCGGTCCTATCAATTTCTCACTGATCTGATGACAATTCCTTAAGTGGGAATGGCAGTGGGCTGACAGGAGAATGTCCTTTTCCACTTCGGTCTTAAGCTTGTTCAAAACAAAAATCTCAGGTTTTCACTTGTATTTTGTGGTAAAAACCCAAGTTTTATTTATTTTCTAAGTCCCATCAACTTTTCACTGATCTGATGACAATTCCTTAAGTATTTAGGCTCTGGAAAAGCAGCTTCCCTGGGGATTGCTGGGGCTAATCCTGGGGCTGAGCCGCTGCGGTGACAGAAATCTGAGATGTGTTTGTTCCTGGGCTGGGAATGTTGGAGTTTTCCAGCCTGGAGACTCTAGGCTGGAGCTTTTCTGTTGTTTTCCTTGAGTTAATGTGTGCTGGCATCAGCAAACAGCTCCTGTGCCATTTCCACATCCATCCAGAGCCATTCCTGCAGGATTTCCAAGGCATGCTGTGGAAAGTGATGACAAATTTAGGTGCTCCTGCTGTTGTTTTCCACCTTATTTTTTACACCGTTTCCTCCTCAGTCCTCCCTTCTTTCCGCCATTCCCTGAATTCTTCTTTCCGCCATTCCCTGAATTCTTCTTTCCGCCATTCCCTGAATTCTTCTTTCCACCATTCCCTGAATCCTTCTTACCTTGAAGAAGCTGCCCATGTCCCCAAGTGCCCCATCTTTTAAATCCCTGCAGGGATGGGGTCTCCCCCACTGCCCTGGGCAGCTTTTCCCAATGCCTGGCCACCCTTTCCATGAAAAATATCCAACCTCAACCTCCCCTGGTGCAACTTGAGGCCGTTTCCCCTTGTTCCACGGGAGATAAATTCCTATTAATTTCTCTTTCCCACTCGTGTTCTGCCCTGGCTGCTCTGATCCAACGCAGGTACTGGAATTCCCTGAGGAATCTGGTGGTGTCCTTGCTGAACTCCATGAAATCCATCATCAGTTTGCTGTTCCTGCTGTTCCTGTTCATCGTGGTCTTTGCTCTGCTGGGGATGCAGCTCTTTGGAGGACAGTAAGTCTGAGGAATCTTTGACATCCCTGATTTCAGGGCTGGGAATAGGGAAATAATTCCTGTTCTGGTGTTTTCCCTGGAGCTGGATCCTTCCCTAAGGAAGAATGGCCCCAGTTCAAAGCTCCTCCATCATCCCATGGTCCCCAGCACTCCCAGAGCTGAAACAGGACTGGGGGGCAGCTCTTTCTGGACTGATTCTTTCCCTGATAACCAGAATGCCACTCTATTTATCCAGCTGGAATATTTCCCTGCTGGAAATCAGTTTTGTTGGATCTGATAATTCTCATTAGAAATGCAGCAAGAACCATCAGAGTGTTACCGTCAAAACTCCAGCAGCAGCTCTGAACTGAAATAATGAAATGGTTTTGCTTGATCTTTTATTTTCCCAGTCAATCCCTATTTTATCTCTAAAATATTAAAAAGAAATTATCTGCTAAGAGGGGAATTTCAATTTGGGCTTTTACACTCGAGGATGAAAACTTATTGGAATGGTTTGTTCTGCAAAATCATTGGAGGTTTTGATCATTTTAATTGGGGATGAAAATGAATTTCAAAGCATCGGAATTTTCTCTGGGAGTGAAATTGAGTTTTTGCTGATGGTTTTGTTAAGCACCTTCTGAGATGTTCCCCACTGAGCCTGCCAGGTGGAAGAAATGCTGCTCTCTGACTTGGTTTATGGGATGTTAAGGGGTATTCCAAGGCTGCCTGGAGCTGCTCACCCCTCCCCACTCTGGTTTTTATTTCTCCCTTCTCTCCAGGTTCAATTTCCAAGATGAAACTCCAACCACGAATTTCGATACCTTCCCTGCTGCCATCCTCACCGTCTTCCAGGTAAAGGCACACCTCGTCCTGGGGGACTGTTAGAATTGAAATTCCTGGCTGTTTCTTCCTGTTTAGGGAGGGCAAAGAAGTCCCCAAAAACCTGTGGAGTTTAGGAAAGTCCTTCCTTCTAATGAGTTTTACTTCACTGACCAATCCCTGCATCACTAAAAATCAAATTAAAAATCAATGCTGTGGTATGAAGGAAAACTAGAACAAAAGATTTATTGCTAGGGGGAGAGAAATGCTGACAAACCAGATATTTCTGTGCTGAAATAATTAAAATCTCTGTGTGCCCAGGCTGTGCCACATCCATGTGTGCCCTTTGTGTTCTCCAGCCCTGCCCACGGAGCTGCACCTCTGGCAGATGCAATGCTTGGATTTAAAAGCTGAATTTTGCAGCTGTTTTCTACCTGTCTTTAAAAAAACAATAGTTTAAAATAGTTTAATTTAAAATAATTTAAAAAGGATATTTTCAGGTGTTTCAGCAGAGAGCTGGGGCTGCTCCGTGTACAGGTGACCCTCACAGATCTGGCATTTCCAACCTCGTCCTGCACAGTGTGGGCTCTCCCCAGCTCCAAACTTCCCTCAGCAAGGTCTGGCTGATTCATTTCAGTGTCACAACCCAAAAAGGAGATAAAAAGGAAGTAAAGGGGGGTGGTGACAATTTCTGGATTAAGGGAGAGAAGGAATCTCAAGGCAGATGGGTCCTGTGAGCTGTGCAGGAGCTGCTGCCTGGCTGGGAGCAGTGCAGGGCTCTCCTCACTCAGAGGATATTGCCCCTCATGGGGGATTAAGATTTGCATAAGATTTTGGTGCTGATCACAGGAAGGGCTCAGAGACACGTGCAGGTGTTGCCAGGGAGTCAGAACTGGGAGCAGCTCTGGATATGAGCAGTGGGAATGTTGGTGTTGGTTTGCTTTGGGGCTGTGGAATGCTCAGCTGGAATATTTCCTGTTAGTCCTGACATAAATATCCTGCAGTGCAGGGTGCAGGAAAATGGTTTTAAGATATTTGTCTGGAATGTCAGAGGTAGGAATTAAACTCAGCAAAACCCTGGATTAACTGTGGTGTCCCAGAGGCTCTCTGATACCCTCTGCTCTCGTTCCATCCCACTCCTTCCCTGAACTGTTAACTCCAGGTCAGTGTTTCTTCACTGTGGATTTGGGATTCCTTTCCAAGGAATCCTTTCCTTTTCCTCCATACCCTCAGCCAGGCTGAGCAGAGCAGCACCATTCAGTGACAGCATCAGTGTGATGAATCAATGAAGTCAGGTACACCGTGCCCGCCCCTGACCCCTGCGGAGAGTCTCTGTGTGAGAATAATCTCAAACAAACTCTTCTGCCATCTACTTTTGATCCCAGTAGCCCTGGCTGGGCCATGGTCCTGTCACTGGACGCCCAGGATGTGTTTTTACACCTGGCAGCTGCCTGAGCTCAGCCTAAATTCCCTCTGAGGAGCATCACACCCTCACCTCCAGCTCCTGGCTCCAGGGAAGTCCCTGTGAGCTGAGTGCCCAGCTGTGAATATGCAAAATACACTCACAGACAATATCTGTGAGCACAGGGCCTCTGGAAAGCACAGATCTGTGTTGGGTACACATTCCCTGCTCCCTGATTTCCTCTGGAAATGCTCACAGAGAGCAGAGCAGCTGGAAATGAGGAGTGGCAGTGGCAGGGTGGGAGCAGAGCCTGTGGGTTGTGTCAGAGCACCCTGCATGTGGGGTATGGCCTGGAGCTGATGGGATTGAGCCTTTCCTCAGACATCTCCCCTTCACTGCAGCCCGTGGAAGCAGCACAGTCTGCTCCTGTTCCTCCCCTACCCTCAACCTGCTCCTTATTCCAGTAACATTTCACAGCAGCTCTTGACAGCTCCTTTATCCCATCACCTGCTGGCTCCTCACTATTAAACAGTGAGATGCACTCCAAATGTTCCTTTGGGGCAGCTGAAGGCAGTTTGGAGCCCAGGGAATCACAAAGGGCTTCACTTTGCTCCCAAGTCCTTGTTCCCTCTGCAGTGCTGTCCCTCCCTCTCCTTAGCAGAGATTCCTCCCAGCATCCCCAAACAGACCTGAGAGAGCAGAAGGAATTTCATCAACTGCTTGAGGCCAGAGCCAGCAGATCCTGGATCCTTGAGGCTGCTCCCTAATTACTTAAGTAATTCCCCCAGCTGATGGGTGACAGTGGGAATGACACCCATGTGGGAAGGACCCTGGCTCCTCCTGCTAGGGCCTCAGGGAGCATGCTCAGCTTGTCCAGGCTTAGTTTAGATTATTTATCTCCCTGCAAAAGCCCCATAAAACATTCCTTTTTTTCCCTGGAAGTTTTTGTTCCACTCCAAAATAATCCAAAAGTTGGATTTTGAACCCAGGCCCTTCTGGACTTTGTGATAGCTGCAAATCCTGGTTTTCTGCTTGGGAATAGAAAAGTTCCCCGTGGTTGCTCTTCCCATGAATATTTGTGTGATCAGAAAGCACTTTTTGGTTATTCCCAGAAAGCAGGAGCAGCTGTGAATTCATGGAAATGCTGTGAATGCACATTTGTGCTCAGTACTCTGCATAAATGAGGGCCAGATTTGAAAGCCCAAAGCCCTGTTTCGTATTCTGTGGTGGAAATCCAGAGTAGCTCCAGCAGCGCCGGGCTCTGAATCCTGATTTTGGAATTATTTGAGGCCGCATTGTGCGTTTGGGAGAGGAGCTGGTGTCTGCACTGAGTGTCCTTGTGTCTAGACTCGCTCTTAGCCCAGTGCTGTCATCAGCACCATCCCTGCAGCCAGAAATTTCCTCTCTCTCAGCAGCTGAAGCCAGATTGGAATTTGCAGGCTGGAATTTGCAGTCATTCCAAGCACGCTGTGTGCACATGGAACCCCATTACCACAGCACTGCTCAGGCTTTGGGCTTTTTATCTTCTTTATTTTATTTTTTTGTTGTTGTTGTTTCTTTCCTCTACTAAACCCAAAGGCAGTTTCCTATTTAGGAATTTTGTCTTCCCATCCTGGTGTTCTCATGCACTAAAAGTGGCCATTGTTTGACTGTGCCAGGGCAGGCAGAGGATGTGCTGGTGTGCCCAAAATGGTTGCTGTGGTCCAGATTTTGGTGAAGAAAGGAATGCCAGACTGGTGCAAAATGAGCATTTAGCGTGGCGAGGCTCATTGGAGTCTTGTTCGCTGATTGGTTTTCCTGTAATTCCCGTATTTGTTAATTAGCCCTGGGTCGATAATCAGAGGTGCAGCCTGTGCTTGTCCCTGCTCAAGGACAAGGAGGATCAGAGTCCCCTTCAGCCTGTCCCCTGCTCTGTCCTCACTCACTCACAGTGGTTGTTGCTTCAGTTTAGGGGTTTTTTGGGGGCTTTGTGGCCCTTTGGGTCAAACCTGGAAAAGCTGGAGAGGAACCCGTGGTGTGCACGGCTCTGGTGAAACCTGGGATCTCTGCATGGCTTAGAAATGGAGAGGAGAGAGAGAGTTTGCTGGGACTGAAGTGTCAGAACGTGGATTTGGTTTCCTCTGCCTGTGTGAGAGGCCCTGGTGGAGGTGGGCAGTGGGGAGGTGACCCAGAGGGGCAGAGTGACCCAGCCCAACCCCAGCCCCAGCAACCCCAGCCTGGGCATCCCTGGCAGCGCTGTCCAAACGCTCCTGGAGCTCTGGCAGCCTCGGGGCCGTGCCCATTCCCTGGGGAGCCTGGGCAGTGCCCAGCACCCTCTGGGGGAAGAGCCTTGCCCTGCTCTGCAGCCTGAGCCTGCCCTGGCCCAGCTCCAGCCCTTCCCTGCCTCCTGTCCCTGTCCCAGAGCAGAGCTCGGAGCTGCCCCTCGGGAGGAGCTGCAGCCCCCGGGGAGCTCTGCCCTCACTCTGCTCCAGCTCAGCAATCCCAGTGCCCTCAGCTGCTCCTCACGGGCCCCTCCAGGCCCTTCCCATCCCCGTGTCCCTCCCTTGGACACTCTCTCACACCTTTAGATCTTTGATCTTGACACACTCAGAAGTCCCCCAGCACTGGAGGTGATGCTGCCCCAGCCCAACCTGGTGATGCTGTCCCTGGTGTCCCCATGTGCTCCTCATTTCCCAGGGACATTCCTGGGTGGCTTTGCTCTGCCTGGCTCCCCCAGAGCTGCCTCTCCTGTGAATGACCCTCCCTTTTTCCTTTCTCCCTCCCTGCTCTCCATGCAGATCCTGACGGGGGAGGACTGGAATGCTGTGATGTACCACGGGATCGAGTCCCAGGGCGGTGTCCACTCGGGGATGTTCTCCTCCATCTACTTCATCGTCCTCACCCTGTTTGGTAACTGTATCCTTCCATGGATGTCCTTGGTGACTGCTCAAAATCCCCAGTTTTCCCTAAATTCTCACAGCCTTATCCTTTAAAATCCAAATTATTGCCGTGGCTTTGCTCCTGACAGACCTCAAGGTAAATTGTCCAACTTGGTGTCGTTTTCTTACAGCAACATAAGAATTTTTAATTTAGTTCAAAGTAATTTAATTTTAATTGTTATGTGTTACCTTGAAAGTAACCTATCGAGAGTTAATTTGGATTGTGGGAGAAATAATTGAGGACAGGGCAGAGCAGGACCTTGAATATCTCCACAAACTGTTTTTAGTCAGGGGAGGATTGAGATGGGTTTGCTGGAGATGAGTAGATGATGGTGTGGATGAGGCTCCCTTCTCTTGGTGCCTTTGTCTAGGGCACCTTACCCAGCTGTTAATGCTCCAAATTATCTTGTCTCCACATAATGCTTAAAATTGAATTCTGGATCTTGGCTTTCAGGCTCTGGGAGTGTTCAGCATTCCAAGCCCTGGCACATGAAATGTCTGTTCTGTTCTTCTGAGAGATGGAAATCTCTTGAGGATAACAAGAAACCAGGAGCTTTCATCTGCCCCAAATGTCCCAGAGATCCAGGAAGGCAGGGACAGAGTCACACTGGGATGGGATTTGGGAAGGGAGGCTGTATTTGATATGTATTTTATATTTTATACACAAACAAAGCAGTTCCCCGAGGGAGCAGCTGGGTGTGATGAGGAGAACCAGGAGAGCAGAGGGGGCTGTGGTGGCTCTGTCCCTGTCCCTGTCCCAGTGGTGGCCGATGCTCTGTGACAGTGCCAGCACCAACCCGCCACAGCATCACTGGTGGGAGGCCACAGCCCTAAGCTGCACCAGGGGAAGTTTAGGCTGGACATTAGGGAGAGTTTCTTCCCAGAACGAGTGGTTGGACATTGGAATGGGCTGCCCGGCGAGGTTTGGAGTCCCCATCCCTGGAGGTGTTTAAGAAAAGACTGGATGTGGCTCTGGGTGACAGGGAGATGTCAGGTCTGGGTTGGGCTTGATGTCTAAAGGCTTTTTCAGCTTAGTTGATTGTGTGATGGATTCTGTGACTGATTCTGTGATGGATTTTGTGACTGATTCTGTGACTCTGTGATTCTGTGATTGCTGCAGCCACGAGCTGTGTGGAGCCAGAGGGAGATCCCTAAAACAGGAAACCCAGGAATTGTTGCAGAACCAAGGTAGCCCTGGCTGCTGTGTTTGTTCTGCAAAGTGGGATGAGAACAGCCCAAAGCAGGATGAGAATTTCCCAAAGCAGGATGAGAACAGCCCAAGGAGGGATGAGAACAGCCCAAAGTGGGATGAGGACACCCAGTGCTGCTGCTCCACCCAGGAGCTCCTGCAAGCATTTCCCGACCTTCTCACTGGTTACAGTCCCAGAGTTCCTCTTTTCCTGGGAGTCTTGTTTGGGTTGGAGATGTAGGAGAAAGGGAGGGGTGAACTGAGGGAAACACTAGGGCTAAAGACAGTTCCTGCAGCATGGACTGTGCCAGAAGGTGCCATGGATGGCATTGGTGCCTGTGGATGGCACAGCAGCGCCCCAGCCCTTTGGCTTTGCTGGAATTCTCTCCTTTGGGATGAGGAGCACACAGGGAAGGGAAGGGCAGAGCAGGCAGTGGGAGCTGTGCCTGCCCCATGAGTATCTCCACAGGATTTATCCCATCCCCAGAGCTGTGACAGTGATGCTCAGCCAGCTCCTCCCAGCAGCCAGCACAGCCCCTTCAGAAACACCAGGCTCTGTAAAACTGGGTCAGTGGGGAGCAGGGAGGGAGGGTGAGCTCTAAATCCTCCAGGCTTGGCATTTGGAAATGAGATTAAGCTGTAATCAGGCTTGACAGCGCAGCTGAGGGAGGGACTTTTCACCTCTGAGCTGTAAGATCCAGCGTTTTTGAGGAACAGGGAATTAATTCCCTTCCTCACCTTTAATTCAGAGGAGAGTTCTCCCTTGTCCTTTGGTGTTCATTACCAGGGAAAGAGCAGGGGATGTTCAAGAGGAGGGGATCTGCTGCCCCTGTCAGGGATTTGGGATTTGGAGAGTGGAAACCTCATCCACTTTCTCCCTAAATCTCATCCTGGCAGGTGCAGCTCTCTTGTTTTCCCTTCTGCTGCTGAGGTGATCCAGGGGTGGCTTCCCTGAATTCCTCCAGACATCTCCAGTGTCTCTTCCATGCCCTTTGCACTGCTTGGGGCATCACTGGGGTGTTTAGGAAGGAAGGAGGATGTACCAGGTGGGATTCTTTAATTCTCCCTGAGTCCTGCAGGTTGGGATGAGTTTGCTGCAGGTGAAGTTCTGTGAGCACAGAAACAGAGGGAAGAATTGGCTGATAGAGAGTAATAACACTTCTGGAATGTCCTGGAAGGGTTTTTTTTCACCAATTCTGAAGTTTTCCAGCTTTAAAGAGAAGCTGTGGCTGCCCCTGGATCCCTGGCAGTGCCCAAGGCCAGGTTGGAGCAGCCTGGGATGGTGCAAGGTGTCCCTGCCCATGGTGGAGGTGGAACAAGATGAGATTTGAGGTCCTTCCAAACCATTCTGGGATTCTGCAATACCTCAGATAATCAGAGCTCTAAACCTGAGACAAATCTCTGAATTCTGTGGGGATTCACACCCCTCTGGGAGAATCCACACCCACAGCTCTGCTGGCCTTAAACACTGGAGGGGAGAGCTGGGGATGTGGGGGAGGATGAGGGGCTGGGCCTCTCCCATGGCTGTTTCCCATGGAATTGCAGCAGGAATTCCTGTGCTGATGTCTGAAGCAGCATTTCAGCAAAGTTGCCCAGCTTTGCTTTGGATGCTGAGGGCAAAGCAGCAGGGAGGGGGCTGGGCTGGGTCCCTCAGCAGGGACTTCAGTCATCAGGAGCATCTGAAACTCAACTGCAGTTTGCCAGAAAAGAAAAGAACAGTCTGCAGGAGGTAAAATAATGATGAGTGTCCATGATGCTGCAGGGTGAAGGACAGGGGAGGGCACCTTGGGGACACCTTCCCAGGGACACCTCCAGAGCCAAGCAAACACCCCAGGGACACCCCACAAACAGCACTGGGAGCTGTGATCAGCTGAATTGTGATTACAAACGCAGGATCATAGGGTATCTGAGCTGGAAGGGTCAGCAAGGATGATTAATTGACATTAAATTCATTATTAGATTGGATTAATGTGACTTTACTGCTATAACCTGGGATTTCTGAAAGATCTCCCTCTGCCTTACAGAACTCCCTCCAAAAAGCTTTAAAAATGTTCTTTTTTTTCCCCTGCAATGTGGTTTTTTTTTTCATTTGTCAGGTGAGGCTTTGCCATCCCTCCCCACACAGCTGTGCTGAGACTTAATTTCCTAAGTGGGACTTCTTGCTATTGTTTTCTTACTCATTTTGTTTTCTTGTATCAAAGTCTGAGCCCTTTGGGATGCTGAGCCTGGGTTCCTCTGCTGGGAGGGGGATTACTCTCACTTTGGGAACTTTGCCATTTGGTGAGGCCACCTTGAAGAGTTTGGGGACACTGGATCCAGCCTCGTTGGGAAACTGGGATGGGTGATTTGGGGTCAGCTGGCCCCAAATCTGCTCTTTTTAACCCTGAGGGACTCATTTCTCCCCCTTGAGCTGCTCAGGGCTCTGTGATTCCTCCTTTTCCTGAGGAAGACAAGTGGAATGCTGCTGAATTCTGCTGCTCCTCACTGCACTTGGCTCTTTGAATCCATTTTTAGTTCTTTGAATCCATTTTCAAGGGATCATGGCTAGGAAAGTTTTGTTTTTCTAAGTGGGAAGTGTCTCATGTTCCTTTTCCATTTCCAGAGAGTCTGTGTGGAACCAGAAATGCTTTAATGAAAGTTTTATGATTAAAGCAACAACAGGATTTGGCCCATTTTCCAGGAAATTACACCATGCCTGCCTTCACTGTTATCCACTTAATTGATAAATTGAGGCATCTGTTGAGGGGAAAAAAAAAAGGAAAAAACTCCAAGAAAAACTGCAGAGGAGCCTGAGGAGAAAAGCAGGAGCTGCCTGGAGGATGCTGCCCTTCCCTGGCCCTCGAGTGCCAGGCAGGAGATGAATCCTGGCTCCAGGCACTGCCTCATCCAGGTTACACAGCCCGAGCCTGGAGTTTGGGAGAAATTTGGGAATCTCCCAGCTCTGCAGAGAGCACTGAGGGACCTTTTTTGGGGCAGAAGTACCCAAATCTGCCAGACTGTGTCTGCTTGGAAATGGATCAGGCCAGGCTGATCTGATAACAAGAAATTAATTCCGTTTCCAGGGGTTGCTTGTGTTCCATGAGCCACTTCCAGCGTGGGTGGGAGGCAGGGGTAGGGAGGCAGTTTTATTCCCAGACAGGAGGCTTGGAAGTGTTTCCAGCCTGTTGGAAGCATCCCAGAGGAAGAACCCCAAACACCCAGCACAGCCCAGGGGTGCCCTCAAAGAAAAAGGGGGAATTAATGTCTTTGTAAAGGAAAAATCTGGCTCTTTGTGGGAGGGGTGATGATTCCAGCCCCATTCCTGCCTGTTCTGAACCCACTGGGTTCACTGGGCTCGAGGCATGGAGGAAGGAGCAGGTGATGGGCACCACATTCCAAACCTCCCTCTGTCCCTGAGGAATCATCTCCCAAGGGAAAAATCCTCCATCCCAACATGGAGAAATGCAGGTTCCTGGCTGGAGACGCCCCAGGCTCTGTGTCCTGTGCCCTGCAGGGCTCTGCAGTGAGGGAGGATGAAGGAACATCATCAGGGATCCATCCAGCTCCTGTTCCTGCTGCCACAAAGCCCCAGATCCGATGGGAATCGAGGCCTGGAGCCTCCCTCAGTGGGAATTAGAGCTGGGAATGCCTGATTCTGAAGCCTGGGCTGAATTGGGTTTGGTAAAACCCTGGAGAGGGGAAGCAGAGGGGCTTTGAGCTGCTGCTCTGGGCCAGCTTTGGTCCCTGGGGAGTCTCCTGGTGCTGTGGGTATGGGACAAGGCAGGGACACTGGGATTGCTGTCTGGGAGAGCTGGATCAGCCCTGCACCTCTCCTGGCTCCCCTGGCTGTCAGCAACCCTCAGGAGCTCCTCCAGACCCTTCTCCAAGGGATGGACATCAACAGGAAAGGTGTTGAGGCTGTGGGTTCCCAAAATCTCACTGCAGCACCCTGGGAGCTCATCCCTGGCTTTTCCTGCCCTCCCAGGAGGGATTTCTGGCTTCTCCCTCTCACCATCCTCACCCCAGTCCTGCCCTTGCCCTTCCACCCCACAGCCCAAGGCTGGGAACATGAACCTGACAGAAAATGCCAGGATGGTTTGGGTTGGAAGGGACCTTAAAGATCACCTCGTCCATGGGCAGGGACACCTCCCACTGTCCCAGGCTGCTCCAAGCCCTGTCCAGCCTGGCCTTGGGCACTGCCAGGGATCCAGGGGCAGCCACAGCTTCTCTGGGCACCCTGTGCCAGGGCCTGCCCACCCTCCCAGGGAACAATTCCTGCCCAATATCCCATCCATCCCTGCCCTCTGGCACTGGGAAGCCATTCCCTGTGTCCTGTCCCCCCAGCCCTTGTCCCCAGTCCCTCTCCAGCTCTCCTGGAGCCTCTTGCAAATACCTGGATGAATTTCCTGCAGTCCTTTCCCTGGGTTTATGGAGCATTCCCGTACTCATTCCTGTTTGGAGGAGCAAACAGAGCTCTGCAAT
Organism: Eopsaltria australis; assembly: GCA_034509425.1. Lineage (NCBI taxonomy): Eukaryota > Metazoa > Chordata > Aves > Passeriformes > Petroicidae > Eopsaltria > Eopsaltria australis. The sequence continues at coordinate 726,744 of JAVTVJ010000183.1, forward strand.
GAGGACAATTCTGCTGTCCCCAGGGGATGTGCAAGAGCTCAGATGCATTTTCTCCTTGGGAGAGTGGTTTTGCTCTGCTTGCCCTCCTTCCCAGTGCCAAGGCAGCTGATTTATGGCTGCTTTGGGGCTGTTCTGCAGCCACAGGGCTGGAATAACAGCAATAAACTCAGCAATAGCTGAAATCATTAGGTGGGAAAATGAAAGTAAAATAGGAATAAATAATTCCAGGCCGGGGTTGTGTCTCAGTGATGGAATGCAGAGCTCTGCTTGGAGGGGCCCAGGCTGGTCTGGGCACTGCCCTGCTTTAAGCTGGGCTCTGGGCACTTTGGGCTGGGCTTAGGGGCTGTTTTATCAGCAGGGCTCATGAGCAGGGGCTGGCTGTGCTGCTCTGGTGGGGCTCAGCATGTCTGGGGTGGCCTGGTTGTCACCCTGACTCCAGTGGGATAAACCCGAGCTTCATTTCTCCTGCCTTTGTACAGCTCTGTGTGAATCAAAATGCAAACGTTGGCTTAAAGTGACCAATTTCCTGCAGCTCCACTGGCTGTCCCTGTGAACAGGAGGGGGAAAATGAGGGTGAAATCTGCATTTCTGGGCTGGAGGGGTGGAAAAGCAGGGGCTGTGGTGTCTGTGGGAGCACCAGGAGGTCCCACCCTGCCCCTGTGGTGGGGTGGAGCCCCTCAGGTCCTGTCCCCTCTCCAGGGCCAGGTGCTGGGGACACAAATGAGTGTGCAGCCGCAGGCAGGGCTGGGTGAGCTGGGAATGCTGGCAGAGCCTGCAGGGATCAATCCATGAACACGCAGGGGGGAAGGAGGGGCAGCAGGAGGGGAGTCCTTGCTGTCTGTGCTGTGTGAAGGGTTTTTCCTGAGCTGCTCCCAAGACACCCTCCTGAACGTCTTCCTGGCCATCGCCGTGGACAACCTGGCCAACGCCCAGGAGCTCACCAAGGTAGGTGGGACATTTCTGAGTGTGCCAAAGCACAGGTGACGCCCCGAGGTGTCCCCTGGAGTCCTGCTGCACCTCTGGGGAGCAGCTGGAGCTGCAGAGAAGCACCTGGGGGTTTGTTCCCCTGCAAGTTTCTTTATTTCAGGTTGCAGTGAATATTTCGTATTTAGTTTGGTTTGTCAGAGTGGGCAAATCTCACATTTGATGTGTGCTCATCTCACATTTGCTGTTTCCAAGAGCCGTTTTTGGTTTTTTTTGGCTGATTGGAAGCTGAGATGGGAGCAAATTCAGGTGTTGTGGTGCTACCTTTGCACTGCAGAGAGGTTTATTCTCCTTCAGGCTTCTTTATTTCAGGTTGCAGTGAATATTTTGTATTTAGCTTGGTTTGTGAGTGTGGGCAGTGCTCATCTCCCGTTTGCCATTTCCAAGAGTAGAGGAGAAGCAATTAACAGTCTTTTTTGGCTGATTGGAAGCTGAGACAGGAGCAAATTCAGGTGTTGTGGTGCTGCTTTTGCACTGGCGACCACTTTGCACTGCAGAGGCACCTGGGGGTTTATTCCCTTTCAGATTGTGGTGGATATTTTGTATTTAGTTTGGTTTGTGAGTGTGGGCAGTGCTCATCTCCCATTTGCTATTTCCGACAGTAGAGGAGAAGCAACAGTCTTTTTTGGCCAACTGGAAGCTGAGACAGGAGCAGATTCAGGTGTTGTGGTGCTACCTTTGCACTGCAGGGAGGTTTATTCTCCTTCAGGCTTTTTAATTTCAGGTTGGAGAAAATATTTTGTATTTAGTTTGGTTTATCATTGTGGGGAGTGCTCATCTCACGTTGGCTGTTTCCAAGAGCAGAGGAGAAGTAATTAACAGCTTTCTGGCTGATTGGAAGCTCAGACAGCAAATTCAGGTGTTGTGGTGCTGCTTCTGCACCTCTGGTGACCACTTTGCACTGCAGAGAGGCACCTGGGGGTTTATTCCCTTTCAGGCTGCAGTGAATATTTCGTATTTAGTTTGGTTCGTGAGTGTGGGCAGTGCTCATCTCCCATTTGCTATTTCCAAGAGCAGAGGAGAAGCAATTAACAGTCTTTCTGGGCTAATTGGAAGCTCAGACAGGAGCAAATTCAGGTGTTGTGGTGCTACCTTTGCACTGCAGAGAGGTTTATTCCCCTTCAGCTTTCTTTATTTCAGGTTTCAGGGAATATTTTCTGTTTCGTTTGGTCTCACACTCTGTGTCCCTTGCCTCGCTGAGGTTGGTGATGGATTAAAGAATTAAAATTTTCCAGTCAGCTCCAGGCAAGAACCAATTTGCAGAGGCTGTTGTGAGCACTCAGGGGAGATGCTGGGATGTTCCTGCCTCTCCCCAGGTGCCAGAGGAATCAGAGGCAGGAAGGCAGGTCCTGGCAGGGGATGGGGATGACACTGATGTGACTTTACTGGGTGTAGACACAGATTTATGTTGGAATATCCCCTCTGGGGGATGTTTATATTGGAGCATTCCCCAGGGAGAACCACTCAGCCCCAGGGCTGTGCAGAGAGATTTCAAGTCCTGCACTTGGTATTTGGGTTATTACCCAGTTTAGATTTCTTGGTGTACTCAGATGGATTTATGAGGAGAATTAGGGGGGTTTTTTTTTGCACATTTTTAGCTTTTCTGCCCAGTTCCTGCGCTGCTGCCGTCAGCCCCAGTCCCAGTGACCTGCTGGGGGCAAAAGCAGCATTCCCATCGTGCTGGTTGTGTTTTAGAACTTGAATTTCTTTACTCCTGAGGCAGCAGCAGGCAGGGGTGGCTTCTCTTTTTAGGGACAGGCGCAGCAGTTGATGTCTCTGGGTCCCTGGCAGTGCCCCAGGCCGGGTTGGATGGAGTTGGAGCAGCCTGGGACAGTGGGAGGTGTCCCTGCCCATGGCAGGGGTGGCTCTGGATGGGCTTTAGGGCCCTTCCAACCCAACCCACCCCATGGAATTGTTCAAAAAATGTTTAAAAAAAAAAAAAAGATGTGCTCAGGGTCAGTGCTGAGGTTTGGGGATGAACCTGGCACTGCTGGACTCGATCTTTCCCACCCTTCCTGGTTCCTTGGATCCCCACTGCAGCTCCCAATTCAGGGACACGGAGATTCCCCCAAATTTCCCACCCTCCTCCAGCTGCTGAACCAGCCAAACATTCCCAGTCCAGATGCACATCCCAGTTGTGGCTGTGCTGGTTTTGCCATCTCCCCTTCTCCTGCAGGGCTGGCTCCGGCTCCCAGCTCTTCTGGAGCTGCTTCCCAACAGCCAAAATCCATCACAGCCCCTCTAAACAGCCTGGTGGCTCCCAGGTGAAAAATAAATGTTCCAATTCCATGTTCTCCCTTAAAATGCTGCTCAGGGCTGTATTTAATGGCTCTCTGTTGTTGTGGGGTTTTTCCTTGTTTTTTTTTTTTAGATGGGATTTTTTTCCCCTTTCAGCAGCTCAGCTGTTTCTGAAATCTGAAATCTGTTTTCAGAAATTTCCAGCCTGGAGACAAAGATCCTCCCAGATTTATGGGCATCCCTTGCACGGGGTAAGAGGGGGGATGAGGCCCAGCACAATTCTTGGATGATGAAGCTCATCCTCCTCCTTTCTTAATCCTTTAAGTGCTTTCTGGTGAATATTTCAGCAGCTGGCAGGGAGGGTTAGAAACCTGACTTTGGGGATGTTTATAAATTCTAATTAAATATTGATGCTTTCAGCAGCGTTGCTAAATCATAAAGCTGCTCCAGAAACTCTCTTGGAGATTTTTTGTTTGTTTGTTTTAATTTTATTTATGATCCCTCAAAAATCACTGGGGCTTTCGAAAGAAGAGGAAAAAGCTGAAATTCCATTAGACACATACCTGGAGAATGAGGGATTTCCTGCTGGGTAAATATGATCATGCAAGCCCCAAAATGGCCCAGAGATGGGAGGAAGTTACTCAGGAGTCAGTTGGTGCCAGGAGACTTTCCTGACATTTATTCTGTGAAATTAATTGAGATCAGGGCTGAATTTAATGTGGGAGAACCAGGAGCAATTGGAAATTGCCTCTGTTTAGGGGAGACATTAAACTTCCCAGCCTCAGGACTGGAACATTTCAACTTTTCAACTTCTGGAGGCTCATTTGGGTTTCTTTCTGTGGCATTTCGATGATTTCTGGGCTTTGTGACCTGCAGGAAAAGTTCTCAGAGCTGGGGCTGTACTTAACTGCAGCTCCATCATCCCGTGGCTGGTACAGAACTCACCAGTGCTTAGGAGTGACTCATTTTTGGGGGAAAAAAATAAAGAATCGCCACCTTTGCTTTCAGTCTATAAAAAAATCTGCTCCCAGATCCCTCTCCTGCTCTTCCTGTTCTGGCCTTGCACTGACTCAAACTCTGCCAACCCAGTTTTTAGTGATTCCTGAGAGCTCTCCTGAATCCCTTTGAGTTCTTTAATCTTTAGGTTTTTTTTTCAATTTATCAACAGCTTTTTCTTCCTGTTCACTTATTCAGTGGAGTCTACAATCACCCCCAAAATCTGCTTTTCAAATCTCTCTGCTGATCATCCAAAAATGTCTCTGGTGACAGAAAGCAGCTCCTGCTTCATCCTCATTAAACTGGAGTGTAACACCACACTCCTGATGTTTTATTACCCTAAATCCTTTAAGCAGGAAGTGTTTTCTCATCTCTGTCCACTGCCAGTGATCCCTGAGAAAAGCAGGATAAAAACATGTCTGAGGGATGTGGGGATTTTATATAAATTAGGATAAAATTGTTGAGGAATGCCCAGAAATTCTGGACTGAAGGGAGTGGCCAAACCAAGAGCTGAATATCCATAAATCCCCCTCCTCCTGCTCCATGTGGGAAAGGCTTTAACTGGGTGAATGGATTGAAGAAAACTCAGTGGTAATGAGGCACATCATGATGGGTGGCACCAAAAATGGGTTTGACCACGAGAGAAATTGATTTAAATTAAAATTTAGAGCTCTAGAAAACAGAAAGGGAACACAAAGCAGGGATGTCCTTATGGGCAAGAGCTTTGCCTGAATTTGTCCCTGTGAAGTGAGGGGGGGAGAGTTTGAGCCAGTGTGAGCTGGAATTTGAAATACCAGGTCAAAGAAAAATCAGCAGCCTTTGGTTTTAATGCTGCTGGAGATCCCTCAAAGGAAGAAATAACTTGAATATACCTGGGGGATGAAAGGAAAACCTTGAAGATTCTTTATTGGGGTCTTACTCCTTTTAAGACTTGTATTTTGAGGAGAGCATTTCTGCTGGATTGAGATGGGAATAGTTAATTTTCTGTCCAGGGGTTGGATTGGGATGGGAACAGTTAATTTTCTGTCTAGGGGTTGGATTGGGATGGGAACAGTTAATTTTCTGTCTAGGGGTTGGATTGGGATGGAACAGTTAATTTTCCTCCCAGGAGCTGCTGTGGGATTTGTGTGGCAAACAAGGATTTGTGTTGAAACCACTCTGGGATGTTTTGTTATTCCCCCCACAGAGTCCAGGGGGCAAAGCTGAGGGGGGCACAAGGATTTGGGGACAGGGACAGCTGAGCCCAGGGACATTCCAGACAGAGTGACAACATCTCTCTGTCCCAGTCCTGTTCCATGGAGGGAGCATCCTGGAGATGGCAAAACCTGGGATGGGAAATGTGGAATTAATTCCCCTAATTCTCTGCTTGTCCCCACAACTTTTTCTTTCCCAATTAAACTGAATTTCTCCCAATCCACGGGCACTTTGCTGTTGCCCACCCCAGCAGGGTGACAGGACAGGAACCTGGGGCTGAGTTCTGGGCCAGGATTAAACCAAACCCCCTTGATTTGCAACGAGCTCCCAAACCTTTGATAAATCCACTGGAGTTTGGAGCTGAGCAATATTGACTTTGTCTAATTGCTCAGCAGGTCTTTTATTCAGGCCTGGTTATAGACTTGCAAATATTTGCAAAAGGGGGAAAAAAAAAAAGAAGAAGACACTTAGGTGGTAACGATTTTTTAAATCAATTTTTCATTTTTTTTCCCCCAAAAAACAGTTTCCAAATGAGTTCAGTTGCAGCAAATACCACCACAGGCAGAGCGAGGAGCTGTTTATGCAGATGGAATTCAGGGTGGATAAATCTCCATCATTTCCTATTCCAAAGCTGGAGCTCTGTCTGCTCTCGTTATTTTAATCATGACTCCCTCCAGTATCACCCTGGGGGAGCAGGGACAGACCTGGGGCATCCCAGGAAGGTTGAAGAGGAGCCTGTGACTGCTCTCAGCGTGGTTATTCCCTGGATTTCTGAGATGCTGGCATTGCCATCAGAGCTCTGTGCTTACCCTGCCATGATTTGACTTGATTTTGGTTAGAAAGTTCCAGGGAAGCTGACCCTTGGTGAGAGCATTGAAGGGATGTTTCTTTGGGTTTTGCTCTCATCTCAATGTCTGTGATCCTTAAATTTTGAAAATTTGAAATGAAAATTTGAAATGAAAATTTGAAATGAAAATTTGAAATGAAAATTTGAAATGAAAATTTGAAATGAAAATTTGAAATGAAAATTTGAAATGAAAATTTGAAATGAAAATTTGAAATGAAAATTTGAAATTTAAATTAAGATTCTTAATTTTGAGTTTTAGTGGTGCTTTTCATGTTGGGTAGGAAGAGAGAAATCCCAGTTACAATCTGCAGGCTCTTCTGTGCCAACAGAGGTTAAAAATCCTCGTGATGCAGGGGTGTGCAGGAAGCAGGAGCAGATCCCTGCTTTACTCTACAAACCACATTTCATATGGTTCATTTCTTGTTTTCTGAGTCCTCAGGGATCTCAGGTGAGTGGGAATAACTGATGGGAGCAGGAGCAGCCCCAAATCCGTCGTTTTTTAGTGTTGTTTCAGAGAAGTCTCCGTGGCAGGAGTTCAGGAGGGATTGAGGAGCCTGTCCGTGCATTTCAGCAGGACATTGGTTTAGAGGCTTGTTACCCACACAGCTCTGGGATAAATGGGAATAAATGGGATAAATGGGAATTGTCCCACCTGGAATTGTCCTGTTCCTGCTCAGGTCTCTCCCTGCTCCCTCGGAGTCTCCTTCCCCAGTGCTGAGAGGAGACCCAGGAGAGTCAAGAAAATTTGTGAGGTTCTTGACCAAACCTTGCATTTCTCACCTTGACTCGCACCAAACCTGGGGCTCCTTGCAGGAAAACCTGCCCTAAATGAAAATCCCTGTGCCCCCAGAGCCCATCAGAGACAGCCACCCACACCCCACACCCCGGGAGCTCTGCTTTGTTACTCCATGATTTATTTGTGTCTCTGTTGTTATTCCATGATTTATTCCCTGATCTCCTCTCGCTTTTGTGCCCCAGGATGAGGAGGAGATGGAGGAAGCCACCAACCAGAAGCTGGCCCTGCAGAAGGCCAAGGAAGTGGCCGAAGTGAGCCCCATGTCAGCGGCCAACATTTCCATTGCTGCGTAAGCGCCTTTGATTCCTTGCCAGGAAATCCCTGTTTTCCTGTGTCCCTGTGTGTCCCTCCAGCTGGAGCATCCCAGGGGACCTGAGAGCCCTCCTGCACCTCCTCTGCCACTCACAGGGCAAATGTTTCAGTGCTGAGCACTCCAGTAGGGGTTTAAGGAAGGATTTCTTTTGGTTTCATTTTCTTTGTGATGCCTCATCTTTGAATAATTGTATTTTGGGAGGATTTTTTTGTTTTTCAAGCTGTCCCGGGATAGATTTCACCAGGTGAAGTGTTAACATCCCACTTTGAATTTTCAATGAGGAGAGGGGTGTGTGCACAGAATTAACTGTTTTCTAACGATTTTGAGTATTCAAAATACTCAAAATACCTTTGCACTAAAAAGCATCCTCTTAAATAGCTGAAAAATGTGCTTGAATTCCCTTTCCTTGCTGGTTGAAGGAGCTGGGTGGAATAAAATGAACCGGTTTGGAGGTACAAACATCCATTTGGAATTCTCAGAATTGAGGACAAGCACAAGCTCTGTGATATGAAAATCTTTGGAAAGCTTTGCCTTGGGGCCACCTTTCCCTGGCTCCTAGAGGTGCAAAAATGAGGTTTCTTGGAAATATTTGTCCAGGTGCCTGTGTTTGAGACATCCGTGGAAATATCTGAGTGTTGATGGACCTGGAGCAGTCTGGGATGGTGGAGGGTGTCCCTCCTCCTGCACCTCCTCTGCCACTCACAGGGCAAATGTTTCAGTGCTGAGCACTCCAGTAGGGGTTTAAGGAAGGATTTCTTTCGGTTTCATTTTCTTTGTGATGCCTCATCTTTGAATAATTGTATTTTAGGAGGATTTTTTTGTTTTTTAAGCTGTCCCAGGATAGATTTCACCAGGTGAAGTGTTAACATCCCACTTTGAATTTTCAATGAGGAGAGGGGTGTGTGCACAGAATTAACTGTTTTCTAACGATTTTGAGTATTCAAAATACTCAAAATACCTTTGCACTAAAAAGCATCCTCTTAAATAGCTGAAAAATGTGCTTGAATTCCCTTTCCTTGCTGGTTGAAGGAGCTGGGTGGAATAAAATGAACCGGTTTGGAGGTACAAACATCCATTTGGAATTCTCAGATGCCTGGCTGAGGACAAGCACAGGTTCTATGATACCAAAACCCTTGGAAGCTTTGCCTTGGGGCCACCTTTCCCTGGATCCTAGAGGTGCAAAAATGAGGTTTCTTGGAAATATTTGTCCAGGTGCCTGTGTTTGAGACATCCCTGGAAATATCTGAGTGTTGATGGACTTGGAGCAGCCTGAGATGGTGGAGGGTGTTCCTGCAGGGGATGGGATGGGATGGGATGGGATGGGATGGGATGGGATGGGATGGGATGGGATGGGATTTAAGGTCTTCCCAACCCAAACCATTCCATGATTCTGTTCTGTGCTGAAAAGGTTCCTTGAACTCTTCTGGAATTTCAGCATCAGCCCCAAAAAGTTTGGTCCTGCATTTTACTGAGAGCTGCTGATGTTTTCCAGACCCCTTTTATAGGAGAGACCTCCAAGGGCTGGAGAAGCTCAAGCATTAAAAAAAAAAAGAAATTTCCTGCTCAATTTTATTGGGAAAAAAAAAAACAAACCCTGAGCTGCAGCCGGATCCCTGCTTGTTCCTTTGGTGGAAATCTCTTTTTACTGGAACTTTAATCCACTTTAGCAAAGACAAAAGGCCAAGTGGAGCCAGTTTGTTACATGTGAAGGAAAAGAATATTATTAATTTGACTGTTTTATTCTTTTACCATTTTATTTTGTCATTACTGCTGTAATCAGTTCCTATTTATGCTCTGGCTGTTTGATAGTTTTAAATACCATTTTTTCCTTACAATTATTTCCTGGCCAGCCTTGAAAAGAAGTCAAATGAGGATAATTGCTTTTGCTCTTTGATGAATTTCTTGGTTCTGGTATTTTAAAATGCAAGATGATGATGGTGCTTATTTGCTTCTGGTTTAATCAAAGCATTTTGCAGGGGAAGATTTCTTAGAAATCAGCAGAAAAAAACCCAACTCATTTCCATGGAGCTAAGGTTGAAATTGCTTAAAATCACCTTTTGCTGTGATTTTTCACCAGGTTTTCAAAAGCACAGGGAGAGTGTTGTGACAACAGTTCAAAGTTGGTTTAAATTAAAATGTAGAGCTCTAGAAAACAGAAAGGGACACAAAGCAGGGATGGGCAAGAGCTTAATCTGCACCTGCCCCTGTGAAATGGGGGGGACAAAATTGTGGGGACAGAAATATTGTGCTCCACTTAGAGGGATTCACCTGAGCAGATTTGCCTGAGATCAGTTCCTTTTTCACCTGATTAACTCTGCCCTGAAGGGTTTATTTAGGATGCAAAGTGAGGCTGGAGCATTGGTTTGGAGCCCCTGCTTCATCCAGCTCCCAGAATTTCTCTGCTCCACTAAAGGGACTCACCTGAGCAGATCTGTCTGAGCACAGCTCCTTTTTCACCTGGTGAATTTTATCCTGAAGGATTGATTTAGGATGGAAAAGCAAGGGTGGTTCATTGGTTTGGAGCTCCTGCTTCATCCAGCTCCCAGAATTTCTCTGCTCCACCAAAGGGATTCACCTGATCGGATTTGCCTGAGCACAGTTGATTTTTCACATTGTGAACTTTACCCTGAAGGGTTTATTTAGGATGAAATGTGAGGCTGGGGTGTTGGTTTGGAGCTCCTGCTTCATCCAGCTCCCAGAAATATTCTGCTCCACCAAAGGGATTCACTCGAACAGATTTGTCTGACCACAGCTGGTTTTTCACCTGGTGAACTCTACCCTGAAGGGTTTATTTAGTGGCTTGTCAGGATGAAATGTGAGGCTGGGGTGTTGCTTTGGAGCCCCTGCTTCATCCAACTCCCAGAATTTTTCTGCTCCACTTAGAGGGATCCACCTGAGCAGATTTGTCTGAGCACAGCTGGTTTTTCACCTGGTGAACTCCACCCTGAAGGATTTATTGAGGATGGAAAGCGAGGGTGGTTCTGTCACTGTTGGCTGAAAACAGGAGATGTGTTTGATTCGAGCCCGTGGTTTCATTCTTCTTTCTTTGTGATTTTTTTGTTTGTTTGTTTTCTGTTTAGCGTTTTCCTTGCTTTGTTGTTTCTGGAGGTGAGTTCTGGCTTTGTTCAGCCCCTCTTGTGTCGTTTGCCCCTCTCAGCCTCTGCACCTGAGGGACTTCACAGAGCCAGGGGTCTCCAGGGCAAACCATTGGTGCAGCTTCCTTGGCAGCCAGGCAGGAGGAGAGGAGGGACAAGGGGACAATTCCAGGGCACTGGATGTCCAAAGCCCTTCCAGTGGAAGGAAGAGCCCTCAGGCTCCTCCCTGTGGGTCACACGAAGACCCCAAAGCAAACACGGGGTTATTCCCTGGTTCTGCCTGAGCTGCTGCTTGGATTCCCCGTGTTTGGGTTCCTCCTCTGCCTGTCCTGTCCCAGCCAGAGCTGCACCAATGGCCTGTACAAAAGGGAGCACACCCTGCCCCAGGGCTCACCCGGCACCCACACCCATTCCCCGGTGCCCTCTCCTCACCTTTCCTTGGGAAAAGCCTTAAACCAGCAATTTTTCAGCACCCCTAAATTTGTAGGAGCCTGCCAGGTAGTCAGCCCTACTTTTTGCACTCTGATTTACGAGGTTTGGAGGTTTATTTAATTCCACGAATTACAGCTGTAGCCAGATCCAAGGAAATCATTTAATCACGGTCTGAGGTGGAGTTTTGGGTGGGAGGAGAACTTGGGTGGTGGATGAAACATTGTGGGCAGTGGCAGGGACAGCTCCTGGACGTGGGCACCAGACCTAAGCACAGCCACATTGCCCACTGCTGCTTTCCAGAGTTATTTGTGCTTCCCAGGACAACTTCCCAGCTTCCAAAGATCTCCTTCTGTCACCAGGACTGCTCTCTGCTGGTCCCACCTGGGGCTGATCGCAGCCTTGGTGCTGTAACTGCAGCCCCACAGGGGGACAGTGCCTGGTGGTGTCAGCAAGGCACAAAAGCCATGAGAGAAGCACCTCAATCACTTCACCTTTGTCCCTTTTGTACAGGTCTGGGGGTGCAGGGAGGGGGGAACTGCTCTGTTTCTCCAGGTTTTCCATCTCGGAGGTTCCGTGTTTTCCTTCTGTCTCGGGAATCCCGTGGCTTCCACTGTGGAATACTGTGAATTTCCACGTCTCTGTTGGGCTGTGGGGACCCAACAGGACCCAGCAAGAAGCTGCCTGAACACCCAGGCCGTGCCCTGTGCTGTGCTGGGGGGTGTAGATTAGAAGAGGTGTTCTTTTTCTCTTGCTGGCTGTGATTTCTTCCCTCTCCCCTGCCCTGGAGTGTGTCAATGTGTGAGGTTCTGTGGCTCCTCCCGTGGCTTTTCCTTTCTGTCCTCGCTGTGGGTGTCACAAAGCCACTCTCGGGGCTCTGTCCCTTGTTCCTGGTAAGTAGCATCCAGTGAAAATCACCTCCTGCTGTCACTTTGCCCTGGGACAGGAGGCTGTGCTGGCTCTGTGGTTCCACACACGGCGCTTCCAGGTGGATTTGTGGTTTCAGAAAGGCGGATCCAGCCCTGGGAGCAGAGCAATGACATTCCCTGTGTGACAGCAGTGTCACATTCCCTGTGTGACAGCAGTGTCACATCCCCTGCACAGGTGACAAGGACAGAGCATGGCCTCCATCCTGGCAGGGACACACACAAAGGTTCATCCCTGAGGGATGTTCATGTTTTCACAATTCAACCCCAAATCTCCACACCTATTGCACGGGTTGGTGCTGCTTTCCAGGTGAATCAGGGCAGCCCCGTGCGTTCTCCTCCATCCCAAGTTTTCCCACAGGAATTTCTGAGGAATTCCTGCAGTCAGGGGCTTGTTCTCTGCAGGTTTTTGCTACCAAAGAGTGAAAAACAAAGAGTTTTTGCTGCCCAGCTTGAGCAACCTGGAAAAGACCATTGTCTTGGCCACCCCCACTCTGCTCCTGCTTTTATTTCATCTGGCACCAGCCAAATACAGAAATCCTGAGGTTGAGGTAAAATCCTTCACCTGCAGATTATTTGCTTCAAGCAAAACTTTTATGATGCCTTCCATAATTTTTCTCCAGGTTTCTGAACCTCTGGGTTTTGTGTTATATGCATTCATTACCTGAGCCAACGTTTCTGCTTAGAACAATCCATTAATTTTAATAAATGTATATTTAAAACTCTGTTTGTATGATACCCAAAGAACATTAGATTTTGACTGGGCCTTCTGGTTTGCTAGAATTGATTGTTAACTGATTTAAACGCTCGTGAAAGCAGGAGGGAAAATGCTGCAACTGAAAAGGCAAACCAGGAGGTGAAGGGATTTTATGCTCAGTCTTGGGGAGGGTTTTTGGGATGCTGTAGATTGATAAAAATGATCATTTAGAGCTAGGAAAGAATGAATGCCTCAAGCCAGGATCTATCAGGATATTCAGAATCCTGGATTTCTGTGGATTCCCAAAAGCAAGACAAACACTTTTTCCTTTGTCATTCAGTAGTTTCTGTATTTAGAACCCACCACATAAATGGTGTTTATCCAAACACTGGAAGGAGGAGAATCTACAAAATGTCTTGAGCTGCAGGAAGCTCCTTCCACCCCTGGTGAAGCCACAGGAGAGCTGAGGTTTTCAGGCCCCGTGACCCATTTTTGGACAGTCTGAGCCAGGCCCATCCCAATCCCTGCCCGAGGTGAGAGGTAGGTGCCTCCAAAGAGCCGATCCAAGGCAGGGACTGAGGAGAAGCTGCCTGGCCCCAGCTGCTGGAGCCCAGGTGGAGTTTTGGAGCCCAAGGTCCTCTGTCCGTGCTGCAGCTCCCTCCTGGTGCCAGGAGCAGCAATGAGCATCCTGCTGCCCTTGGAAGTGATGATTGCAGCACAATCCCCACGCGGCTCCACCCAGACCTCCCCGAGGTCGCAGAGGTGACTCCTGCAGGACCTTGGTGTGAGTACCAGCGAGGCCTGGAGATCCTCGTGTGCCTTTTGGTCCCCTTTTGGTTCCGTTTTGGGCTCTCTGGTTGTGTCCCTGCTCTCCAGAGGGTGACGTGTCCATGCCTTCCACAATCCTGGAGCTCGCCCTGCCTCCGACAGGACACAGCCTGTACGAGTCTCCTCACGACGTCTTTTATGGTTTCTCTGCTCGTTTGGTTTGGTTTCTTTTTTTGGTTTGGTTTTTTTTTTTTTCTTTGGCTTTTTCTTTTCTCACTTTTTGTTTTTCTTTGTTTGTTTTGTTTTTTTGCATGTGCAGTTTTGTAAAGCAAACTCGAGGTACTGTATCTCGCAGCTCGTCAGTCTCCAGCGTAAATTCACCGTGAGTTGCTCTCTGTTACGATTTTCACTACGTGGATTTCTCATTTAGAGCTCTGTGAACCTTCCCCTCCTCCTGGTGCCTTCGCTCTCCCTGTGATTTCTTTTCCCCCCACAAAAATCATTCCCATCATTGTGGAAAGCCTCCAGACCAACATGCAGGGAAAGGACTGGAAGGTGTCATTGTCATCTCATGCCTGTGGTTTGTGAGCAACTCTGTTGTGTTTCATACATTGACTGTGACCTTCTCCCCCTCTTCCTTCCTTCATTTTTCCCCCTTAATTCCTTTCCATCATTTCTCCTGGACTGTTCTCCTCTCTTCTCCTGTCTCCCCTCGTGTGATGGTTTGTCTTGTTCTCACTGGTGTTCCTTTCTGTTCTGTGTTTATTCTGTGCTGGGCTGTTGGCTTTGATGTTCCACCAGTGTTTGCACTCTGGGTTCAGTGGGAGAACCAGGAGAGCCCTCTTGGAGGGAAAACTGCAGGAGGACTTCAAAAGAATCCTGGAAATGGGGTCCAAGTGAGACTAAATTGGAAAACTCTTGAAAACCTGGTTATGTCTTTGCTCTCTGACCTCCTTGAGCTGGAGCTCAAAGCAACAGATTTTGTCCAAATGAGGCACTTGGCAACTCCTCTGGAGCTGGAGTTGAGCAAACACAGTGGAAAACTTCTCTCTCCATGTGCTTCATCCCAATCCAATCCAATCCTGCTGCCTGTGCTGTGGGTCAGGGTGTGCTTTGACACCGAGCAGGTTGGTAAAAACATTATTCCTGCTGCTGACTAACCCAAAAAACTCCTCATCAGCTCCTGTTCCACCCATGCGAGTGTCCTTTGGGTTCTCCTCTAACTATGTGACCTTGTCTCTCTTCTTTAATGCTTTGGGACTCTCAAGTAAGTGCAATTCCAGCCTGGGGGTTTGTACCAGCCCCACAGCAGGGACCAAGGTACTGTGAAGCCAAGGAGATTTTCCAGCAGGTTTTTCCAGCAGATTTTCCTTCCTGGTATTTCCCTGGGTGTTTTGGGGCTCTTTGTGCACTGGTGGATCTCAGACAAGCTGGGATTTAAAATATGTTGATGCTTTATGTGAATTTAACTTCTGTGACTGAGGTTGAGCTGTTGTGACTGCCCAAAGCAGGTGTGACCTCTCTGTGCCCAGGTCTGAGGGCTCACAGGGAAAATTAGGGGGATAAATCAGATTTAGTCATCTTTTGGATTATTTCTTCCAATGTGTATTCCCTGGCTGCTGGGAGTTTTGACAAGCAGGAAGGGGCAGAGAGGGCTCAGCTGCACTTTGGGTGCCTCCCACCCTGACAGGAGGGACAGAATGGAGAAAGAGAGGTGCTGGGAGCTGCCCCTGCAGCCCTCACTCTGTGCAGCTCTGGGGCTTGGACAGCGCTGCCAGGGATGCCAGGCTGGGATTGCTGGGGGTCCGTGCAGGGACAGGGGCTGCACTGGATGATCCTTGCGGGTCCCTTCAACTCAGGATATTTTATGGATCTGTGTGTGTCTCTCCCACTCTCTGGGCTCTTTTCCTGGTGCACAGGACACTTTTCCTCTCTTACTTGGACTTTTCCATTCTCCGGTGATGTGTGGGCTGGATGGTGGATTTAGAGCAGTTCTAGACCTGTTCCAAAAGCCAGCAGGGCAGCACAGCTGGAAAGCAACCCCTGGGGCTGGCTGGAAGGGCACGGGGCTGGCGGCAGGCTCGGATCCTCACGGACAGGTTTCCTTTTCCCTGCTCCTCCTGCTGATCTAACTTCTCTTGCTCGCCACTAATTTCCTCATCCAGATGTTTCCAGGTGGGGAGAAAAGCGCTGCTAATTTTGGGGAGCTTTGTGGGCTGTTCCAAAGCTCTGGCTGGGGTGTGTGATTTTTGTGCGCTGACATTTTAATCCTCCAGACTATTCCCGAGGCTTCCACATTTCCGAAACGCAGAATAACTCCTTTCCAGAGGGCTGATCTCATAGCGTGTGGGCAAACTAACACGGATGATCCTGCTGGCTTTCCCTGCTCGTGTTCTCTCTCCATCCTTGTTATTCCTTTGGTTCGACCCTCTAATTCCCCACCTCGGCTGAAAATTCCTTCTTCTTTTTTTTTTATTTTTATTTTTTTTTGGTTGGTATTTAGGGAATCGCCACGAATTCAGGTGCTGACTTCTCCCATTTCTCCCGCCCTTAGCAAGCAGCAGAATTCCTCCAAATCCAAGTCGGTTTGGGAGCAGAGGACGAGCCAGATCCGGATGCACAACTTCCGAGCCAGCTGCGAGGCGCTGTACAACGAGCTGGACCCCGAGGAGCGCGTCCGCTACGCCACCACCCTGCACATCCGGCCCGACATGAAAACACACCTGGACCGGCCGCTGGTGGTGGAGCCCCGCAGCGAGGCCAGGAACAACATCACCAAGCTGAGCCCCGTGGATGTGCAGGAGGTGGTGGAGCACCCCAAGCCCACCTCAGGTGATGGGGCAGAAGCGCCACGGAAGCACCACCGGCATCGGGAGAAGGAGAAGCTGGCGGAGCAGGAGAAGGGAGACGTGGCCAAGGACGAGAGCGGAGAGCCTGGCACGGCCAACAAGGAGGAGCGGCACCGGCAGCACCGCAGCCGCAGCAAGGAGGTGGAAGGGGGCAGCAAGGAAGGGAAAAGGGGGCAGGAAGGGGGCAAGAGGCACCACCGGCGGGGCTCTGTGGATGAAGGGGCTGACAAGGAGCACCGCAGGCACCGCAGCCACCGGCACTCGTCCGACCGGCCGGGCAAGGAGGGCAATGGCACCGCCAATGGTGCCCGCGGCGAGCGGCGCTCCCGGCACCGCGGAGGATCCCGCTCCGGGAACAGGGATGGAGAGCCCGGGGCCAAGGGGGACAACGGAGAGGAGCCTTCCCACCGGCGGCACCGGCTCAGGAACAGGGCGCTGTCCACCTACGAGTCCGTGGAGAAGGATGGTGGAGAGAAGGAGGGGGAGGCTGCCGAGAAGGAGCACCGGAATCACCAGCCCAAGTGAGTGAGGGCTGCCAGACCCAGCCGGGGTCGGTGCAGGGGTCACAAAGCCCCAGAGGTGTTCCAGGAAATCCCTTATCCCATTCCCTGTGGTATTCCCTGCTGTCCCCATCCCACACCAGCTCCCACCACAGCCTGCAGTTCTGTTTTGTCTCAATCAGAGGCTCCCAGACATGATTTTGGCTCCTAGAACAGCTCAGGTTTAAGGCAGGAAATATCCTTGCTGTAAACACCAACAGACCCTGTAGGACTCCAGGCAGAGCAGAGAATTTCCCAGCTTCTGAAGGAAGCTCCTGAGGGACATCTCTTCAAATTTCAGCCAGCCTTGCTTACAGCCCTTTGATTTTCATTTCTAATGGGGAGCCTTCAGCTGCACCACCAGTTGTTCCAGCACGTGGCCTCTTCCATTAAGAACAACGATGGCCCCCATTTGCTTTAATTCTTATGTAAGTCAAGTGAGAAAAACAGCCCCGGTGAAGCATTTGGAGTAGTTAATAAAGAAGGATAGATTGCCTTTTCAGCTTTATTAGTCTGATGGAAAAGAAATTGCACTGGGATTCTTTAGAATAGAGTTCATGTCACCGTGGAGAGCCGTGAGTGGCACTGAGATAATAATTTTCCTGTCTAAATTATCTTCCTTTCAGCTGAATTTCCAAACACTCTGCCTGCTGTTCAGCGTGCTCATGTGCAGGGGCTGGGTTTCCTCCTCACTGGAGCAGAGCTGCTGCTGCAGAGCAGAGCAGGAGCCATTCAGCTGCTGACAGCCACGTTCCAGAGCTGTTCTGAGCTGGAAAAGACAATCACCACATTTAAATATGGCCTCGGGAGAGCTTTAGGGAGCAGCGTGTCAGGATTCATCCAGCAGCTGCTCTGGGGGGTGGCTCAGGCACTGCTACATGCAAGGGCCACGTGGTCCTGCCTTGGGAGCATCACCAAATTGACCCAAGGGATGTTCAGGGCCACAGTCCCCTCCTAATGTTGGCATTGGGGTTGGCTCAGGAGGTCTCAGAGAAAAGGACATGAATTTTGCTATCAGAGGTTTTTCTGCAAAGGATTTCCATGGAGAGAACAAACCCAGCACGAGGTGCAGCATCAGGGGTGTGTTCTCTGAGCCTTTCCCTGAACAAATCCTGCTTTTCCTAGGGAGAACCAGTGTGAGCTGGAGGCCAGTGGCAGTGGCAGTGTCCCTGGGAGTGTCCCCGTGCACACCTTGCCCAGCACTTACCTGCAGAAGGTGCCTGAGCAGCCGGAGGATGCTGACAACCAGAAGAACGTGACCAGGATGATTCAGCCCCCGCTGGACAAAACCACCACTGTGAACATCCCTGTCACCATCACTGCCCCTCCAGGGGAAACCACTGTCATCCCAAGTGAGTGCCTTTGGGCCCTGCTTTTCCTGCCAAGGGATTGCCAGGAAATCAGAATTTCCAAGGAGTGATGGGAGCTCTCCTGGGCGCTGCCAGGACAGGCAGGGAACGTGGTGATGACAGAGGATCTGTGATTGCCACAGAGTGCAGGAACTCAGAGAGGCTCTGGAGAACACCTGGGATTCCCTGGAGATGGCTCACCCAGAGCACCCCCTTTGTGTAAGGGAAAGCTGAAAGAGCAGGGAAAGCAGCATCCAGGTGTGATCCTGCTGCTTTGGGATCCTGTGACATTCCAGAGCTTTTCATAATCCTCTGCATTACTGCTGGAGCAGAGCCACCCTTCCTGTCCTTCTCCAGAGCTCTTGGGTTTATCAGCACAGATTTACAGATGATCCCAAAATCCTTGTGCCCAGCCTGTTCCCACCAGCTTGGGGCTGATCCCTGGCAGGGTGGGAACAGCCTGGAGAGCTGAGGAGAATCCCACTGTGAAATCCAAGAGATCCACGCTGGATTTCAGGCTGTCAGGGCTCTGCTTTCCAAGAGGCACAGCCAAAATCTGGCACGGTCTCTGTGCTTTTTCACTCTGTCATCAGCCACAGGATTTATATTTTCTTTTTTTTTTTTTTTCCCTTCTTCTTTCTCCTTTTTCTCCCCCTCTTCAATGGTAATTTTCCTATATTGCAGTGCTGAGTTCCTGTCAATCACAATTTATCAGCCTCTCCCTTTCCTGGCCATTTCCTGTGGATCTGAGTGGAGATCCAATAAGGAGTTTATTGAACGTGTCACTCCAACACAATGAAATGTCATTTTCTTGCAAAATAAAATAAAAAGCAATAAAAGCCCTGCACTGAACACATTCCAAAGGGTGGGATTGTTGGACTTTAGGTCCTGGGAATTAATGGAAGAGCCTTTATATGTGTCTAAGAAGAGAATTTGCAGCACAAAATGTTACCCACTTCATAGATGGGGAATTATCTTCAGTAAATTATCCCATAACCCCCCTGCAAGTGAAGTCAGGATGAAAATTGGAGAATTTCCAACATTTGGGAGAGAGGTTGGGAACAATCTCCGAGCAGGAGATCCCAAAACCTGCTGCAGGATGGAGCTGCACAGCTTTGCACACGGGGAACTCTGACCAAACCCAGGTGCACGATGCAGGCACAGCTCTGGGGGGGTCCAAGAAACCCTTTTCCTAATTCTGGGAAGTTCAGCAGTCTCACCCCCCAGATTATTAAACCTCGTCCATGAATTTGCTCTTTTGTATTCCAAAGCTCCTGATCCATGGGAGAAAACACTGAATTGCGAGGTTGGTCAGACTTCCTTTTCCTTTCCTTTCAAGGATCCCGAGCTGCTCCCTCTCCCTGAGAATTTGTGCTCTTTGGGATGGGTTTTCCCATCTCTGGGATAAATCAGCTCCTGGTTTGATTTCCTGGCAGTTCCTGCTCTGTGGCTCAGCAGTGGAGGGGCAGAGTGGAGGGATGATGATCCAAGGATTGTCCATCCCATTTCATCAGCACTTCCAGAGGCTGCACTGGTTGCATTTCCAGCTGTTCCAGGCATTGGGAAGGCTTTGGATCCATTTTTAACCCTCTCCTTTGTGTTCTCCCTGAATTCCCATTTCCAGTGAACAACGTGGAGTTTGAGAGCAAAGCAGAGGAGAAGAAAGACGTCGATGACTTGACAAAAAATGGGCCTAAACCAATCCTGCCTTACAGTTCCATGTTCATCCTCAGTCCCACGAATCCGTAAGTTCCTCTAACACCAATTGTGGGTTCCAGGTGGGATTTTCATCTCTGAGAACACATCAGGACATGACATAAAAGCTTCTTTCTGTGGGCCAGATGCTGCTGTTCAGCTGGGTTTTCCTTGGGGAA
Organism: Eopsaltria australis; assembly: GCA_034509425.1. Classification (NCBI taxonomy): domain Eukaryota; kingdom Metazoa; phylum Chordata; class Aves; order Passeriformes; family Petroicidae; genus Eopsaltria; species Eopsaltria australis. Next base: position 746,638 of record JAVTVJ010000183.1, read on the forward strand.
TAAATTACCAGGATAGGGAAAAGAAAATGCTTTAGGCAGAACCTTGCTGATGTAGATCCCAAAGAGTGGGAGCACAGGTGCTGCTGGGAAAAGCCTTTATCAGGAATAACAGGCTGAGGATTATTTGGATACCAGCAGGTTCCTGCAGGTTCCTCAGCTGGAATCCCTGTCCTTTCCATGCAAGTGCCTTTGCATCGCTGCAATCTTTGAACTTCTGGGAAAACCTGGATAATTTTTATTTGCCAAGGCTGGGAGTGCAGCCTGTGGGATCTGCTGGGGATTGGGGCTTTTCTTCCCCTTCAGGCAGCTCTGTCTCCTGGGGAGCTTTGGACTCAAAGCCTGGAAATTCTGAATCTGTTCCTCTGCAGGGCTGCAGGACCAGGGGGAGAGGTTGGGATTATTGTGGCATGAAGGGCTGAGAGTCATTTTAAGTATTTTAAGGGAGGGTGTTTGAAACTTTGGGAGATCCCCTTGGAGCAGAGGTTTCTCTCTGGCTCAGGAAAACTTGTAGATCTTACAATTTCTCACTGCCCAGAAACCAAAGGGGAACTCAAGCCCTTCTTTGGCAGCTGAATTTAAGAGAAGGATGAGTTCCCCTCCTGCTGCTCAGGACTGTGACATCCTGTGCAGTCATGGAACGAAACAGATTTGACATCCAAAAAGCCTCTGTGGTGAAAGCACCCCCAGACACTGGGCAGGCTGAACAGAATCCCAGAATCATAAAATATCCTGAGCTGGGAGGGACCCACCAGGATCACTGATCCAGCTCCTGGCCCTGCACAGACACCCCAACCTTCCCACCCTGGGCATCTCAGGTTGTCCAGATGCTCTTGAAGCTCTGGCAGACTCTGGGCCATGACCTGGGGAGCCAAATTAGGCCTATGGAGCTTGGCCTCTGTCTGGAGGGATAAGGAAATGGTATTTCCCTAATATTTGGTCTTTTTGCTGTGGAGAGACCTCCAAAAATGAGCTGGGAAGGATCTGCCAAGGCAGCACTGCAGGGTGGGGAGTGAGAGGTGCTGAACTCTGAGCTGAGAATGAGCTGGGCAGGCAGAGATCAGCAAAACCTCCTCATTTCCTATGGCTGCTTCTTTTCTCTCCCTTCATCCTGCAGTTGGGACCTTCTGAGCCTCAGAGCCCAGGATTTGGGGCTGGTTCCAGGGTTTGGGGGTTGTTTCAGTGGCTTTGTTGTTTCAGCTCTCTCCAGCTTACGCTTCCCCCCAGAAGGATAAAAGCTGTGCTGAAAGACCATTGGAAAAACAAAGTTCACTGGGAGAAAAATGTGTTACAGCCAAGCCAAGGGGGAACAACGAGACAAAACCCAAACTCCAGGAGTGTCAGCAGCTTGTTTTTCCTCCTCTGGGCACCAGCTGCTTTCCCCCAGGTGTTGTGGCTGCTGGGGACTCCTGAGAGCTCTGGCTGAACTCAGGAGCTTTTCCCCACCCCAGTGCTGCCCCCTCCCTTCCCAGCCCTGCTGGGGATCCATGACCTGGCTGCTGCCAGAGGGGAAAACAGTTCAGGGAAGCAGAAATGAATTCCCTTTTTTCCCAAGTGCCGCCACCCTCTCAGAGCAGCCGGGGCTGTGAAGTGATTTCTCAAGCCCCACTGACGGTGCACAAATGCTCCCACATCTCACTGCTGGTTGTGAATGGTAAGCAGCTAAAAATAGGGGCTCCTTAATGCTTTGATGAATTGGGTTTGATGCAGGAATTGCAGCTACAAATGTTATTGGGAACGTTGCCTTTCACTTGTGTGGCTTCATGGAGCATGGAGATGATCATCTCCTCCTGGCAGATTGAGAACCACAGTTAAGGGCTCCACAAAAGCACTTTTCTCCAGGTTATTTTCTATCAGATTTACTTCCCTGGCATTTGCAGCTCTTTTTCCATTCTGAATCCATTAGCAAGGCAAAGAAAAGGAGTATGTAAGTAGATGTGAAAAATAGACTTTCATTCTCACTGTTCAGATATTTGCTTAGAGAAAATGGGATAGAGGAGCTGGAATACATTCTCAGATAACAAAGTTGTTGGCGAGTTAAATCTTTTAATTTGATTCTTGGGCTAAGTCCTTTATTCAGCTGACAAATGTGGTGCTCTGTGTGCAGCTGAGGATTTGGGAGTTGTGGTCAGAAGGAATTAGCAGCTGAAATTCGCGAAGAGTTTTGGATTGCTTAGAAATGGGAGCATTTACCACTTTCCTCGGACACAATTTGTGAATAAAAAGATTAGGAGGAAGTAATCAAATCTACTCCTGCTAAGTATTTGTGCTGTAAAGTGTGGCTTGGAGTGAAGTGGGGGCAGACAGAGATTGGTGGGAGGAACATTCAGAGCCACAAAGGCAGATTCAGCTGAGAGCCTCCACATTTTAAAGGGATTAGTTGACATTAAAAGGATTTCAAACCTTGTTTTGAACTCACAGGGCGTTAACCTGGCAGTTCAGAGGGAGAAGGATGGGGGAGTGCCATAAACAGAATTTGTGGAATTGAGTGTGGCTGCTTGAAAGCTCTCAGTGCTCTTTTGACAGATGGGTAGGGAGATAAATAGATAGAGAAATAAATCGGGAGATAAATAGATAGAGAGATAAATAGATATGGAGATAAATAGATAAAGAGATAAAGAGATGAATGGATGTTGTTGCTTTGCAGAGGGGGCAGAGAGCAGTGCAGAGATGTTGAACTCCCTTATTTAACTCTCACCACAGACATGCTGCAAAGTGGAATTTAAAGCCTGGTTTTTTATCTCAGCAGGAATCCCAAAGCTGCTGTTCCTGCTGGGTTTGTGCCAGTTTTCCCCCTCACACCCCCTGACCCTTCTGTGCTCCCGTCCCCGCAGGATCCGGCGCCTGTTCCACTACATCGTCAATCTGCGCTACTTTGAGATGGTGATCCTGATCGTCATCGCCCTCAGCAGCATCGCCCTGGCTGCAGAGGACCCTGTGCAAGCTGAGTCTCCCAGGAATGATGTGAGTGTCACCCACAATTCCCAGAATTCGGGTGCTTTTCTCCCCCCAGCCCACGGCGCGTCCGTCCCCATCCCCGCAGGGTGACGCTGGCAGTGCAGAGGTGGAGCTGTCTGTGATAACTCACTGCAATTCTCTTTGTTTCACCAATAAAATGCTCAAATTCCTGTCCCTTTCCGCTGCCTCAACAACATCTGAGTTTGAGAGCTTGGAAATCAGGGTTTGTGTGGCTGCTGTGGCTTTGCTGGGGGAGCTGCAGAGCTGACACCCCATTGTGCAGTGGGAAAGGGAACAAACTCCTCAGGAAAGGATGTTCCGACATTTCCTTGTGCAATGCCCCTTCTGCCTTCTTCAACCTGCCAGAAATGCAGCTGCACTGGGGCCAGCCTTGGGTGCAGTGGGCAAGGACTGGGGAAATGCTGCTTTAAATCAGCTGATCCAGGTTTGTGCCTGCATTATCTGAATCCCTCCCACCAGGTGATTTTTGTCCATCCCAGAAGACAGATCTTTGCTGGATTAGATATTTTTCTCCTTGCTCCTGTGCAGGTTATTTCAGTGTGTGGCCTTCCCTAACACACATTTCCCTTTCCCACTCAGGCTCTGAAATACCTGGATTATATCTTTACAGGAGTCTTCACCTTTGAGATGGTGATCAAGGTAAGAGCTCCAGGCACTGAGAGTCAGCTCCTCTTTCAGATTGGTTTGTGAGAAGCTGGAGAAAGGGTAGAGCAGGACAGAGGTGGGAAGGATGGAGAGCTTGAAGCTGGGAACAGCTCTCACAATCAGATGCTCTCCTGCCTTCCTTAATCTCCTATTTAATGTAGGAAAATCAGGATATCATTAGGAGCTGTGGCTGTGTGAGAGGATAAGAACTGGGAAGCCACAGGAGCTGCCAGACCTTGCTGAGACACTCCTGATTCTTCCCCTTTCCTTTGACACTGAGCAGGAATATGAATAACAACTGATTCTTGCTTTGGCACGGTTCAAAGAAGCGGAGGATTAATCTTTTAACTCAGCAGGGTGACAGGAATGTGGGGCAGTAACTTCCCAGAGATCACAATTCCATAAAATCAGGATTCAGCGCTGGGGTAAGGCAAGGGTTGGGATTTTTTGTCAGAACAAAATGCAAAAGAGATGCAGAATAAAACCAGGATTGATGCATGTGTGTGGAAAGAATCCTAGGGAGCAGTGAGGGCTCTTGCTTCTGCAGCTTTTGGTTGTGGTTTCTTGATCTGAGCTTCATCTTTGGGAGAGTTTCAGAGAGGAGCAGCTTGGCTGAGTATCTGTTTGTGAAGGGTCCTTTGATCCAGAACCTTCTCCTGCCCCTTGGCAGGGTGGATTTGGGCCATGTTTTACTAAAACTCTTCCTTTTCCTGGGTTTTCTCTGCAGATGATTGACCTGGGGCTGCTGCTCCACCCTGGCTCCTATTTCCGTGACCTGTGGAATATCCTGGACTTCATTGTGGTCAGTGGGGCCTTGGTGGCTTTTGCCTTCTCGTAAGTTCATTTTCCTTCTCCTCCCAAATTCCAGGGAATAAGTGGCAGAGGGGACAGTGGATGTGCAATGTTTGTGACTCAATTTCTCAGTGAAATGTTCAGTTCCTGCCCTTTTTCCTCTCGTAGCTGGTGGGGAGGGAGAAGAAAAGAATAAACCAAATGAAATTTGTGTCGTGGAATGTCTTGAAAATGCTCCCAGCTGCAGGCTGAGTCCATTCACTGCTCACTCAAACGTGAAGCCAAGATTTTTGTGACTCTTTGGCCAAGTTCTTTCCAGGAATTCTCTGTAACACTTTGTGGCAGTGCAGTGTCTCCAGGCAAGGGTTTGTAAGAATTGCTCCCACTATGAAAATCAGCTACAGAAATCAGCTGATAACTCTGTAACTCTCAGCACACCCTTACTTCCAGAGCTGTGGATGCTTCTGGTTCACAAACCTTTGCTTTTTCTCTCCTTTTCTCTCCTCTCTCTGTATTTCCACTGAGTTTCACTTTCAGTGCTCCCTCCCTCAACCTCAGCTCTGTATTCACGACTTTAAACAATCCCCCACGTTCTTCTTTAATGCCATGGAGGATTTTGAGCAGCACACACAGAGGGATTGCTTTTTAAAATTACAATTAGCTTCTCATTTGAGCCTCTTTTCTTGGAAACAACCTCAGGAAGAGCAGTGCAGGTCCTTCCAACCTTTAGGAACCAAGGTGGAGAATGGGAAGAAATTTTCCCTTCATTGTGAGGCATTCAGGGACTTGCATTTCCACAGAGTTTCACTTCCAGTGCTCCCTCCCTCAACCCCAGCTACGAATTTATGACTTTAAATAATATCCCACGTTCTTCTTCAATGCCATCGAGGGTTTTGAGCAACGCACAGAGAGGGATTGCTCCCTAAAAATTAAAATTAGCTTCTCATTTGAGCCTCTTCTCTTGGAAACAACCAGAGGAAGAGCAGTGCAGGTCCTTCCAAACTTCAGGAGTGGAGCTGGAGAATGGAAAAAAATTTCCCCCTCATTGTGAGGCATCCAGGAACTTGGATTTTCACTGAGTTTCACTTTTAGTGCTCCCCCCCTCAACCCCAGCTCTGTATTTATGACTTTAAACAATCCCCCACATTCTTTAATGCCATGGAGGGTTTTGAGCAACAAACACTGAGGAATTACTCTTTAAAAATTAAGATTAGCTTCTCATTTGAGCCTCTTCTCTTGGAAACAACCTCAGGAAGAGCAGTGCAGGTCCTTCCAACCTTTAGGAACCAAGATGGAGAATGGGAAGAAATTTTCCCTTCATTGTGAGGCATTCAGGAACTTTTATTTCCACTGAGTTTTTATTGCTCCCTCCCTCAACCCCAGCTCTGCATTTATGAGTTTAAACAATACCCCAGGCAATTCTTTAATGTCATGGAGGATTTTGAGCAACACACACGGAGAAATTACTCTAAAAAATAAAATTGGCTTCTCATTTGAGCCTCTTTTATTGGAAACGACCAGAGGGAGAGCAGTGCAGGTCCTTCCAACCTTTAGTAGCCAAAAGAAACGTTGCCCTCATTGTGAGGCATTCAGGAACTTGAGTTTCACTTTTAATGCTCCCTCCCTCAACCCCAGCTCTGTATTTATGATTTTAAATTAATATCCCATGTTCTTCTTTAATGCCATGGAGGATTTTGAGCAACAAACACGGAGAAATTACTCCCTAAAAATTACAATTAGCTCCTCATTTGAGCCTCTTTTATTGGAAACAACCTCAGGAAGAGCAGTGCAGGTCCTTCCAACCTTTAGGAACCAAGGTGGAGAATGGGAAGAAATTTCCCCTTCATTGTGAGGCATTCAGGGACTTGCATTTCCACAGAGTTTCACTTCCAGTGCTCCCTCCCTCAACCCCAGCTACGAATTTATGACTTTAAATAATATCCCACGTTCTTCTTTAATGCCATCGAGGGTTTTGAGCAACGCACAGAGAGGGATTGCTCTTTAAAAATTAAGATTAGCTTCTCATTTGAGCCTCTTCTCTTGGAAACAACCAGAGGAAGAGCAGTGCAGGTCCTTCCAACCTTTAGGAACCAAGATGGAGAATGGGAAGAAATTTTCCCTTCATTCTGAGGCATTCAGGGACTTGTATTTGCACTGAGTTTCACTTTTAATGCTCCCTCCCTCAACCCCAGCTCTGTATTTATGACTTTAAATTAATATCCCATGTTCTTTAATATAATGCAGGATTTTGAGCAACAGACACGGAGAAATTACTCCCTAAAAATTACAATTAGCTCCTCATTTGAGCTTTTTTTCTTGGAAACAACCAGAGGAAGAGCAGTGCAGGTCCTTCCAACCTTCAGGAGTGGAGCTGGAGAAGGGAAAGAAATCCCCCACTCTGGGATTGTTGTTTGCAAATCCTTTCCTGCCAAACAATAGGGAACGGGCAGGGACTTGACCAGTTTAATCTTGCGCTAAATTAGCCCCGAGCAATTCCGGGGACGTTCAGCTCACCTGTTTGTACAACGATGATTAGAGGAGAGGAAATTGTTTCACTCGCTAATGAGAATTAGCAGCTAATGAGAAAAGCACCCACCTTTGTCAGGGAGCCACTGAGCGAGGCTGGGCTGCTTTAGGAATTTTTAAGCAGAGCCAAATCCCTGCTTCTCCTTCAGCTCTGCACAAAAAAAAATATCGTAAAAACAAAAGAAATTGTCGTAAAAATAAAATATTGCCTTTCTGGTCAAATATTCCTCAGCAATTTTTTCATTTTCTGAGCTGTCAAAATTCCTGTCAGATGCAGGCTGGGAGATTTGTGGTTTAGATTTGCTTTTCTTCATTACAAATTCGGAATGCAAATAAACCCTCTAAGCTGAACTGATCAAAATGTGAATTGATATTTTAGGTGTGATTTTGGGATGTTCAAATCTGGGCTGTGCCTGATCCTTCACTAAATTATTTAGGTCTTGGAGAAAATCATGTCCAACATAATTTTTTCAAAGGGATGCTGCCCTCCCCTCTTTTAAAAGTCCCTCATTAAAAATCAGATTTTTGGAGGAGCTGAGTTCTCTGTAAGAAGCAAAATTGTCTTGGTGAATGTCCTGCTAACCTAAAATTTAATATCCAAAACGAAGCTGCTTTTTAAGCTTGACTGGACACGTGTGGGGTTTTATTTCCCTGCACATCAAATATATCCATCTTTCACAACTAGACTGACTTAAGCCAGGCTGAGTTAAGCAAAAATTTAACTTAAAAAAAACCCATTTAGCAACGTTAGGATTGAACAAAGCTCCTCTGAATTGAAGAGAGGTAGAGAAGTAAAATAATCACAAAAAGCAACATAACCCAAGGTCTGGGGTTCCATGAGAATTCCCTTTTTCCATCAGGAATTCAAACTTCCAATGATGGGAAAAGGGGCATTTTGGGAGCCCTTCAGAGCATCTCCCTGTGCTGTGAGAACAAACCTCAGGCTCTGCCTTTCAAACATCTTCTCTTTGAACACCATCTTCTTTTGAAGGAGATTTTCCTTGCTCGAGTTGTGGATTAAAATGAGGAATTTTTCATCTTTCTGAGGCTTTTTGTGCTCAGGTTTTCTTCTGCTGCTTGTGTTGGGCCATGAATATCCAACAGCCTCATCAGCCTCTAAATAAATGACTTCTACAGCCCCTGCCTGTGCTTTATAATAGGTGCCCCAAGCTGCTTTTATTTTCCACTGTGAGTGAGTCTTGAGCAAGATTTTACAGGCAGGGACTGCATAAACCCTGCCTAGTTACTGTCTCCCGGATTAAAGTCGGATTTGCGAGACCTGGGATAATTTGAATTTCTCCTGTGATTTTTGTGCTTTCTGTAAGCCCTGCTCCCCATCCCTGTCCCAGCATCCAATCCAGGGAATGGCTGCAGCCTCTCTGCTCGAGCCCTAAAGCTGGAAAATCACTAATTCCCAGGAAATTACTTGTCCCTGTTCCAGTTGTGAATATTAAAAGGTTAGAGAGTCGTGACTTAGGCCCAGCTCCTGGCTTGGTTAAACCACAGAGCCAGCTGAACGTTGATAATCCTGAAAAGGAGCTTCTGGAGACCCCTTGTTCAAGAAGTTGGATTTTTCCAGCCTATCCCACAGCCCTGTCACCCTCCTCAGTGTCACTAAAACTGGGATTTAACCAGTTTTAGTTAAGCTAAAACTGGGATTTAACCAGGCTGTCACCACTTTGTTTGCAAGAACCCACAAGGGCCACGTGCAAGGTGGGATTTAATTCATGCTTTTGGCCTCCTCGTTGTCCACTGAAGGTGATGTGGACAAAATTCCTGCTGAATGAACCCATCCCTGAAATCCTGGGGATAACAGAGCTCCCATCTGGAATATTGCAGCAGCCTGTGTTCATTTAAGCATTTGAGATGCTATCAGTCACTGCTACAAGACTGATAAAACCCAGCTCTGGGTTTTCTCCCTGCCTGCAGCTCTTTAGGAGCAGCTCTGTGGTTAGAAGAATAAACTAAAATAGATTTCAAACAACACCCCCGGAGTGATGCTGGCAACAACAATAACATGGTGATGATAATAATAACAATAATAATAATAAACGGATGTTTTCCATGTAGCAAAGCATTTCAAAGAGAAATCCCTTTCTTTTTCTGGAGATCAACATGCCACAAACACCCAGACACGTTTGAGTCCTCAGGGAAAAGAAAGCAAACAAAAAAACCCATGGAAAGTTGTCACCAAAACCTCTCAGCCCCGGGTGCAAGATGTACTTGGGGAGGAACAGCTGAGGGAGAACAGCCTGGAAAAATCTGGAACAGAGGAAAAGTGGCTGAGATGCCCAGAATTTCGGGATGCTCTTGGAAAAAAACCCAAACACTCACGGTTATCCTTCTCAAAGGGGGAGAGAAGAGAGATGTGGAGGTGTTTTCCCAGCAGGGAATGTGGGATCTCTGCTGTCCAGAGCCTCCCAGATTCTCCTGATGAGTTGGTGGGAGCGGGCCAGGGGCTGGGGGGGTCTCTCTGATGTTTCTGTTTGTCATTGACTCTGCTCTTTCTTTGTCTTCTCCTCGCTGGAATCTCTCTCTAGGAGTTTCATGGGGTAATATGTTCTTCCTGTCTCTTGCTGCTCTGTTTTTTGCCTGTCCAACCTGTGTCCACACACTTTGCCACCGTGGAGACAACCCAGCCATGTTCCACCCATCCCATCGACTCCTTTACTGCTCATTATCCAGTGAAATGTCTTCTTCTCCCTCATTCATCCTGATTTCCCCTCAGCAGAGACAGGAACAGATTAGAAATCCAAGCCAGAGAGGCAAAAAACACGTGGAGATCTCTCTGTGCCAAAAAAGGTTTGAGGGGCTGAGTCAGTGGGCACTGAGGGGTGAGGGACAATTAATGAAAATCTTAATAACCAGGTTTAGAGAAGCAGTTTGAGTCTCTTCTTAGAGGATTTCACCTCGAAACAGCCAAGCTGGAAGCTCCAGGACTGATTTAGTGCAGTGTGACCCAGCTGGGATCCAGGCTCTGATATTGGGGAAAGCCTCTGACACGAGAACAGAGCTCAGGGAGCTTTTTGTGGGGGGATTTGTGAAGAAGGAGGTCCCAAAAGTTGTGTTTAACCCTGTGCAAGTGGCAGTGCTGCTGTCAGTGCAGGGGCAGGGTGGAGGCAGAGCTGTGCCCTCTGTCCCCACATTCCAGGAGCTCTGGGGGGATCCTCCACAGGAAGGAAAATCCTTTTTCCTTGGCCAAGGAAAAGGCCAGGGCTAAGGAAAGCCTTTGATGTGGTCCAGGAAATGTGACACTTGGTTCTCTCTTCTCTCGAGGAAAGCAGAGGATTTAGGGCAGGAAGAAGGTGGCTTTGTGCTTGGGTAGGGTGGGGTGACCTCATTTACTCTTGCAGGGAAGAATTCACTGTGCCAGGAGGATTCCAGGCAATCACAGAAGGCAGAGGCTCCACCTCAGCCTGAATTTTTGATGCCCTGACTCTTGAGGGGTCCCTGTCACCTGAAATCAGAGCTGCTGGCAGCAGCAGCAGGAACAAGCAGCTTCCACTTGAAACAAGCACTAAATTTTTAAAGGCTCTTTTTATTTATTAAAGGGGAGAAAAGGCTTTGGAAAGCCCTTTTAAAATGTTCTTAATGTTTTAAATAAACAGGCAGCAAACTGACACAGAAAACAACAACAAAACAGCACTGGCCTAATGCACCCAAAATTGGTCTAATGCAGGTTTTTGGTGATATTCTCTTTTTTTTTCTGTTTTTTTTTTTTTTTGCTGTCTGCCTTTATCCTGGGCTCCTCTATAGCTCCTATTCAAGATTCAGCTCTTCTGAATGTTGCAGTTGTTATTCTGCAGTCAATTAAAATCTCATCCCTTCCATAGCAGTTTGTTTTTGTTGTGAGAATATTCAGGTCAAATGTGTGCTTGGATACACCTTTTGACTGAATCCCAGCTCCATCTGGACCTTTTCTTTTCTGGGACATCTGGCTTTGTATGAAAGCAGTGAAAAAAACCCCAATATTGGCAGAGAGGGTTTTTAAAAACACCCGAACCCAACCCTCAGGGTTTTATTTGACAGAAGATTTGCAGAGGATCCTTTTAATTAAAATGCAATTTGCATCACTCTAGGTCAGAGTACCAGGAAAAGCTTTTTCCTATAGCAGGGACCTCACTGTGACGGGAAATGGGATTTTTTTTTTTCCTTAGGATTCTCTGTATGGCTCAGAGCATAAATCCCATTAAGATTTAATTGGCTCACGCTCTTTATTTGCTTAAGTGCCTGAATGGCAAAAAATCAGTCAGGCCTCCTTAGTGTCCTCTGTTGAGGCAGAAGGAATTCCCTGTGACTGGAGCTGTCTGAGCTCTCCGTGCACTCACCCCATTGCAGGGAAAAGCAGGAGCGAGGATTTGCTCTGCCCCACGTCTCTTTGACCTTCCTGGAAGTGTTAAATCCACAGGAATTCTTGCCTCAGGCCCAGGGAGCAGAGCAGGGAAATGTCTCTGTTCTCGTTTGCACAAAGCCTCGTTAGCGCAGCTGTTAATTGGCACAACAGCAGCATGGGATATCCAGGAATCAGGAGCAGGGGAAAGCACCATGTGGGAATATCCTGGGGCTCAGAGCGTGCCCAGGGGAGCAGAGCTGAGCTTTGCTGGGCTGGTGCTGATGAGCACAGCAGGGACGTGGCCGTGGCTGGTGGAGAGCGCAGCAGAGCCCTGGGCTCGGTGCCCTCCGTGGCTCTCTCGGGTCTCTTGTCCTTCCATGATTCCCCTCTTGGAGATCAGGAATGTCTGGAGAGCACAGAGCAGGAGTGTCAGCATCTGTCCCACACGTTCTTCATTCCCACCTGTGTCCCCTCAGCCCAGTCCCAGACCTGAACCTCCAGCCATGAATAAAACTCTGCTCCAGATCTCCATCCCATTTTCCACTCCATATGGAACCAAGGGAATGCCATTGTTTTGCCGTGGGGTTGGAAGAAGATGTCCCTGTTGTCTTCTTTTGTTCCTTTACTTTGGAAGTGCACGAGGAAAGGAACTCTGTCCTTCCCCTGAAACCCCTCTTGATGTGAACAAGAGGAACCTTCTCGAGCCTTGCACTCGGTTTGAACAAAGCCTAAACCCCAAATGTGACTGACAGCACCCGCATGCCTGAGCGGGGAGCTGGCCCAGCACTGTTCCAGGCATGTAATATATTGCCATATTACATGTTCCTGCATGGGATTGGTGGCATGTCCTCCATGGGAGACCCAGGGATGAGGGAACAGGCTCTGACCCCAGGAGAGCTCTGTCCCTCACCAGGAAGGCTCCCAAACCCTCTTGGCACAGTGTTTGTGCCAGAGAATGCACGGAGAAACACCCCCTGCCTCCTGCAGAAACAAACACCCCCTGCCTGATCCAGAAACACCCCTTGACTAATCCAGAAACAAACACCCCCTGCCTGATCCAGAAACAAACACCCCCTGACTCATCCAGAAACGTCCCCTGCTTGATCCAGAAACACCCCTTGACTAATCCAGAAACAAACTCCCCCTGCCTGATCCAGAAACACCCCCTGCCTGGTCCAGAAACAAACACCCCCTGCCTTATCCAGAAACACCCCTTGACTAATCCAGAAACAAACACCCCCTGCCTGATCCAGAAACATCCCCTGACTCACCCAGAAACACCCCTTGACTAATCCAGAAACACCCTCTTCCTGATCCAGAAACCCCCCCTGCCTGATCCAGCTGGGAGGGAAGAGCCAGGTGTGGCTTTGTCCCTTCTCCTGCCAGGACTGGGATGGAGGAGCTGAGCTGAGCTGAGCTGAGCCTCCTGTGCTGGTGCAGTCCCAGTGGTGCTGCCCTGGCTGGGAGCCTTGCCCAGGTGTGCAGTCGGGGCAGGAAGGGCCCCAGGTCCTGGTGAGTGGCTGGGAGGTGACAAAGCCTGGCCAGCAGCTGTGGCTGAGCCCTGCCAGGACCCTGTCCTGCCCCAGCCTTCTCCTTGTGCTGCTGGAGACATCCCAGGTGAGGCTGGGCCATCCTGCCTGCAGCCCTGGTGAGGATGGACACAAAACCTGTCAGAACAAAACCACCCCAAATCCGACCAATTCCACCACCAAAGCCACCCTGGACACCCAAAGACACCCTAATGAGTGACCTGAGGAGCAAACAATTCCCTCTGTTGTTCTTGTGCCTTTTTCTCCCTTGCAGAGGAACCAAAGGCAAGGACATCAACACCATCAAGTCCCTGCGAGTCCTGCGGGTGCTCAGGCCTCTCAAGACCATAAAAAGGCTGCCAAAACTAAAGGTTAGAAAACGACCCCAAATTTTCCTTCCCTAGAGGTTTCTGACTGGTCTGAGGGGATGCTGGTGGACTCCACTTAATCCAAATTGTTTCTGTTGCTTTTATTTCTTTCTCTTTGCCAGATGAGCACAAACAGCTGGGCGGGTGTTGAGCAAATGTCAAAGACTTGGGTGCTTTTGCAAACATCGTGGGCAATGTTAGGGATTCTTGGGGATCCACATGAAAATAAAACCTCTACAAACAGAAAAAAAACATAGATAAATTAAATTACAGTTCCTAAGTGGGATGCTCTTCGATGTGATACAGGAGAGAATGGGGTTTGGAGGGTTTGACTTTCCCTGGAGAATTTAACATGAATATTACAAGGTTTTCCACAGGCTGTCCAAAGAGATTTGTCATTGCTGTGGGAGAAGCTTTAATTTATTCATCTTTCTATTAAACAATCCATAGTCCAGTTATTTCCATTCCTAGAAAACGGATATAAAAAAATAAAATAAATTTAATGGTGGTTACTCCTTCACCACCAACAATTTGAGGTACAGGCAGGCCCTGCAAACAGAGAATGGAAGGAGTTAACAAAATTCAATAATTTCTGAGGTTTGGGGTCTCTCCAATACCTTTTGTGGGCTGTTTTCTGGGAGATGTAGGGGAAAAGCAATGGATGTTTTGGAAGGGTGAAAATGTGTCTGACAATTCCTGTTTTCACATCAAAGTAAGGGTCAGCTGTTCTGTAGATCTGCTTTTGTCTGAGCCCACCGTTCATGCTGAAATAATTTCAGTTTTATGCACACTAAATTTATATGAAAAGAAAAGGAACTTCAATGTTGAAGCATGTAGGAATTTCATGTAGGATTTGTGGGCTGATCAGATGGATTTCCATCGGAATTTCTGGGCTGATCAGAGATATTTCCATCAGGATTCCTGGGTTGATCAGAGATATTTTCATCAGGAATTTTGGATTGATCAGAGGGATTTCCATCAGGATTCCTGGGCTGATCACAGGGATTTCCATCAGGATTCCTGGGCTAATCAGAGAGATTTCTGTCAGGATTCCTGGGTTGATCAGAGATTTCCATCAGGATTCCTGGGTTGATCAGAGATTTCCATCAGGATTCCTGGGCTGATCACAGGGATTTCCATCAGGATTCCTGGGTTGATCAGAGATTTCCATCAGGATTTCAGGGCTGATCAGAGAGATTTCTGTCAGGATTCCTGGGCTGGTCAGATGGATTTCCATCAGGATTCCTGGGTTGATCAGAGATTTCCATCAGGATTCCTGGGTTGATCAGAGAGATTTCTGCCAGGATTCCTGGGCTGATCAGAGAGATTTCTGTCAGGATTCCTGGGTTGATCAGAGAGATTTCCATCAGGATTCCTGGGTTGCATCAGGAGTGTAATTTTGTGAATGATTCACTTCCATTCAGAGGAACAGGAGCAGGATTGTACAAACCCTGTGCTCGGGCAGGGACTGCTCAATTTCTGGCATTATGACAAACTTCTGACTAAAATTAAGCTGCAGATTACTTGTAATGAATCAGGGCCTCGTACCCACGTAAGAAATGGATTTGAGAAGCTCTTTGCAGGGAGTTCAGGAGTGCACGTGCTGCCTACATTAGTCACACCTCATTTTGACAGACAGCTCTTTAGAAAAATATTTATTCAAAGCATTTGCTTGTTTTGTTTCTGGTATTTTTTTTCTCATTATTCAAACACTTTTTAGCCAGCCACTGGAAGTAAAATCAAAGCAAGCGCAGTTTTCATTTTATAATGAAATGTTTGCTTAGGACTAACGTTGTCTTGACAAGCTGTGATTGTCTTTATAAATGTTATGAGCAGCATCAGAAAAAATTCAGTGGCACAGCCAAAGTTGTGGATAAAGCAGGAGATGAAGGAAGCTGGAATTATTTCTCACAGCTTTGGGAAGTGGAAATCTATCAAAGCATCCATGGGTTGTGGGATGGGTAAGGAGTCCCAAATGAGAGAGGTTTAGATGGGATATTGGGCAGGAATTGTTCCCTGGGAGGGTGGGGGGCCCTGGCACAGGGTGCCCAGAGAAGCTGTGGCTGCCCCTGGATCCCTGGCAGTGCCCAAGGCCAGGCTGGACACTGGGGCTTGGAGCAGCCTGGGACAGTGGGAGGTGGGAATGAGACGATCTTTAAGGTCCCTTCCAACCCAAACCCTTCTGGGGTGTGGTTAAATGGTGGCTGCCAAGATTTTGGATGGACTTTCCCTTTCTTCCCATGCCTTGACCTCGTCCCCCTGCACCCCCAGGCCGTGTTTGACTGCGTGGTGAACTCCCTGAAGAACGTCCTCAACATCCTCATTGTTTACATGCTCTTCATGTTCATCTTCGCCGTCATCGCCGTGCAGCTCTTCAAGGGCCGCTTCTTCTACTGCACTGATGAGTCCAAGGAGCTGGAGAAGGACTGCAGGTACAGCTGGGAGCAGGGAATGCAGGAGGGAGCAGCTTCCTCCAGCTCCCCAGGCTGCCCCCAAGGCAGGGATTTGCTGAGTGGGAAGAGTCTCCTGTAAATCAGAGCAGTAATTCAGCACGGGTACCCTGGAGGTGAATTTTCCCTTTTTTTTTCTTCGATAGCTGTGTCATTCCTGGCTCTGATTCCTGGCTCCCAAATCCCTGGGACTGGATCAGAACTGACCCTTGGGAATCTCCCAGAGCCTCATCCCAATCCCAGCTCACTCTGATCCCAACCATGACAATTCCAGAATCCTTAAAAATCCCCTCCAGGATCCCTAAATTCCCTCTGGAGCTGATCCAGGGGCAAATTCTGAATCCCAAATCCCAAATCCTGAATCCCAAATCCCTGAGACTGGATCAGAACTAACCCTTGGGAATCTCCCAGAGCCTCATCCTGATCCCAGCTCACTCTGATCCTAACCCCAAAAATTCCAGAATCCCTAAAAATCCCCTCCAGGATCCCTAAATTCCCTCTCCAGTATTTCTAAATTCCCTCTGGAGCTGATCCAGGAGCAAATCCTGAATCCCAAATCCCAAATCCTGAATCCCAAATCCCTGGGACTGGATCAGGACCGACCCTTGGGAATCTCCCGGAGCCTAGGGCACAGGGGAGGCAGCTCCTTTCCTGGGACAGCTGGGTGTGATTTTTGGGAAGGGTTTTTGACAGTGTGACTCCTCTTTCCACCTGTTGCCTGGATTCTTCAAGCTCACATGAATTAGAAAAACACACTGAATAAATAATCAGAAGCGTGGGATGTTAAAGAGCCGCTAATTAGCGAGGAGAGGGACAAGATGTGAATATCTTAAAAGCCCTGTCAGGCTTTGCCCTTCCCAGCAGGCTGCCAAGGTGTGTTGTGCATCTCATTCGCTTGTTCTTGGCACCCAAAGCACCTCCTCAGCCCTGTCCTGCTCTGCCCGTCCCTCTCCTGCTGCCTGGCACCTGCAGGGAACATCCCTGGTGGGATCCTGGGGGCTGTCACTGCAGCTCTTCCTTGGAAAAAAGCAGATAAATGATGGAAAGGAGTGTGAAATTACAGGGCAGTGTAGGTTGGAGAGGGTTCTTCATGTGCCAGGCCCCTGAAAGTGGGACACATTTAGGAGTTAGGTCCAACTCTGGAGCAGGAGATGTTTCCCCATCAAGCAGAAGCTCTCTGTGGGGTCAGACAATTGAGGGGCCAACATGGTGTTAATGGCTGGCTTTGCCTAATGAATGAGTGAATGCCCTGATTAAAATTTCTTTGATTTTCAGACCTCAGATGCAGCTCCTATGGCTAAAATGGCTCAAAAATTGGCCTTTACTTCTGTCATAGACTTTGAGGGAGTCTCTTTGTCTTCAATCTGCGGCACAGTTCAGACTTCCCAATACCCCTGAGTCATAAAACTGCCTGACCTGCTTTAATTCTCTCATTGGCTCTGGATCTCTTTTTCCTAGGGGTCAATACCTCGATTATGAAAAAAATGAGGTGGAGGCACAGCCCAGGGAATGGAAAAAATATGAATTCCACTACGACAACGTGCTCTGGGCTCTGCTCACGCTCTTCACCGTGTCCACAGGGGAAGGGTGGCCAACGTGAGTACATGGCACTGCCAGGGGCTGATGGTGCAGGTAAAGCAGGTCCCCAGGGCTCTGAGGGACAGCAGGTGACCTGGGAAATGAGAAAAGTCTTCTATCAGCTAAGGTTGGTGTGGTTATTGGGTGGAGCAGCAGGCAGAGCTCTGCGTTTCCCTTGCACTGGGATGCTCAGGCAGTTTCCAGTTCTTGCTCCAGGCTTTTGGGCTCGCACACCTTTCTCAGGGGTGAAATTGATAATGGAAATGTAAGAAAATGAAAGGGAAAACGTGTCGTGAGCTCTGCTGAAAGTCTGCTGGGTGTGACAGTCCCCAGATGACATTTCCTGTTCTGGACATGACTTTATTTTGGCACATGTGGAGGGCCGTGTGTGGCCAGGGCTTCTCCGCCTCCACGTTCAACTCTTCCATAAAATAAAGCCTAAAACAGCATCAGCCTCCCTTTCCCAGTCCCTCACTGTGTTCCCCTACTTGGATGTCATCAACACCTCACTTTTCCCACTCTAACTCCATCCCTGTTGACCAGAGAAGAGAAGCCAGATCCAGCTGGATCCTCTCCCCTTGGCCAGGGGGGATCAGTGGATCTGGACACAGCAAACCTCCACCATTCTCCAGAATGGTGAGAACAAAGGGTTTCCCTAAAAACATCCTCAAGGAAAACTTCTTCCCAGCCACGTGGGTGGGAGCAAGCATTTCCTGTGGAAAACCCTGCACGTGAGTGAAGGCCAGGGGTGATTCTCAGGGGGTCCTTGGTGCTTCCCAGGGGTTGTGTTGACCTTCCTCTCTCTTTGCATTTGCTTGCAGCGTGCTGAAGCACTCGGTGGATGCCACCTACGAGGAACAAGGGCCCAGCCCTGGCTACCGGATGGAAATGTCCATCTTTTACGTGGTGTATTTTGTTGTCTTCCCTTTTTTCTTTGTCAACATCTTTGTGGCGTTAATCATCATCACCTTCCAGGAGCAAGGAGATAAAGTGATGTCAGAGTGCAGCCTCGAGAAAAACGAGGTACCCACCTCTTGTGACTCCAGAGTTGGGTGTTCCAGGGGCTCCGAGCACCTGGATGCTGGTGGAAGGCCACCCCCGGTCCCTCCTGTGCTGGGGGGACTGGAGAGCAGTGGTTATTGGAGTGTGTGTGGTGTGGAGACCAAAGAAACGAGCGGCTGTTTCAGCTTCTGCATAAAAACAAAACCAGGGAGAGCCCCCAGGTGCTTCCTGTTGGGAACCACTGTCACACGTCCCCCTGGGCCACACCAAAGGGAGGATGGGTCTGCCCAGAGAAGCTGTGGCTGCCTCTGGATCCCTGGCAGTGCCCAAGGCCAGGTTGGACAGCAGCCTGGGACAGTGGAAGGTGTCCCTGCCCATGGCAGGGGTGGCTCTGGATGGGCTTTGAGGTCCCTTCCAACCCAAACCATCCCATGATTTTACGTTTGCTCAAGGTGTGGAAGGAGACAAACCTTGAGGCCAGACCTCAGAAACCAAACCGAGCTCCAGCTGCTGTGGCTGCCCAGAGGAAAACTCCTCTCTCCAGGCTGCTTTTGTGCCTGGCTGGGATTTTTCCTCCTGGCAACAGCCAAAGGGGGATGCCTTGAGAAGAGTGTAAGACCAGGGTATGAAACTGAGTTTTTTCTTTAATGCCCCCAAAAATCCCATTGTTTTCCACTCAGGAACCTCCTGAGCTGGTTTTTCTTTAGTTTCTGGCATCTGTGTATCTTCCTTCCATGGGTGTATCCAGTTTCCTTCTCAATCCATGCAGATTTTTAGCATCTGCAGCATCCTTTGTCCGGGGTCTGACAGCCTCAGTGACCTCCTGTGGGAAGAACCATCTCTTTTCATATATTTTGAAACTGGAACCTGATTTTTGATGAAAAGAGATGAATTTTTAAGCGATTCTTAATTAGTTCCTTGTTTGTCTGTATGAACAAAAAGTCCAAAATAAAGCAGAATATTTAGAGAGCTTTACCCAATGTTATTTTCCAACTGAGCAGAAAGTGATTTCAGACTTGGAATTTTTATATAAATCCAAGATGGGAAAGTGCTCCGGAATCAAAACTTCTTGTGGGTAGAAATCAATTTTTATCATAGTTTTATATTCATAATAAAGTGAACAGAAATAGCCAGTGAAGGGGATCTCTGAGAGTTCCCCCAGTGCTTTTGGTGGGTAATTTATTGGTAAATTCAGTTCTCATTTTATGAAACATTCTGAGCTGTCCAGGTGAGGACACACTCAAGTTCCACTATACTTTTTAAAAAACACAGAGAACATCTTTACCAATCCTCTGGTTCCTACAATCGCCCATCAGGAGGAACTGGAAGTGTTTTTAAAAGTGGGAAGGGGTCAGGAACTACCAGGAACTGGGCTCTGATGGAATGTTACAGGGTGACTATTCCAGAAAAATTGACCTGGATTTGGAGCTCCTGTGCTGCATTTTACAGGAACAGTCAGTACTCACGTGATGTGAATGCTCTGCTCACTCTCCCAACCACATCCCGACGGACAAAGACTTCCAGCCCTTCTTCTGTCATCTTTTCACCCCCTTTTTGTTTTGTAGAGGGCCTGCATAGACTTTGCCATAAGTGCCAAGCCCCTGACCCGCTACATGCCTCAGAACAAGCAATCCTTCCAGTACAAGATGTGGAAATTCGTGGTGTCCCCTCCCTTTGAGTATTTTATCATGGTCATGATCGCTCTCAACACCATCGTCCTCATGATGAAGGTGAGTGGGATCTTCCTCAGTCTGGGAATTTTGGGCTGTTGGCTGGAGAGATCTCACCCTGAGAGCTGGGGGGGGCTCAGCAGAGCAGCCACCACTCCTGGTGTGCCTGGTGGGATTCCTTTGTGCCTGACGAGATCCCACCAGTGGGATTCCCTGCAGAGTGGAGGTTGGGCTCACACCCCTTTGGTGTGTGAATATGGGATGGGAACTGGGATCTCCAGGTCCTGATCTCCAGCTCAGCCTGGGCTTTCTCCTGCCCAGCAGGGTCTTGGGGCTGCTCAAAGTCCGGTCAGGCCATGGAAATTCAAATGGAAACAGAGCAGGGTTGGATGGGATATTGGGCAGGAATTGTTCCCTGGGAGGGTGGGCAGGCCCTGGCACAGGGTGCCCAGAGAAGCTGTGGCTGCCCCTGGATCCCTGGCAGTGCCCAAGGCCAGGCTGGACATTGGGGCTGGGAGCAGTCTGGGATAGGGGAAAGTGTCCCTGCCCATGGCAGGGGTTGGAATGAGGTGATCTTTAAGCTCCTTCCAACCCAAACCATTCTGTGATTCTGTGAAATTACCCAGTTTTGGAGCTCCTCAGGCTCCTGGGATGTGATCCAGAGTGGGGCAAGAGATGCAGGTGGATGCACGGTGTGGATGATGTCCCCTCCCATCCCTTGCCTGGTTTAGAGTATTTCACAGTCAAAGGGTCCCCATGTTCTCAGTGAAAGGAACACAGTTCTGCCCTTGTCCTCTGGGTTTGAAATTGCCCTTCCTTCTGGGCAGTGCTGTGCTTACAGGGGGACATCCCCCAACAACAGTCTGCTCTTCTGGGGATATTCCAGCTGCCCCCTCAGTATAGGACGGAGCAAGAGAGACAGGAATAATGGTGTTGTAACCCCAAAGTGAGCACAGAATCCTGACTGAAACGAGCAAATCAGCTGGGAAAGGTTTTACTCTGTCAGTGATCTCCCACTAAAGCCTCCCCTCCATCCTGCTTTAGTTCTATGATGCTCCAGAAGCATACGAAGAAATGCTGAAATGCCTGAATATTGTGTTTACATCCATGTTTTCCATGGAATGTGTGCTGAAGATCATTGCCTTTGGTGTGCTGGTAGGTGCCCTCCTCGTTCCCTCCCACCTCTTTCCTCTCTCCACGAAATGCTCGCGTTTCGTGACGCGCATTTAAAAACAAGCAAACAAAATAAAAACTCCCCGACCTGTGCTGGCAAAAAGAAAATAACCCCTGGACCCCTCTATTCCCCTTGTGTTCTCGTTTGGCAGAATTATTTCCGAGATGCCTGGAATGTCTTTGATTTTGTAACAGTGTTGGGAAGTATTACTGATATTTTAGTAACAGAGATTGCGGTAAGTACGGCTTGCTCAATTTATTTCATTTATAACCAAAGCTGTGCCCTGTCAAGTCACTGAACCTTCTCCCTTACCAGCCCTGTTCCCTGGAGCTGCCTCTGGCAGTGACGATGGCCTTGGCTGACCCTGTTCCATGAGTTTTCCCGTGGAGCTGAGCACAGCTGTGTGCCCCAAGGAGGGAAAGCTCTGATGAGCCACAGTGCTCGTGGCTCTGCCAGGAAGCAGCTCCCTCTCTCCTGCAGCAAACTTCTCTATCCCCTGACCTTTTCTGCCTGTTCATGGAAAAATCCTGCTCAGTTCAGAGAGGGAAAAGACCAAGGGGGTTCTGCTGTGTTAATGTGGGAGGTTTTTTGCAGGGCTCATGCCTGGCCCTTGGGGTTCCTGCCCAGCGTGGGGCACGGGGCAGGGTGAGGGTGATAAGGAAGGGAAGAGGTGAAGAGTCTGGATTGTTCCTGTCACAAAAGCTCTGCGGGGCAATCAATAAACAGCTTTCCTATAGGATTTCTGGTCAGCCCTACAAAGGCAGCTGTCTGTCTCACAAAGTGGACACACTTGTCATTAAATCCGAAGGATTTTTCCATAAGGGCAGCAAATGTCTGTCTCAATCCCTGTCAGTCTGATATTACCCAGTGTAGAAATTGCTCCTCTCCTCTCCCAGTGCATGTTGTAGCTGATGATGTATCAGAGTGTGATGAATTTGAACTTGACCATAACTTTTTTCCTCAGCCACAGGGATTTCCTGTAGATTTTGTGTGTGCTCAGGACTGTGCTCCCCTCGTTCCTTTACAGGTGGTGGTGAAGACCATGTGACTGTTTCTAACAAAATGCGTTTTTATTCAACCTCCTTGGTACAAAATTAACGCACAACCCCCCAGGTTTTCCTCCCCATACAAACACTGTTCATTTATCTGCTGGTGAATCCCGTGGTGTAGGCTTTGGATTTTGTTTTCAGCGCAGCCAGGCTAAAGTCACTCAGCTCACCCTCTCTGAGTGCTGGCGGAAGGCACTGGGTGCTTGTCCCCATTCCCTCTGCCATGGGATGTCTTCCCTTGCCAAGGGCACCCAAACTTTTGCCATGGTTTGAAAATTTGTGAAAGCATTTGCAAGTCAGCCACAGACAGACTGAAGCTGTTCCACCCCTCCTTTGGCCACTCTTCCTGGGGGGAAGCAGCACTGGCAGCTCACACGGGGTGAGGGAGCCTCTGGTCTCTCCCAGATTGGTGTCTTCTCCTTCAGAAGGTTTCTACTTCTCAGCACCAAGCCCCCCCAAGCTGCTAAAATCCTCATTTTTGGAGCTGTTTCTGAGGCAGGGAGCAGCCACAGTGCTGCCCTTCCCTGCTCAGGTAATGGGACATTGCCTCTCCCTCCAGCTCCCATGGGATGGCTCAGCCAGGGATTGGATCAGGCTGGGCTGTGAGATATTTCCAGCATTAAAACCTTTGCAGAGAAATGTGAATTCCCCCTAAAACCCCAGCAGGACTGAGCTCCCAAGCATCCATGTGCCTTTCCCTTCTCCTCCCAGAAGAAGTATTTTGGTTTATGAGGATCTGGATCCATTCAGTCCTTAGAGAGGATTTCCTAAAGAAAAATTAGATTTTTCTAATTCTAGATTAGAATTAATCACCAGATTCCCCTGGCAGTGTCCAACGAGGAGCTGATCCCAAACATCTCTCATATAAATTCCAGATATCTCCAGGACCACTCCAGCCCTGAGCTCTTGGTCCTCTGTTTGTGCCTCTGCTCTCTCTGAACATTCCCCTTCGTGGGGGTTGATCTCTTCTCCCAAGTAACAAGCAGCAAGGCAAGAGGAAACAGCCTCAGGTCGCTCCAGAGGAAGTTTCAGGTGGATATTAGGAATAATTGCTTCATGGGAAGGGTAGTCAGGCACTGGATCAGGTGGAGTCCCCATCCCTGCAGGGATTTGAAAGCTGTGTGGATGTGGCACTTGGGGACAGCGTTGATGGTGGCCTTGGCAGTGCTGAGGGAATGGCTGGAATGACTCGATGATCTCTGAGATCTTTTCCAATTTGAAGAATTCTCTGATTTCTGTGTAGCCACCACATCTCCTCCCTGCTCTCCCCTTCAGACAGAGAGTGCCCAGGGGATGACCCTTCCACATTTCTTTCTAGATTTGGTTTTCAACACTTCTTTCATGCAGCTGTCTGATCTCTCTCCAGCAGCTCTCCCATCCCCACCAGCACACGCTTCCTTAAGCCACACACATCCCTGTCAGCTCACACAGGGACAACAGGGACAGGGATCAAAGGCACCAGTGCCCTGAGCAGCTCAGTTCCCTTGCAGGGGCAGTGATGCCCAGGCCTGAACACCCGTGCTTAGTTCTGGCACTGAGTGTTGGCAGTGGTGCCCTGAAGATCACACTGATAGCAGGATTGATAACAGGATTGATAACAGGACTGATAACAGGATTGGGAATGGCAGCTGCCAGGGTGCCCCTCATGGAATCCATTCCACTTCAGCCAGTGGAATGTGGTGGATGTGGTCTGGTACCAGGCTCTCCACTGCCACTAAAACCTTCCTGCCCTCCAAGCCAGGCTGGACAGGGCTTGGAGCAACCTGGGACAGGGGAAGGTCCCTGCCCATGGCAGGGAGTGGAAGGAGATGAGCTTTAAGGTTCCTTCCAACCCAAACCATTCCATGATTTTATGATTCTCCCTTTCCAGTCCTGAGGATGGAAAAGCAGCAGAAGATGCAGCCCTCTGCTCCTGCCCCATGGGGTTGGCCCCATGAGAGGTTTCACAGGGTTATCCTGACCCCCAGGGCACCAAGGGGTCCCAAGGGCTCCCAAATCTGCCTGGCAATGCCAGGACTGCTTTGCTGCCTGCAAAGTGCCACAAGGCCTCTTTATCCTGGCAGTCACACTTGGAACCAGCTTTGGGATATTTTGTTAAACTGCAATTTCACCTGGTTTAAAGACTTCTGCTGTTGAGAACCAATGTAGAAAAATGAACCAACAAGATCCAGTTTGATCCAATTTTGAACCAGCAGCTCCAAAATAGAACCAATTTTAGAGAAATGTAGAAAAAAGGACTGAGAGAGCTGCTGCAGGGATGTGAACATGCAGGGATGGAGGTGAGGAGCAGGGGGAGCCTCATTCCCAGAGCACAGCCCAGGTGTGGCCTCTGCCCAAACTTTCTTTCACTTTGGAATTCCAGGCAGGGCAGAGCAGGAAATAAAGGCTGGAGATGAGCATCCCCTCAGCTGCTGCTGAACCAAACCCACCTCACCTTCCTCAGGGCACAGCAGGAGCTCCCATGGAGCAGGGAATAACCAGAGAGGAGAACAGGGAATAACCAGAGAGAACAGGGAATAACCAGAGAGAAGAACAGGGAATAACCAGAGAGGAGAACAGGGAATAACCAGAAAGGAGAACAGGGAATAACCAGAGAGGAGAACAGGGAATAACCAGAAAGGAGAACAGGGAATAACCAGAGAGGAGAACAGGGAATAACCAGAGAGGAGAACAGGGAATAACCAGAGAGAACAGGGAATAACCAGAGAGGAGAACAGGGAATAACCAGAGAGAACAGGGAATAACCAGAGAGAAGAACAGGGAATAACCAGAGAGGAGAACAGGGAATAACCAGAAAGGAGAACAGGGAATAACCAGAGAGGAGAACAGGGAATAACCAGAAAGGAGAACAGGGAATAACCAGAGAGGAGAACAGGGAATAACCAGAGAGGAGAACAGGAGATCAGCACCCCCAGAGCTGCATCCCCAGCAGGGAATTGCCCTTTCTCCATGTGCCCTCCTCAGCTCCAGCCTCCCCTCAGCTGCTGGGCAGAGTTTGGGGCAGCCCCTTTAGTCCTTCCAACCCTCCTGGCAGCTGTTCCCATGGGTTTCCTCACCTGGGACATCCAGGTGACAGCCACAAGGTGACAGCCACAAGGTGTCCCTGACCGGCAGCCTGCAGCTGTCCCTGTCCCACCACCCTCCAGGTTCCTCTGGAGATGTTTTCCAGGTGTGACACTGAGCTCAGGCTCACAAATAGTTGCCAGAGCACCGTTTTTCTCAGAATTTTCCAGCTAGAAGTGTTCTCCAAAGGTAAATAATCCTCACCTTGAGAGACTTGGCTTCCACCAGCCTTGTTTGGTACCTTCAACCCTCTCTGAGAAGTAAAGACAAAAGGAAAAGAAATGTGTGGATTAATTGCTTGGTTTGAATTTTCCTGGTCGTGTCACATGTAATTTACTTTGTGGTTGTAGTGGAATATCTATTTTTTTATTTCCTCAGGCAAAAGCATGAATGTCAGTTTTTTTTACCCCTCATTAACGGAGGGAAAACAGATGGGATTAAGGAAAAGGTGTCCTTGGGGACACAGTTGGCCTCAGGAGGCCGAGGGGGTGTTTGGCAAACTGACATCTATTTCTGTGCCTGGAAATATAAAAAAAACCATCCTTAGAAGTGTTTGTGAATTGTCTCCAAATTTGCATTACAAACCAAAATGCAAATAACAACTGCACTGTGTGTGTTACCTCGAGGATCTCCCAACCTCTTTTGGTTCGAAGCATTTTTAATTTTGGAGTTCCTATAAAATAACCCCTCCCCCCCCCCCCCGATAGCCCGACGGGTTTTTTTTTCCAGTGAAAATTTTTCAGAGTTTCCTTTTTGCTTGTCCTGATTACTCATTTTCTCTTTTGTTTCCTGTTTTTGTTCCTTATTTTCCTTATCTACCTGCTGAATCACGCCATCCAATCAACATACAATGCGAAAACCATGTCTCCGTCTGTATGTTGTGCACCTGCTGCTCAAAAATAAATATAAAAACTTTGTAAATAATCTTGCAAATATCCATCCATGACAACATCACATATAGGACACGGTTGGTTTCATTGAATTTAAACAATTCTTTAAATTCTCTGCTTTGATTTTTCTCTCGTTTTTCTTTGATTTGATCCGGTTTTCGGTTTGGTTTTGGTTTTTGGTTTTTTTTTGATGAGAGTTCTGATTGCACTGGTGGAAAAGCCTCACTGCAGCGTGCCCCGAAATGGCTTCTGCCCTGCACCTCCCTCCCTGGGCTCATTGGTGACAGCCAGTTGCCAATAGCCCATCCCTGCTCCCCGTGCCACCCCCTGTGCCAAAGGGGACACTGCCACTTGCTTTATTTCCATGGGAAATGGGAGGGAAGGATGTTCTGGACCTGGCAACGCTGGGGTTTGGAGGTGCTGGTACCAAATTCAGCTCTCTGAAGGTGGGCTTGGCTTCTTTTAGGAGCTTTCTGCTGAAGGAAGTACCTGAGAGCCTTACAGGTGTTTTAAGCTCTCTATTGTAAGGCAGAAATATTATTGGGGTGATGACGGACTTGCTTCCCTCAAATCCAAAATGATGGGAAAGAAGGATCTTAAATTTGAAAATTCTCTGTGACACCAACCCATGGGAGAACTCATTTTATCACCACAGTGGACACAGAGTCTCTGCATCCAAACTCCCAAGTAAAATGCATAAATCATGTTATGACCAGAGCTGAAAAGTACCAGGAACCAGATCCCACTGGGAATTCAGTGCCAAAGTGCAAATTTATTCAAAAAAAGCCTTTGGAAATACTGACCTTTATCTTTGAAAATCATCAATGAAACAAAAGAGTATCCACAAAGAAAAATGCAATCTGAAATAGATGTGTTTTTCCATTCTTAATTATCTTGGCTATGATTGATAACAAAAATGGCACCAAAAGCTTCTCAAAAATCCTTGCTCAGCCACCTGACACCAGCTCTTGGATCTGTGAATATCCACGTTTCCTGTTGCACAGTTGCTGTTAAGAAAGAAATCAGGGTGAATTTTTATTTCCAGGCTGCTCAGAAGCTCCATGGATGCTCATGGAGGGTATTTTCTGCTGGGATGCATCAGAGAAAATAACAATGTGTAAGTCCAGTGTTTGCCCAGTGCAAGAAGGGAATCCTCCATGGTGCTGGATCCATTCCAGATGTGTGGGAGCAGTCAGGATAAATTTGGAGTCTTTGCTGCACACCTGGCCCAGGCAGCACAGAAAAGGGCTCTGGCATCAGCAGTGAATGTGAAAATTACTGTGAAAAAATCAGTGAATTTTGGCCGCTGTCCCTGTTACAGGTCAAAGATTGAAAAGCTCATTCTGCACTTTGTTGGGATTGGGGTTGTTATTCCATAGGGACAGGTCCAGGCTCCTTCCACCACTCAGCATCCAGGTGAGGCCTCTGGAGCACCACTTTGTCCTGGAGCTGCTGCAGGGACACAGCAGGAGCAGCAAAGCTGAGAGGAATCCTGGAGAGGAGCAGCTGAGGGCCCTGGGATTGCTGAGCTGGAGCAGAGTGAGGGCAGAGCTCCCCGGGGGCTGCAGCTCCTCCCGAGGGGCAGCTCCGAGCTCTGCTCTGGGACAGGGCCAGGAGGCAGGGAACGGCTGGAGCTGGGCCAGGGCAGGCTCAGGCTGCAGAGCAGGGCAAGGCTCTTCCCCCTGGGGAAGAGCTGGGGGTGCTCAGCTGGAGAGGAGAAGGCTCCAGGGAGAGCTCAGAGCCCCTTCCAGGGCCTAAAGGGGCTCCAGGAGAGCTGGAGAGGGACTGGGGACAAGGCATGGAGGGACAGGACACAGGGAATGGCTTCCACTGCCAGAGGGCAGGGATGGATGGGATATTGGGCAGGAATTGTTCCCTGGGAGGGTGGGGAGGCCCTGGCACAGGGTGCCCAGAGAAGCTGTGGCTGCCCCTGGATCCCTGGCAGTGCCCAAGGCCAGGCTGGACACTGGGGCTGGGAGCAGCCTGGGACAGTGGGAGGTGTCCCTGCCCATGGCAGGGGTGGAATGGGATGATCTTTAAGGTCTCTTCCAACCCAAAACAGTCTGGGATTCTCTGAAAACAACCTAAGAAAGGTTCCCATGGTAGGAAGAGCTGCCATCAAGGGCAGCTCTTTATCAGTGGTGTTTTTTCTCCCTGTTTCCCCACTGCTGCCCAGTTGTCTTCAGGGATGCACTGTCCATCTCCTGTTGTGGGAGGTGGTGGCAGTGCCTGGCCATGCCCAGACCCCCAGGCCCTGGCTGCTGCCTGGATTCCTTCAGTACCAACCTTTCTCTTTTAGAAAAGTAGTGACAGGCCAGGGGGAAATGATTTTCCAAACATAACTTGTCATTCCTCAGATGGATGATAAAATCCTAAAGCTCTGGTGAGCACTGAGAGCATCTGTGCAACAGGAAAGCAAAAAACACCTGGAAAGGATGACTTTGATAACCCAGCTATCAGATTTGTGTCATGGCACAGAGGTGGCTCAGTGGGAGAACTGATGCCAAACTGTGTTTTACCTGAGAAATACAGCAGTGTGGAGTTTCCCCTTTGGCTGCATGCCATCCCAACTCCTGCCTGGAGAGCTGAGGTGTGGGAGGATGGGTTTTGTCCGTGGGGTGCTGAGGGTGCCCCACATGTGGAGCCCTTCCAGCCACCACCAGTGTGGGGAATTTGCCTCTCTCCGGGCAGGGCTGAGAACTGTCCTTCCAACAGCCCCAGGGTGTCGGGGATGGGGATTTTCCTGGGTTGGGAGTGACCCCGCAGGGAGCTGAGGCTTTCACTGCTCTTTAGGAAGTGGCAGTGCCAGAGTCAAATAGGGAATATGGGGGAAAAATAACCTATGGACTGTTTGTCCATCTAAACCCCAGGGAATGGGGGTTACAGACATAAATGCACAGTTTTGAACCCTTTTCCCATTTACATCCCTTTTCCATGGGTAGCACTGGGGTAGCCCAGCTTGCAGGAAGCCCAGCCCTAAGCAGGTGTTAAAAATCCTACCAGCTGTGCTGAGGAGGTTTTAGCAAAGCCTGAGCAGGACAAGGTTCCTGCTGTTGGGCTGCAGTAATGTGGGAAGAGGGAGATCCCACAGGATCCCACAGAGATGGATCCTGTGTCCCTGCTCCTCCTTGGAGCCTGAGGATTGTGCACAGGAAAGATGTGGCTTGAGCATTGCTCTGAAGTTAAAATCAGACTTTCAGGCCTAAGTGCTGCCAGCATTACACGAGTGTAACTCAGTCTGATTCAGTTCCCACTGGTGGGGAGATCTTCCTGATGAAAAGGGCTCAGGGTTAAACCTCTGCCCTGCTCTGGGACCAGCTCCCAGTGGGAGCAGGGCAGGAAGAACCCCATTAGTGATGCCCCCATTACCCAGCTGAGTTCCAGCTCTGCCCCGGGGGCCTTGCCCAGCCCGGCCCTGCTCAGGTGAGTGCTCAGGACTGTTGAGAAGGGAAGGTAAGCGCTGTGAGAACAAACCTGGAGCTGATGCTGAGACAAACGGGACATTTTCAGTGCCTGTTTCACTGCCCAACCCAGGGGAATCCTCGCTTGTGCTTTGCCTGCCTCAGCTGGCTTCTGTTGCTGGCTTGAATGAGCTCAGTGTTGTCTGCTCCTTCATTGAACATTCCTGTGCTTTTCTCTTTTCTCTTTATTTGAAGATCGAGTCTGATTTTCGGCCTGTGCCTAACTCTGAGCTGCTTGTGTTTTTAACCTGAGAGAAACTGAGTGCATGCCTGAGACTGAGTTCTGGAACTTTTTGATGGGATTGGTGGAATGCAATGCTAATGGCCCCAAAACTGAGCTGGCATTGAAAGAACCCATAGATCCAACAAGCCCCCCAATTTCAGCATGAGCTCTGTAGCCAAATGAGCAAGAAGCGTGGCTCAGTTCAATGTGACTTCTGGTAAAACAATAATCCAAAGGGAAATGCAATTTTTGCTCATCTTTCCCAAGCAGAGCTCCTTATGATTATATTTGCTGCTTCACTGCTCAATAGTTTAAAGTGGGATGTTTTCTCTCTTTAGGTCACTCAGTCAAATAAGTGGCTGTGATCAGAGATCCACAAAAAAGTGAATTATGGAAAGGGGGAATATTTTTTCATCTCCTTAAAATAGGAGGGCAAGAGGGATCTGGCTTTTGCATGTTTTGTTTTGGAAAGAACCCTCTCTAGATTAGCTCATTGGGGCAAGAATCCTCTTTTCCCTGAAGGAAAGAAAAAAAAAAATGGGGTGAGGGGTGGGGAAAATCCTAGAAAACAAATGACAATCAGAACCTGCCTCCAGCAGTTCTCTGATCCACCTGTGAAGACACATTTAATGAGAATTTGGAAAGCCAGCAGGTTCCTAAGGCATCTTCCTGCTGGTGAAAGCTCCACCTCCCCAATTGACTCGCTGCCCTTGATGCATCATCCAAACAATCTTCTGGTGCCGTTTCTCCTTGGCAAACCTGGCCAGTTACACGCTGTAGAAACACTGAAAACCTCCAGGTTGGAAAACATCCTCATTCTTCCAAGGATGTTTGAATCTTCACTGGACAATGCCTTTTCTTTGTCCCTTGTGTCTTGGCTTAAGTCCAATTCCCTGTGGAAACAGAGCTGACCAAGACTTCCAACCAACCTCGTTCCTTTACAAAACGAAAATCCGGCACCATCCCCCTCTCCCCGAGTCTTTAGGGGGAGAAAATCCGCACAAAGCAAATCCGCCCTCCCTGGACAGCGTGGCAGGGCCTTTTCCTTTCCTCTCACTGACCCAGTAGCAGAGGGGAGGGCTCTTGTGGAGAGGGGTTTTCTCATTCTTGCTGCATGTGGAGTGATCTGCACTGACGAATGTTTCTTTTGGAAGGTTTTCTGGTGGCCGATTTGCTGCTTAGATCGTGAAGCTGGTAATTTTAATTTCTTTTTTGCGGGCTGTGGTTTCGGATCGCGGTCGTTTCTGAAGGACACAAAACCTTTACTTTCCGCAGGACAACTTCATCAACCTCAGCTTCCTGCGCCTCTTCAGGGCAGCCAGGCTCATCAAGCTCCTCCGCCAGGGCTACACCATCCGCATCCTGCTCTGGACCTTCGTGCAGTCCTTCAAGGTGAGCCCTGGCACCGTGGGAAGAGATTTGGGGACAGGGTCGTGCTTGGCGCACCTGGAGCATCTTCCAGGGAGGATCCAAGAGCTTCCCTTGCCTTGGAACGGCCCCTCTGTGCCTCTACAGAGAGATTACAGGAATTCAGAGTTCAGGAGTTCTTCAGAAAAGAGGACTGGTGACTGTCCAGCCCCAGGAATATGAATTCAGCAAAAAGCAAACTGGTTAGCACCAGGAATATTAATTATTAATTCAACTGGTTAGCATCCCAAGGGATATTAATTCTGAAAAACGCCACCTGGTTAGCATTGACCATTCCCAGGAATATGAATTCTGCTAAAAATGAACTGGTGAGCACTGACCATTCCGAGGAATGGTAATTTTCTCCAGAAAAGCCAACTGGTTATCAGCAGGAATATTAATTATTAATTCAACTGGTTGCAATCCCGAGGGATATTAATTCTGCAAAAAGCCACCTGGTTAGCACTGATCATTCCCAGGAATATGAATTCTGCTAAAAATGAGCTGCTTGGCACTGCTCTGCCCCAAGAATATTAATTTCACTGGAAAGCCAACTGCTTAGCACCAGGAATATTAATTATTGATTCAACTGGTTACCATCCCAAGGAATACTAATTCTGCTAAAGGAAAACTGGTTAGCACTGCCCAGCCCCAGGAATATTAATTCCACAGAAAATCAAACTGGTTAGCACCAGGAGTATTAATTATAAAGCAAACTGGTTACCATCCCAAGGAATATTAATTCTGCTAAAAGTGAACTGGTTAGCACTGATCATTCCCAGGAATATCAATTCTGCTAAAAATCGACCTGGTGAGCACTGCCCAGCCCCAGGAATATTAATTATCTACAGAAAAGAGAACAGGTTGGCACTGCCCATCCCCTGAATGCCACATTTTGGAGGATGAAGCTGAAGAGCTGCTCGCTCATGCGGACTCCAGCAAGTGCTCGAAGCTCAGGCTGCCCTTGAAACGACTCCAAAATTATTCCATAGAGACAGGTCCAGGCTCCTTCCACCACTCAGCATCCAGGTGAGGCCTCTGGAGCACCACTTTGTCCTGGAGCTGCTGCAGGGACACAGCAGGAGCAGCAAAGCTGAGAGGAATCCTGGAGAGGAGCAGCTGAGGGCACTGGGATTGCTGAGCTGGAGCAGAGTGAGGGCAGAGCTCCCCGGGGGCTGCAGCTCCTCCCGAGGGGCAGCTCCGAGCTCTGCTCTGGGACAGGGACAGGAGGCAGGGAACGGCTGGAGCTGGGCCAGGGCAGGCTCAGGCTGCAGAGCAGGGCAAGGCTCTTCCCCCAGAGGGTGCTGGGCACTGCCCAGGCTCCCCAGGGAATGGGCACGGCCCCGAGGCTGCCAGAGCTCCAGGAGCGTTTGGACAGCGCTGGCAGGGATGCCCAGGCTGGCATTGTTGGGGGTCTGGGCAGGGACAGGAGTGGGATTTGATGATCCTTGGATATCTTTTCCAACTCAGGATATTTCATGACTCTACAATTCCTGCTGGGCTCCCCTTGGCCTGCAGAACTCCTGCCCCAGGCACCACAGGGGCTGGCCCAAGGGCAAGACTTCTCAGTTTTTGAGCTATTACTAATTAAGAGGCATTAATTACCCATTCATTTAGCCCAAGTGGAAAACAGCTGTCACTCTCAGCCTGGGTGACACAATTACACTGCAGCCTTCACTGATTTCTTGCTAAAACTCAGAATATTCTGTCCTCATGGGATCCCAAACCCGGCCCATTTCAGAGCAGGAACTCATTGCTGGGATGAAGGTTTTTTGTTTTTTCCTCAGACTGAATTTCCAGCAAGGTCATTAACAATTAATGTTCATACAATTATGCACACAAAGTGCCAGGAGTGCCTGCTGGTAGCTCCAGTGTTCACTGCTGAGCTCAGATTGTGTTTGCCCTGCTTGCTGCTTCCAAGGATACAGAGAGAGCCCTTGGAAAGTCGTGTGATCCATGAATTCCTGGCTCCAGGGGGCTGTCTGCCAGAATTGTTCATATTCTCTTCCCAGCTCCTTCACCTGAAGGAGAAACGCCACAAAACCCAGTCCCTGCCAGGGAATTCCATGTTTGCATTTGCTGTCATTAATCCCCCTTTTTTCCTTTCCCGCAGGCCTTGCCTTATGTGTGTCTCCTCATTGCAATGCTCTTCTTCATCTATGCCATTATTGGCATGCAGGTAAAACACTGAATTCTTTAATTCATTAATTCTGGCCATAATCAGCCTGGCTTTGTTCAGGGTGCAAATGATTATTGCCTCCACTGCAGGAGCAGCACTGATTTGGGATGAGGCAAAAGCTCTTCTTGTCTGGTGTCAGGTAAATCAGAAATTAAGAAAAAGGCCCCTTTTCTACTTTAATTGTCAGCTTTTATGTTGAAGTGTCCGCAGTGAGCTGGACAAACCAGCTGGATCACATTTCAGCCTTGGATATCCATGAATCCCACAGGAAGGGACATCCCCTGGGCATGGACACATCAAGAGGCTGAGAGGAGGGAGCAGCCCAGGCACTGCACCTTCCTGAGAAGAGATAATGGAGTTTTCTTGGCCTGGGATGGAGCTGCACTGCTGGGAAGGACCTGTGTGAATACAAAGCACGTTAATCTTGTGTTTGATCTCCACGACACATTTTTTATCTCCTTTTTCAGCACAGAAATTATTCCAGCTTTTGAGAGCCCTTAAAACGGGACAGATTCTTTCCCTGCCTTATTTTCCACCTCCACTTGCTGTGCCTGGCTGAATCCCTTCTGTTTTCCCTGGCAGGTATTTGGGAACATTGCCTTAGATGATGAAACCTCCATTAATCGGCACAACAACTTCAGGACCTTCCTCCAAGCCCTGATGCTCCTGTTCAGGTAAGGAGAGGATAAAACACCCTCTGACTTGGGTATGAACAGTAAAAACAACTTTGTGCAGGTGCCAGCTGAGCTGCTCAGACTCGAGCGTCCTTCAAAATGGGTATTTGTGTAAATTATCCATTCCTGCTTCCTCCTCCTCGGCACACTGGATTCAAGCCCTCCACAAAGTGTCACCCAGAGCTGTGACACCCATGGCAACTCAGGCAGAAGCTGAATAGAGATCAGAATTCCCCTGGTTTGGAGTTTTGATTGATGGGTTTCCTGTCCTGAAGCTTAGTTTCTTTTAATTTTTTAAGAGAGGATTCCTTTAATTAGCAATTTTTGCATTACAAGTGAGTCAACATTTCCTACACCAACCCCACCTCTGCTTCAGAATTCAAGTGTTTCACTCTGCCTGGAAATGAAGCATTTTCAAGTGAAAAAAGAAAATAAAATAACGTATTTTCATTTTAAGACCTGGCAAAAGAGGCCCTGCTCCAGCTCAGAGCAGTTTGGAGATGTTCCTTATGCAGCTGTAGAGACCCCCCAGTTAAAACCAGTCCTGCCAAGGCTCAGCCCTGAGGATTCTGTGGTGTTTATAAATGGATGCTTTGCCTGGGATTTGATTTTCAGAGTTTCTGTGAAGCCACAGGGAAGTGGAATTAGCCCTCTCTAGCTCAGAGTAATCACTGGGCTCAGAACTCTGAATTTTAATAAAGCTGGGTCATTCTCCAGCCTCGTGGTCCCTTCCCAGCCCCACAGCAGTGGGAGTGAGGGGCAGGGGCAGCAGGATTGGGATGGGGTTGGTTTCTGCACAATCTCCCTCAAAGGGAATGGGTCTGCAGCACCAGTGGGGGAATCTGCTGTCATTCAGAGTAGCCTGGAAGTTATTCCAGGTTAGATGGAGCAGTGAGGTTTCCCAAAGACCAGGAGCAAAGTGTGTGTGCTGGCTGTGGGAACACCAGGGAGATGAACATCGAGGGGAGCAGGAATTCAGAGGAAGTGCATGTGGAGCATTCCTGACTCCCAAACCAAGCGTGCACTTCACAGGGACTGGTTTGAGGACAAACCCTCTGGGACTCAAAAGCTTTTCCTTTTGGCTCTTTTCTCAGTAGTAGAAGTTAGAGAGAGAGGAGGGAATTGATGAAAAACATCCAGGGGATTGTGAGGAAAGAGAGACCCGAGTCCAACCAGCCCATGCTGGAATTTATTGGCCTGCTAAAGGAAATCAGAGATTCCAGTGGAGAAGCCTGCTTTCATTTCCCATCCTCTCCACTGGCTTTAGAGCCAGCAAAGGTTCAAAAGGCAACAGTCTAAACTCTGTTTACCCAGATTTGCACTGTTTAAATCAATCTGGTTTTATTCTCCACAAAAGCAATAACGCTTTTAGCCTACCTGAGCCTGTCTGGTTTCTTTTACCCCCTGTAACAGAGGGAAATGTTCTTCCTCCTTTCTCTTCCATGGGTAGTTCCAACTCTCAGTGTAAATACAGTCCCTGCTCCTGGACACAACCCTCCACCTAATTAATCTGGTTAATTGGGTGCAGTTTTACTGCAGGGTGGCTGCCATGGGGAGGGGTGGATGAGCTCAGCTCTGCTCTGGTGTTGCAGGAGTGCCACGGGGGAAGCCTGGCACGAGATCATGTTGTCCTGCTTGAGCAACAGAGCCTGTGACCCCCTCTCTGGCCTCACCAAAAAGGAATGTGGCAGTGATTTTGCCTATTTCTACTTCGTGTCCTTCATCTTCCTCTGCTCCTTTCTGGTAAGTCAGTCCTGACCCCCAAAGTGGGGGTGCTGGCCTGGATCCCCCAAACCCTTCTGTCCCTTCTCTCCCCACCCCTTTGCCTCCTCCTTGTCCCTAATTACAATTTAGCTTTGCTAAACCCCATTTATCATCCTGCTGATAAAATCCCCAAAGAGATCATTTAGCCATTAAAGGGAAAGGGTTTATCTTTCTCCTCACAGGGGGGGTCTGATATTTGAATTAAGCATTAATCGGGTTTGCCTTGATTTGTAGCATCCCTTTGAAGAAGGGCATTGGGGAGGGCAGGGGGACAATGGCCGAGTTCAGCAGCTCCTGGGAGCAGGAAACTCATTTCAGAGAATCCCAGGATCTGCTGAGATGGAAAGGGCCCACACAGAGCATCGTTTGTTTGTCAAGCAAATACAAAACTCATTTTTTCTCTGCCAGAAAAGCTTTAGATATGAAAACACTCAGAGCTGCTGGGCTTGGTTTGTGCCTGTGGCTGTGGTGGGGCTGAGCTTCCTGAGGTGCTGCTGCCTTTTCTGGCTTACCTAAAAACAGAGGCCAGACAAAATTAAGAGAATAAAAAGCAGTTCTATTTATTGAAGGGCCTTCAGGTACATTTAAGGCAGAAAAAGCCCCCCAGGGGCTACACCCAAAAATGGACCACGGGTCAGGGGTTTCCACACTTTTATAAGTTTGGTCCATTTGCATATTGGGGATTCATCTTCCAATTACAGCTTCAGCTAATGAAGGCATTTACCCCAAGTTTGCTCCCCCCAATTCACTTTTGTTTCCATCTCTCAGGGCCTGGGACACTCAGGTGTCCTTGATTGCCAGGCCTGGAGAGGAATTGTTGTGTGTGACCCCAATGGGAGAGCAGCAGCTGCCACTGGAGATGGAGTTTAGAGTTCTACACTAAAGAACTGCAGGGTTACAAATACATGGAAAATAGAAAAGCTAAAATCCTAAGGCATCAATGCCAGTGCCTCCCTGAGCATCCATAACCCCTCCCTGCTCCTTGGGACACTTCCCAGCCCTGCTGGGACCGAGCAATGGAAAATCAAGGACAGGGCCCCAATGAGAGCTCAGGCAGGACGAGATGAAAGCTCTGTGATGTCCCAAAAAGCAGCGCATGGAGCCTCACTCGTTCCATGGGTTTGCTATAAAATCCCACATTTGATGCTCTGTGCAGCCAATCCCTGCTGTCCTCAGAACCCTTCCAGCAGGAAAAGCAGCTCCACGTGGCAGTTTGGAGCTGGATATGGACACACCAACTTCAATGCCCCCCCGAGGTCCTCTGTGTGGCTGCTGTTGTTCCTTTGACCACCCATGGTTTATTTCTCATGCATGTATTAAAAAACCTGCAGCCCTGAAAGCTTGTCCAAAGTTAATGCTCCATTTACTGACTCCTTCAGCATTCTTCTTTAAACCCAGTATTTTCCCTTGCACAAATCCCTAACCCAACATCAGCCATTCTCACTGGATCATGCTGGAGGCAGCACCAGGGATGGGGATGTGGAAAATGCCCTCCCCTTCAGTGGGCAGGGGAGGGGGAGGCAGCAGTGGCATTCCCAGGGCTCCGTTTGGAGAGTTTCTTCCTGGGGTGAGGCAGCTCCTTGCAGAAACATCCACTCAAGGGAACCATGTGTGCTCCCTTTCCAGGTTTTAATTTTTAAATTCCTTTCTCCTTCCTGTTTACCTTCTTTTTTCCTCCTTTCCCTCTCACTTCCCTTTCCTTTCCTCTTGTCTCTTTTTCTTCTCTTTTCTCCTTTCCTTCTTCCCTCTTCTCTTCTCTTCTCTTCTCTTCTCTTCTCTTCTCTTCTCTTCTCTTCTCTTCTCTTCTCTTCTCTTCTCTTCTCTTCTCTTCTCTTCTCTTCCCTCTTCCCTATTCTCTTCCATTTCCTTTTCCCTCCCCTCCCTTTCTCCCTTCTCTCTTCCCTCTTCTCCTTATCCCCTTCTCTTTTCCATACTCACTTCCCTTGTCCATTCCCCTCTCCCTTTTCCTTTCCCCCTCCCCTCCTTCTTTCTCCCTTCTCTCTCCTCCTTTCCCCCTTCTCCTTTCCCTCTCCCTCCCCTCCCTGACCCATCCCCGCTCCCTCCCCGCAGATGCTGAACCTGTTCGTGGCTGTGATCATGGACAATTTCGAGTACCTGACCCGGGACTCCTCCATCCTGGGGCCGCACCACCTGGATGAGTTCGTCCGGGTGTGGGCTGAGTACGACCCCGCAGCCTGGTACGTGCAGGGCCACCGGGGAGGGACAGGGGACACGGGGAGGGACAGGGGACACGGGGAGGGACAGGGGACACTGCGGCTGGAATGCTGCACCTGGGCACGCTCAGAGCCCGTTTTAATGGGAACAACTCCAGGATTTGAGGTGACCTCAGTGTTAAATGCTCCAATTCCCCGAGCGCTGGAGAGGAACAAACCTGGTGTCACTGCAAGGGCGTTTCCTTCACACACACCCAACCCAGCAACCCCTGAAAGCAAAGCACAGCCCAAAATTAACAGATTAACAGCCTCAGTTCCACTGAGCCCGACCCAGCAATCCCTGAAAGCAAAGCACAGCCCAAAATTTACAGATTAACAACCTCAATCCCACTGAGCCCGACCCAGCAACCCCTGAAAGCAAAACCAGCCCAATATTAACAGATTAATGCCTCAATTCCACTGAGCCCAGCCCAGCAATCCCTGAAAGCAAAGCACAGCCCAAAATTAACAGATTAACGCCTCAGTTCCACTGAGCCTGGTTAAATGGCCGTGGAGAAAAGCTATTTAGCACTTCCAAAAGGAGCTTTTGGTTCCTGCGTCCCATCCGGAGATGGAAATCCGAAAATCTCTGGCTGTTGGCAGCACTTGAGGGAGTGGGGAAGGTTTTGCCTCGTCCATTAATTAAGATGCACCTTGATGATTTCCCAAACGCTGTGCAGACACCTCGGGCTCAGGAGAGGCCGTGCTGCAGCTGAGTCAGGAGGTGCAGGCTGTGATTCCATCATCCCACCCGCTCCCACAGGGAATGATGGGATGTGATGGGCTGTTCCTCAGCCTTAGGGTGGTTTCCTGAAAATAAGGGATTTTTTGAAACAAAAATTTTTCTCGATGGGTTTCCTGTCCTGAAGATTAGTCTCTTTTAAAGTTTTAAGAGACGATTCCTTTAATTGGTCATTTTTGCATTCCAAGTGAGTGAACAGCTCCTACACCAACCCCACCTCCGCTTCAGAATTCAAGTGTTTCGCTTTGGGTTCATCCTGCCTGGAAAGAAAGCATTTTCAAGTGAAAAAACAATCAGTTAGATAACAGATTTTCATTTTAAGACCTGGCAAGACAGGCCCTGCTCCAGCTCAGAGCAGTTTGGAGATGTTCCTTATGCAGGTGTGGAGACCCTCCAGTTAAAACCAGTTAAAACCAGTCCCTTCCAGCCCTGCCTTGTTAAACATAGCACTTTTCTCTTGGAAGCCTCCTCGCAGTGACATCAAACTGTATGTGGGAATTTTGGCCTTCTGAGGAATATTTAGCTCTTGGACTTACAGTTGAAACATGTGGGAAATAATCAGGATAAAGTGAAATGGGCCCAAGTTTGGAAGTGTTTCATTCTAAGAGAACTCTGATAAAATATTCCTGATTTATGAGTGGGTTAAAGGAAGGGATGGTTCTCACACACTGGACAATGAGATGTTTATTTAATGGTGGTTTTTTTTTAAACTTTGTTTCTTCCAAGACACGGGGAGAGCTGAACACTGGGCTTAGACAGTGGAGCAGCAGCACAGACCCCAAATTAAGGAATTGTTTAAAACGGAGGGAATGGCCCTGCCAGTGATCACTGCTAGAGCAGCACTGATTTAATAAATTGCTTTTCTGTCTTGCTGCACCACAGCCCTGGTGATGGGGTTGTTCTCAGTCCCAGATTCCAGTAATTAATTCCCTTGATATTCTATTTGGGAATCTGCCTGGTGGGAGACTCTTTGTTAATTTAAAGCTCTCCTAATTTTGGATCCCTTTTCCTCCCCCTGAGTTCCTGTGCTATGAATCTCCTCTGGATTTGTGATGCCTCCAGCTCCTCCAATTCTTCCTTTCCTTTTTTTTCCCCCTTCAGCAGAGACAGAGGCAGGAAGTGTTTGGATAATCAACATCTCAAACTCCCTGCTAGGATGCAATTAAACTGCTTTAAAAATCTCACTTAAAATGATTTAGCCGAACTTTAAATAGAAATTTGTTCCAAAAACCTGCATTTCTCTGAACTGTGGGGGATTTTTACTGCTCCAAGCCACCCCTACTACCAGCCTGAATATTTACTCCACAGTTACTACCAGCTTGTAATCTCCAGGCAGATTTTCATCCCCACGAGCTCTAAATCCTTTATGGGGATTTAGCAGGCATAAATAGCTTTTCTTTTCCCCTTTTTTTCCACTCCAATCCTGTCTCTTCCCACCAGAAAATCTCAATGAGGCTGAAAACTCAGCACTGCCTGGTTGCTCCTTAAAAAAAATCACTTTGGCTCTACATCCGTGGGAGGAGGAACACACCTGCAAGGGAAAAACTGGGATCAGTGTGGATTTTTAATGTTTATACTCAGGAACTTTCCACCCAGAAGAGGCACCAGCACTGAAGATTTCTCGCTCTATTAACTCTGAGCACAGACTGAGTCACTCAGGGGCCAAACCTTCCCACTCCCAGAGCTGCTAATGCAGAAAATGTCAGATATTAAGATGCTAATTCTGGTTTTTTTTCCTCTAACCCTGTTCCCTTCTCGCTCTGGTGGGAAGTTATTGAGTGTGAAGAGTTCCACTGAAATCACATTTTGGGAGGTGGGGCTAAAATGTCCACAAATCTGAAATCCTTTCACATTTGAAGCCAGAACTGAGCTTTCAGTAACGTTGATTTCTGATCCTAGAGGTCTTTTCCAACCCAAATAATTTTATGATTTGATTATTCCATGATTTGAGCTGAATTTGGTCACTCGCTGACCACTTCTCCCAAGGTCTCTTCCTTGATTATCCCAAGGAAAAGGAATTCCACTGTTTATCCACTTTCCATAGACCCTCGATGGAAGATGCCCCATAACTGTTACATTTTCATTACATTGGAATTTTCTGAACCTGGGAGAGGATCCCCGTTCGTCCCAGTTTTGTGCATGATCTCCCAGTGCAAAGCATCTGTTGGTTTTCCAGCCTTCCACGGACTCTTGGAGAGCTCAGGGAAGTGTTCAGATGTATTTTCCAAGTCCTGGTTTTCCAAAATCCTTTTGAAATTCTAAGGAAGGTGCAAACTTTGTGCCTCAGTTAAACCAAGATCTTTTTAAACCCACGATTAGGCCTGGAGCCAAGATTTCCACAGTTCTATTTGCTCTCCCTCTGAATTCATAGTTTGGACTTGACTGGGGAAGGCTTTGAATTGACCTTAATTCTCCACATCCCAAAAAGCA
Organism: Eopsaltria australis; assembly: GCA_034509425.1. Classification (NCBI taxonomy): domain Eukaryota; kingdom Metazoa; phylum Chordata; class Aves; order Passeriformes; family Petroicidae; genus Eopsaltria; species Eopsaltria australis. The sequence continues at coordinate 787,776 of JAVTVJ010000183.1, forward strand.
GCGACATTAAAGGAATTCTCCCTAAATATTCCAGCCTTCTTTACAAAATGTACCAAAACAAACACAGGGAGCCCCAAATCATCCCAGTTCTCCTTGGAGGTCATTTTGAAGTTCAGCTCTTTTCACCTATGAGTTGGTTACTCACAAAATATTAAGAAATACAATCCTGCTGTTTAATTAGCTGGGAGTTAATGAGAGTGACCAGAAAGCTTCCATGAGGTGTCTGATTCCTCCTAAAATTGAAAGCTGGATTTTCCCACTGGAGGTGACACTTTCTGCTCTCCCAGCAAATTCCTGATCACCCAGGAATGGAGGTGACAGTGGCAGGGAAAGGTTCCCAAGGTTTTGAAGCAGCTAATTTGAATCCTGGGAATAATCCATTGAAGACCTGCAATAAAATCCCAGGAATAATCCCTTAAAGAGGCTCTTCGTGGGCTGCAGGCTGCGGGTGTTGGGCAGCAGAGGCTGGAGCTTGATGCTCAGGCACAGGGAATTAAAAACATGAGTGGGAAAGGAAACCAAATATTTGGGAAACCTTGCACATGGCACTGAAGGTTTCCCAGAGGAAAATCCAAGGATCTAAAGGTGGGTGTGCAGCTGGAAGTTCTTCCTGTGTGTTGAAGCGGCTCCTTCCTTTCCACACTAACCTTTCTTTTCAGTGTGTTTTGCCCTTCCAACTTCTCCTGTTTGCCTGTGGGAAAGCTGATTCTTCCCTGTTTGCCTGTGGGAAAGCTGATTTTTTTCCCTGTTTGCCTGGGGAAAAGCTGGTTCCTGTTGGATTTTGCTGTGGTAACCTCTGGTGTTTCCTTTCCAGTTGCCGGATTCATTATAAGGATATGTACAATTTGTTACGTGTTATTGCTCCACCCCTGGGCTTAGGAAAGAACTGCCCTCATAGGGTGGCCTACAAGGTTTGGAATTTCAGAGATCCCTCCAGCATCTCTGCTCCTGGTTCTCTTTCCTTTTATCCCCCCCTTCCCTCCCCAAATGCAACCAGTAGAGAAAAGCAACTGTAACGTAACCAGTCCCCTGCCTGAAAAAAGGAATGATTGACTGACTGCCTCCTTTTTCCTCCATGCATCCCTTCCCTGTCTCCTCCCACACCCCACTGCCTGGGGATGGGCAGTTTTATGGGCCAGGGAACCCTCCAGCTTCCACCCTGCCTGCTCCAGGGGGGAAGAGCTGGGGAAAAGCATCCCAGCATCCCAATATATTCCAGAGAGAAACGGCATCCCGAGGTTTCCAGGGAGCAGCAAGTTGGGTTTGGCTTTGTAGCTTTGTTAAGTGATCAATTTTCCCTTTCCTGCTGGAAAATCAGTAATTGGATCTGGGCAGAGATGAGGGGTGAGCTTTCCATGGTGCCACAGCCAGAGATGGCCTGGGGGTTAAGTGATGTCCCTGAGTTGTGGTGGACACCCAGAGACACCTCCTGCTCATGGCACAGGGAGAGCTCACCAGGAGCCCAGGCGGGGATTTGGGACAGATCTTGCCAAGAAATCAGCACAGGAAGAGCTTCAGTGGGGACCCAGAGCCAGGCAGGGAATCTCCTGGAGAGCAGAGGATGAAGGGTGCAAGCAGCCAGCCCAGAGCTTCCTTTTCTCCTCCCCTCCAGCCCAGGTGCTTCCCACACCTGAGTGAGGGTTAAGAGCAGAGGAAGAGGAGACCCCACAGCCCAGCCCAGGGTGGGGACACTGGCTCCAGTTCCCTTTTGTGTCTCTCAGCAGCCTCTGAATCAGCTCAGGGCTGGGAAAGCTGGCTGGGATTTTAACTGCAGCAGTTACCAGGGACAGGAATAGATGTTTTGGGCTGGGTGAGTTCTCTCCTCCTCCTCTTCCTCCTCCATCAAAGCTTTACATAGGAATTGAGATCTGTGTCGGGGCTTTGAGCTGGTGGGAAGGTTCCTGCTCAGAAAAGGGGGTTTATGTGGGTGCTTAGGCTTTCCCTGCTGGTATAGAGGTGATGATAACATTATCCTGCTTTTCCAGGGGTTAAACTTGAATTAATAACATCCCTGGGTCTCCTCAGATGCCAGGCAGCACAGATTTGCACACTGTATAAGCAGGCAGCTCGTTGGGAAAATAAAAGGAGATTGTCCCAGTCCTGCTCCCAGTTTCAACGGGCACAAAAAGGCGAAGCAGGAATTTCTTGCTGGTTTGCACCGTGTTTTTCAGGCCAGGATTTTATCCACCACCACCATGGGCTGCTCTGAGGGCCTTTTCCCAAATCTCTGCCATTCCCAGTTGAGGCTGGCTTAGTGAAAGACAAACCCCACCAAAAGTGAGGAACAGGTCCCCTTCCCACCACCTGCCAGGGCTGGGCTCTGCTTCTGCTGCAGCAGGAATTGCAGAATCCCAGGCTCAGCCTGGAGTGGGAGCAGTCCCAGGGCATCCCTGAGCAAACCCCCACGACTGGCTTCTCCCAAACCCAGAGTGCTGCTCCTGGAAGGAAAGCTGGCCGTGCTCTCCAGCCCTGGCCCATAACTCTGCCTCCCAGCTCTCCCTGGCACGGTGACCTGGCCGGTTTGGGGGGTGACAGGGGAACCTTCACCCCACGCCCTGCCCAGAGCCAGCCAGACCCACCCTGCCACCCCCTGTCCCCCTGGGGACATCAATCATCCCCTGGGGACATCAGTCATCCCCTGGGGACATCAGTCATCCCCTGGGGACATCAATCATTCCCCAGGGCCACGGACCCCCCCCCAGCAGGAGGAGGAGACGTTGGAAACACAGCAACGGAAGCGGAGCCACCTTTCTCCTGCCCCACCCTCTTGAGTTTGGTTTTGTTCCCCGGAGAAATCTGATTAACCAGATCTCTGTTTTCTTGTCTGCTTTCCCCTTCTCTCTCTCTCTCTCTCCTCCTTTTCATTTGCTCCACCGTGTTGCCTTTTCCCCCACCCCTTCCCTGTTTTCCCTGCCTCAATCCGGTTGGATTTGTGTGTCCTGGTGCTTTTGCCTCCATCCCCGTGGTGCCAGCGGGCGCATCAGTTACACAGACATGTATGAGATGCTGAGACACATGTCCCCACCTCTAGGCCTTGGGAAGAAATGCCCAGCTCGTGTTGCCTATAAGGTAGAAAACCTCCCCCAGGAGCTCCTGCCCAACCGCCAGCTTTTTGTGCCGTGGCTGCAGTGGGGTTTCTGTGGCGTTGGTGTTGTTCTTCTGGATTTTCCTGGTGCTTTCTCTGCTTTCCGAGCAAGATTTTGGATATTTTTATTTTTATTTTTTTCTAATTTTTATATCTATAATTTTTTTGGGGTGACTTTTCTGGTCTTTGAAACTCTGGCACATCAGTTTGTGTTTCTAAGTGCGTCTCTGCTCTCTCTCTCTGTGTTTCTCTCTCTTTTCTCTCATTCCGCTCCCGTTTAGGTTAATTTGGGGAGGGACGCTGCTTATGAGCAAATTACCCCCCCCATTCGACCCCCATTTTTCTTCCTGGAGCTCTTTGTCTCACTCACCCTTCCGTAGAATGTTGTTTTTACCTCCTCTTAATTAGACTGGAGTAATTAGAGTAGGCAGTACAGTAGGAGTGAGCAAGCAATTAAACAGAGACAACACCAGAAGGGCTCCTTAAACACCCTCGTGGAAGAAATGACATTAACAGAAAACATTTAGGACAGGGAGATGGAGAAATCACTCAACTTACCGTTGATCTGGCAAAACTTTTTAACTGAGCCCCCAAAATGAATTCTATCCCAGGGGCTGCTGCCTGGGTGGAAATTCAGATGGAAATGGAGCAGACCCAGCTGAGGCCAGGCACTGACCCCTCCCCAGAGCCTGCACAGGGACCCCCTGCTCCTGCAGCTGGAGCTCAGTCAGTGCCAGCAGCAGCCAGGCCTTTGTCTCTGCCCTATTTTTGCCCTCTCCCCGATTTTTAACCCCCCCGAGTGTTCTGTCCAGCAAAAGCTCTTTTGCCCCACATATCCCCCCTTTTTCTTTCCATGTCTACTTTCCCTGGTCCTCTTCAGAGGTTTTCTGTGTTTTCCCCTCGTCTGTGTTGCCTTCTCAGTGCATCCACAGTGTTTTCTGTGTGGATTTCCCCCTCTTTGCAGCCTCCTTGGCTGCTGTCCTTCCTTTCTGCTGTTTTCTGCTTCCCCTTTCTCAGCTGTTCTCCGTGGTCAGCCTGACCAGCCCCTGCAGCTCCGTGTGCGTGGCTGTGCTGCTCCCGGGGGTGCATGCCTGGGATCCTGGGAGTGCTGCTCGGGCACCAGGAGAGCTCTATCCTGCACTGGGCTGGGGGGAAAGGCTGGAGGAACCCAAATTCCTGTGTCTAGTTCTGGGACACTCACAGCAAGAAGGGCATTGAGGGGCTGGAGTCCATGGAAGGGTCTGGAGCCCCAGGAGAGGCTGAGGGAGCTGGAAAGGGGCTCAGCCTGGAACAAAGGAGGCTCAGGGGGGACCTTGTGGCTCTGCACAGTCCCTGACAGGAGGGGGCACAGGGGGTTCGGGCTCTGCTCCCAGGAAACGGGGACAGGAGGAGAGGGAACGGCCTCAGGCTGGGCCAGGGTTGGATTTGAGGAGAAATTTCTTCCCTGGAAGGGTTGTCCAGGCCTGGAAGAGGCTGCCTGGGGCAGCGGTGGAATCGCCACACCTGGAGGGATTAAAAACCCTGCAGATGAGGAGGTGGCACTGGGGGACATGGGGCAGTGGTGGCCTTGCAATGCTGGGTCAGTGTTTGGACTCGATGATCTTGGAGGTCCTCTCCATCCTGAGGGATTCTGTGATTCCATGGATTTTAAAGTCTTTTCTGTCCTGTCAGATGAAAAAACAGAAGAAAACCTCTTTGACTTCACTCTCAGAATTTGCTCATTGTCCCTGCCCATGGCAGGGGGTGGAACTGGATGAGCTCTGAGGTCCCTTCCAACCCAAACCATCCTGGGATTCTGGGATTCCTGGGATGATCCCAGAGCTGGCTGCTCCACCAGGATGCAGCGAGAAGGGGAAAGGCCATGGAGAGCCTCTCCGAAGCCAGCAGAGGAGTTAAACCAGAGCAGAATCATTCCAACTAGGTCGGGGTGAATTATTCATAGCAAATAATTTATTCACCAAACTCGACCTCATTTCCCACAGCAGCGCTCCACTGTCCCAAATTTATTCCCGTCTGGGGATCATTCCCAGAGCAGTTCCTGTCCCAGAGGTTGATGAGGTGCTCTTAATAATTCAAATCCCTCGGGGTGCAGTAGTTTTCCAGGCACTGTGTGCTCCCCTTCCTGCTCCGCCTGGATAAATGTGCCAGGGAATGGGATTTAGGGTGCAGCAGCTTTCTCTGAGTCAGGCTGGGAGCCACCTTTGATGCCGGGGTGAATTTTCCCTCTATTCCTCCAACACTTTCCGTGGCTATTGGAACATTGTCCAAGGAGTTCTTAAGCGACCTGACAGGGAATTTATTCCTGCCGCAGAGGTTTGGCTCCTCGTTAGCGCTGCCTTTGTTAATTGCAATTAAAGCAGCCCCGGGGCCGCCTCCTGACCGCGCCCGGACCCCGCGCACCGACCCCGCCTCTAATCCGCCCCTCATTATCAGCACAGCGTTAATTAGGAGGCTCCGGAGACGCTCCTGCCTCTGGGGCCCGCTCCTGCAGAAGCATTAATGAGCTCCAAATCCGCCTAATTAAAACGTGGGGCTGCGGGAGGGATCCCCGGAGCGGGGACTCCACCTGCTGCCGGCCGCGCTTCCCCGGCCCCCGGAGGGAGCAGGGCAGGGACAGCGGCTGGGGACTCCTTTCCTGGCCGATCAGGGCACCTGGCAGTGATTCCCACCTTCTTTTCCTGCTGCCCATCATTAATTCACCCGAGCGCCCCTGAGTTGTGGCTGGCGATTCCCAGCGCATCCCAAGTGATGTCGGTTCTTTATCAGCGCAAGGAAGGAGCAGCAGGCTCCTAAAATTTCCTTCTGGGCTCCAGAAAGATGGGAAATCATCCAAATTGGAGTTGCTTTTTTGTTTGGTTGGTTGGTTTTGTGAGTTTTGCTCAGCCAGCCTTCCTAGAAGTGGGAAGCCCCTTGGAAAGCTGGGTTCTAAGGCATTTCTGTCTCATTTAATGACTTTTTTTTGGCCATCCCTGTTGGAGGAGCAACTCAAACCCCCCTTTCTGTCCCTGGTTGGGCTCTCAGAGTGGAAATTGCACTGATCTGGAGGTGTCTGAGTGACCAGTTTGACCAGTTTGGATACTGGGATGGAGAAAATGGCAGTGCAGAGGGAAATGCAAGGAGGTGGGGTAGGCAGAGCCTCTTCCAGGTGCCTGTTGGCAGCAAAATGGGGGTTTTGTTCAGCCAGATTTCCTAAAAGTGGGAATCCCCTTGGAAAATCGGGTTCTAAGGCACTTCTGTTTCATTTAAGGGCTTTTTTTTTTTGGCCAAGAAATGGGCAGCTGGAAGGTGCAGCTTGCAGCTCACCCTGGCCAGGTGCCTGTTTGCAGCAAAATGGGAGTTTTGCTCAGCCAGCCTTCCTAAAAGCGGGAATCCCCTTGGAAAATCATCCCCTAAATCTTCTGTCCCTGGCTAAAATTGAGGAGCAGAGTGCTGCTCTGTACAGCTGTGGAGTGGCCTGTGTTCTGCATCCTCATCCTTTGGGAATTCAGCCTGGAAGGCCAGCTGGGGACACCTGGGATGTGCCGGTGCCAAGGTGGTTTTTGGTGGTGGTTTTCGTGAGGATAGAGCTCTCCTGTGGGGAATTACTCCTCATTTGCCTGTTCCCCACTTCATGCATCTTCTTTCTCTCTGCATCCCTTAACTCCCTCCCCCTCCAGCGGGATCCTGGCACTCTGGGAGTGCTGACTGTGGACTCTCATTGATGTTTTTTGGTAGCTTTTTGTGTGCTGAGGGCAGAACTGGAATGAAATCCTGTTTCGTTTGACACCAGTGAACAGAGGAAACCCCGTGGTGTTGCCAGCACTTGCTGCTGTCACTGCCTGGAGAGGGAGGAAAGGCTGGGCTTTGATTTCCCTGCCTGAGGCTGGGCAGACATGGAATAACCTCTGGCCATGCTGGGGGGGAGATCTGGGACATCACAAGGGTTTTTCCGAGGCTTTAGGTGACAGGGACGTTTTTACAGTGGTCTTGTGTCCCTGCAGGATGCAGTGAGGGCTGAAAATGTGTAACAAGATAAACAAGGAGACTTCAGCTGCTCTGGAGCCCATCTGAACAGATTTTACACTGCTTTTTCAGTCGGTGGTGCCAGGCCCCATTTTGTCCTGGTTTAGGTGAAGGATTTAGTGAGGTGTAGGAAAGGGTGGAGTAGGTGGATTTATGGTTTTTATCTCCTGAGCACGCGGCTTTGGCAGGAGTGACAGGTACCAGCCACATCTGGATGCTTGCAGGCACCACTGGAGACAGTCAGGAAATGGGATGAGAGCACCCACCTGGCTTCTGGGAGAGCTCTGTAGGATTGCAGTGCAGTGCTGGCAACAATCACTCATTAAACCCCTGAAATTCTGTCCCAGACCCGCTCCTGGACAGGAGCTGCCATCCATGTGCCAAGAATCTCAGCTCAGCACACAAAAAGCTCCTTCCTGTTTGCATTCTGGGCATTTTGGGGGCTCACAGAGGGGCAGGGGAGGGTGGGGGGAGCACTCCTGGCCCCTCTCACAGCCAGCCCTGTCTGTCCCCAGCGCCTGGTGAGGATGAACATGCCCATCTCCCCCGAGGATTTAACCGTGCACTTCACCTCCACGCTGATGGCCCTGATCCGCACGGCCCTGGAGATCAAACTGGCCTCAGGTGAGAGGGGTGGGGTGGCTGGATCACCTGGGGATCAAACTGGCCTCAGGTGAGAGGGATGGGGTGGCTGGATCACCTGGACATGAAACCCACCTCAGGTGAGAGGGATGGGGTGGCTGGATCACCTGGACATGAAACCCACCTCAGGTGAGAGGGATGGGGTGGCTGGGTCACCTTGAGATCAAACCCACTTCAGGTGAGAGGGATGGGGTGGCTGAAGGGGTCACCTGGACATCAAACTGGCCTCAGGTGAGAGGGATGGGGTGGCTGAAGGGGTCACCTGGACATGAAACCCACCTCAGGTGAGAGGGATGGGGTGGCTGAAGGACTCAGCAAAGACACCAAGGGTGGCTCAGCTCTTTGGAATTCTCTGTGACTGTGGCATGGTCCCACAGGGATTGGGGAAGCTGAGCTCACCTCTATGGAAATACTTCATTGTGCTGCAGGAGATTTCCTGTGCGTGGAAAAAACAAACCCCAAAACAGCCCCACTGAGGGACCAATGCCCTGCATGGCCTCTTGCAGAGCTTCTCCCCAGCTCTGTCAGCCTCCAGCCTGTGTCTTGCAGGAGGGGAGAGCAGTTTCTGCCATCTGAGCTCCAGAAAACCTGGAGAAAAAAGAAAATTGCAGTTTTTGGAGAGCACTTGTGGCTCAAAGCCCAGCTCCTGACCCGAAATGGGCTCACTTGGTCAGAGCAAAGTGCCAGGAACACCAAGGGCACAGACTGATCCCTGGATGGGCCTTTCACTGAAGAGTGGACTGGATCCTTGTGAGTTCCATCCAGCTCAGAGTATTCAGTGAAATCTGCGGGCTTGGTGTCTTCCCAAAACCATGGACATTCTGCCCCAGGTGGGAATCCTGTTTTCCCACTGGCCAACACCTGAGGACAGGGGAGCCTGGGGACAGGACAGGGTCCTGAGCATCCCTGTGCCTTTGTGGTGGCAATGAAATGTGGGAAACTGTGCCCATCCCAGTTAAAAACCCCGGGAGGAGAAGCTCGACATTGCTCTGTAGCAGAAATGAGTTCCACACCTCCTTTCTGAACCATTCCAGCCCTTCCTCCCCAACTGCTCCACGCTGGCAGCAAGGCAGGAACTCCAAGTGCCCTGCAGCACATTCCGCCTGGAGGTAAAGTGTAATTATTGAAGTGCTTAATCAGGCGTTTGCTCGGCTCCCAATTAAACTTTTGCGATGTAATAAAACCCATCGGCCTTTTCTCTGGGTCGTTACCCCATTTCATCAGCCGGGCTGGGGTCACAACCGAGCCATGCCTGGCCCAAGCACTTTTACACCTCATTTACAGTTACCAGGAGGTAACAACACTCTCAGGAGCAGAGGGCAAGGCAGGATTAGGCTGTGGTGCTTTCTTAACCGGTTTTAGGCCAGTGTAACCTCTGTGAGTTAATCTCTTCCCTCCTGTGCTGTTTAAGCTCTGCCTGTGGTGCTTAGGGGAGGCATTGCTGGAAGAGGACAAAATTTTGAGGTCCCCAGGAGTGGGATCAAGACAAGGATCAGCCACGCATTTCTACGGATGCATTTAGGACTTCCTGTGCCTTTAGGAGCCAGCACCTTATTTCAGGAATAACTCCTCAGTAAGGATGCTGAGAGTTTATGGGATTTTCAGTTTCTGGTTACCTGTCACCCTTTTTCAACTGGAAAAGCTCCCCCCATGCTTTTCCTGGAGTGAAAACTGGAAGGGAGCCAGAGAGGAGAGCTCAGCTGATAGCCTGGATTCTTTCTGTGGTTTAGCTCTGCTCCGGGGTGTGAGGTTCTGACCTGTTGTGTTGTTATGAGCTGCCTTTGAATAGGTTTCATGTGCTACATTTAATTGAGTCTTTAGTGGGCCTAACAGGGCCTTCATAAACCTCCCTAATGAGTTCCCGTGTGGGAGTTCAAACCGCGGTGTAACGGAGTACCCAGAGCCTCCTCCCGTTCCTCTGCTCCTGGAAAATAATCCCTGTCATTCAGCTGAACTCCTTAATTGCCTGCTGTGAAGGGAATTCAGCTGGGAGCCGGCCTGGGGCTCACCCAGCTTTAATCGCCTTCCACGTGTGTATTTAGGCCTGGCTTTGGAACAGAGCTGCTGGGCTTGGCTCTGCTCTGCCTTGGGTGCTGCTGCCTGGACAGAGCCCTGTGCTCGTGGGTCATTGCCAGGGATTTTGGGAGGAGTTGGTGGCAGAGGGTTTGTGATCCAGCAGGACATGGCTCTGTGGAGGGTGAACCTGCCCGTGGCTGAGGGGATTGGGTTAGAGGATCTTTTAGGGCTTTTCCAACCCAAACCAGTCTCTGATTCTGGGATTTTGTGATTCTGGGGTTCATGGCCAGGTCCCTTGCATCCCACCTGACAATCTCCGTGATTGTCTCCTGTGCAGGGAGTTAGCTGGGAGCTGGCCTGGGGCTCACCCAGCTTTAATCACCTTCCACGTGTGTATTTAGGCCTGGCTTTGGAACAGAGCTGCTGGGCTTGGCTCTGCTCTGCCTTGGGTGCTGCTGCCTGGACAGAGCCCTGGGCTCGTGGGTCATTGGCAGGGATTTTGGGAGGAGTTGGTGGCAGAGGGTTTGTGATCCAGCAGGACATGGCTCTGTGGAGGGTGAACCTGCCCGTGGCTGAGGGGCTTCGGTTAGAGGATTTTTAAGGTGTTTTCCAACCCAAACCAGTCTGTGATTCTGGGATTTTGTGATTCTGGGGTTCATGGCCAGGTCCTTTGCATCCCACCTGGGAGGTGCTGTTGCCTCCACGGGCACTCCCCAAAGGAAGAGGCACCTTATATGGAATAAGTCAGAGCTCAAATTTAAGCCCCAGGTTGCTGCTCAGGCTCCCCAGAGCGAGGCAGGGATGGCGCTGCTGAGTTCATGCACCTCTGCCACGGAGGAATTCACGGATTCCCTGGGCAGGGAAGGGCTGTGCTGCCTCATCCTTCCCAAGGAATGGGAAGAGGGGATGCAAACAGTGGGATTTTCACTCGTGTCCCTCTCCCCTCCTGGCTGCAGGCGGTGTGAAGCAGCACCAGTGTGATGCTGAGCTCAGGAAGGAGATCTCGCTGGTCTGGCCCAACCTGTCCCAGAAGACTCTGGATTTGCTGGTGCCCCCTCACAAACGTAAGTGGTTCCAACCCTGGGCCCATCCCAGGCATCCAGGAACCCCAGATGAGGTTTCTCCCTCCTTGTCTGGTGTGTCCAGCCCCAGATGAGGTTTCTCCCTCCTTGTCTGCTCTGTCCCAAGCCCCATCTGAGTTATCTGGAGGGTGCTGCAAAGACACCAAGGGCAGCTCAGCTCCTTGGCAGCCTCTGTTCTGCCCTGGTTCTGTCACACAGGGATTGGGGAAGCTGAGCTCATCTCTAGTCATGGTCTTCATTGTGCTGCAGGAGATTTCGTGTGTGTGAAAAAACCCAAATCCCAAACAGTGCCCAGAAGAGACAATGCCCTGTGTGGCCTCTTGCAGAGCTTTTCCCCAGCTCTGTCAGCCTCCAGCCTGTGCCTTGCAGGATGGGAGAGCAATTTCTGCCATCTGAGCTCCAGAAAACTGGGAGAAGAAAAGTTAAAGCTTGCTGAGAACTTAAGAGAATCAGATGTGAGGTGTTTGGGGGCTAAAGGCCTTTGTGATCCTTGGTCCTGAGCAAAAGTGCTGAGAAATGGGAAGCTTGCTGTTACCTTGATTAGCTCTGGATTCCTGATTAATGAGAAGCACTGCAGAGTAATAAAGGCATTGTTAATGAGGGAAAAGGCATTGTTAATTAAGAAAAGGATGTGCAGATCAGTGCTGAAGAACCTGTTGTAACCTTTTCTTTGGTTTTTTTTTTCTTTCCCCTATTTTTCTGTTTCTGTTTTGCCTCATTATTCTCACATTGCTTCCTCCCTCTCCCTGTTTTTCACGCCCATTTGCTGTTATTTCTCATTCCTGTTTTCTCCTCATCCTTGGAATGTCTCTGCCGTGTTTCCCCCGTGCTCTGGCAGCTGATGAAATGACTGTGGGGAAGGTCTACGCAGCCCTGATGATATTTGACTTCTACAAGCAGAATAAGAACAGCAGGGAGCAAGTCCAGCCCCCCGGGGGCCTGTGCCAGGTACAAAAGTTTGTCTTCCCATCCTCCCTCTTGGGCAGCTTGCACAAGGATCACCAGCAGGATTCATCCAGAAGGTCTGGCTGCTCCCCCAGGCAGGGTTTGAAAATGCTGGCTCAAAAATTGAAACCTCTCCTGAAAGTCTCTCTCACAATCTACTTAAAAAAAAAAAAATTGTTGCAAGTTGCCTTTTCCAGTAAAGAAAGATTATCTCCTAAAAATGGCAACTGATCTTTGAAAGTCTAAATCCTGTGTTTAAAAGTGGCCTAGGGCCTGGGGAGCACCAAAAGATTGCCTTGGGAAACCAAGAAGTTATTGAAAGTTGCCAATCATTTGGCTATAGAAGGCTTAAGTTATTTTTGAAAACAGGAATTATTCAAAGTCACTTTGGCTGCAATAGCTTTGAAGGTTTTTACAAACTCTAGAAAATACTTTCACACAACTGGCATTGAAATCCAGTGAGACAAACACCTGTTGTTTTTAGGATGAGCATCCAGCTGATCTCCAGCACGGGGTGGAGATGTGTCCCACACATTGATGGACACAACAGATCCATCCAGAGCCACTGGAATTGCACAGCCCCTCTGGGAACTCCCTGCTGTGCTCTGGTCACTGGGAGAGCATTCAGAGGGAAGGGGATGGAAGCAGGACTTGGGAGAGCATTCAGAGGGAAGGGGATGGAAGCAGGACTTGTACCAGGTGTCTCCCAGAGCCTCTCCTGGCTGTGCCCGGGCTGGGGTGGCCTTTCTGCTGTCCCAGGGTGGCAGAGTGTACTTTTCATGGACTGGGGGAAGCCCTGCAGCCCCTCCCAGCTCTGACACCCTTCCCTTGTGCTTGGCAGCCTGGGCCAGTGTCCCTGTTCCACCCCTTGAAGGCCACCCTGGAGCAGACCCAGCCCACAGCCTTCAGCAACGCCAAGGCTTTCCTGCGCCAGAAGAGCTCGGCCTCCCTCAACAACGGGGGAGCCTTGTGAGTATCCCTGAGCCCTCCAGAGCCACCACACCTCGGGGTCACCCCAGCCACCACTGCTGTCCCCATGGCTGGGACAATTCCTGCTGCTGGCTGTGTGGTTATCCCTGTGCTGGGAGCATTGGGATCTCGGTGTTACCTTCATGAATCCTCACTGGAGAGATTCCCGGTGGGAGTCTGCTCCCAGGAGTCTGGGACTGTAGCAAAACAACTGAGCAAACCCCACCGACCATCCCAGCAATGAGTTTTTGGGAGTCCAGGGATCATTGGGAATAAATTCGTCCCTCGAGCTCTGGGTGGCACTGGGTGACAGCAAGTGCTTGCCACAGCACAATGTGTCTTTTTGGGAGTATGATTCCTCCATGCAGAGCTTTCCAAACAGTCCTTGCGACAGTGATCCCAAATCAGTTCTCCATTTCCTGCTCTCCAGGTGATTTTCCTCTGGATCATGAGCACTATGGGTTTTTAGTGATAGACAGATGAGGTTTAAACATCCCAAATAATCCTGATGGGGAAACCAACACCAGACTCGACAGCTGGTGAAGGGACCTCAGCATGGTTGAGGTGTTTGACCAGTGTCCAGCTGGTCCTGCACACAAAATCGGCCTGAACTCCCAAATTCTTCATTGTCCATCAGGAATTAAGTGGAAGAAGTTGTTTTCCTTAATTACTGGAAAAAAATTAGCTGGTTTGATTTCCTTGTTCCCTTGGGATCTTCAGGCTCTACAGGGGAAAAACCCAGGGCCCTTAGAGCTTAACCAGCCACTGTGCCCATCCTGCAACTGATTTTCACACATGAAACCCCAAAGGCTGCTCGAGTTTGGTTTGTGAAATTCAGCAAAACCTCTTTGCAGAAGAATGAATCTTTTCCTCTTTTCCTCTTTTCCTTGGGACAGGCCACCCCCGGAGGGAGGGATCAAAGAATCCAGTTCTTGGGGGACCCAGCGCACCCAGGACGTGTTCTATGAAACCAGGAGCCCAGCTTTTGAGAGAGGCCACTCCGAGGAGATCCCCATTGAGAGGGTGAGCAAACGGGGGGGCAGGTGGGAAGGGGGAGGTGGAGATTGTAGAGCTGTGGGAAAACTTGAGAAATTTAAGAAAATAGTCAGAAAAAGTAGGTGAAGACAGGGTGAGATGCAGGAGATTTTAAAAACTGCTAGAACTTCAGAAATTTAAAAGACTATTTAGAAGAAGCAGGTGAAAACAGGGTGAGATGCGGGAGATTTTTTAGAACTGTGGTAGAACTTGAGAAATTTTTAAAAATACTTAGAAAAAACAGGTGAAGACAGGGTGAGATACAGCAGATTTTAGAGCTGTGGCAGAAATTCAGAAGTTTTAGAAAGTGTTTAGAAAAAAGAGGTGAAGACAGGGGGACTTGAATTAGCAAAAGATCTGTCCCTTGAGGCAGGAATTGTTCTGTCTCTTGTTTGCTTGAGCATTGTGGAGAAGCCCCAAAGCTGGCAGATCCCACAGCCTGGTCTGGACATGCTTCTCCTGGAGTTCTGTCCTGGTTACCTCAGGCTGTCTCTTCCCACTTTCAATCCCATTGTCCCAGCTCACATGAGGGGTTTCCCAGGTCATAGCTGGGGCTTGTGGCTGCTGGAAGAGCTCATCCCATTGCTTGTGGGATATCCTTACTGAGCACACCTGGGCACTCCACAGCTCTTCAGTTGCTCCCTTTCCCACACCAGCATCTCTTCCCAGTCAAAATCAACTTCAAGAAGCTGATGGTGGCTTCAAAGCTGATGCTCCTGTTCTTGCTACTGAAAGCATGTTCCATGTTTTGATCAGGTGGTGGAAATGAAGGAGATCAGCCCCACAGTTGCCAACGGAGAGCCCCAGCCAGGCCTGGAGAGCCAGGGCAGGGCAGCCTCCATGCCACGCCTGGCTGCTGAAACCCAGGTGAGAGATGGGGATGTGACAGGTGGTGGGAGACTGAGAGCTGGCCAAGAGCTCAGCATCTTCTCTCTGCTTCTCATGGGTTGGACATGGTTTGGGAAGATTGGTTTTAAAAAATGTGGGGACAGGAATCCAGCCCTTGTGCTGGGATGTGAGGGATGCCCTGCAGAGGATGTGAGGGATGCCCTGCAGAGGATGTGAGGGATGCCCTGCAGGGTGTGGCCCGGATTCCCTGCTGGGGTGGCAGCCTTTCCTGTGCAGTCCCAGCACTGTCCCCAGTTTCACTCCTCCCTGCTTGCAGCAAACAGCAGCCCAGGGCGATCCCTGTGCCAAGAGTGTCACCGTTTGGGGACAAGGCCGTTTGCAGACTGTGTTCCTGGAGGGCACATTTCCCATTAGCTGTGTGCTGTCTCTCCAGCCAGCCCAGCCGTGTCCCTGTGCCCTGTCCTTACACAAAGCTGGAGCTGTGCAGTGACACACTGGGATGGATGCAGCAGGGACTGCCAGGGAGCTGTGCCTGGAAGCTGCACTGGGACACTGAGTGTCCTCCCTGTACTGTGACCTTGGCTGGTCATTTGCTGTTGAGGATTTCCCTTGTTGATTTAACTCATTTTTTAAACAAATCTCCTCACTGGAGATGACTTTCGTAGCAATTTGTGGGTGCTGCCTAGTGTGTAGGATGTCACCGATCATTTCTGGCCATTTCACACGCTCCTTGCTGTTTGTCCCCAGTGCTGCCCAGTTCCATCCTGCCTCCTGTGTCACAACATCTCACCACTCATGTCCTGCCTCATTGCCAGGGCCTGATTCACACAGCCAGGAGGGAGCAGCCTGGCCTGGGGCTCTGTTTCTGTGGAGAGCAGAACGTGAAGGATCTGCTGCACCCTGAAGTGAAACCCTGTGTGTTGTGCACACACAGCAATAGCTCCAGCAGATGGAATTGTTGTGCTAGCATGCTGGAGCTGCCCCTCACCAGCCAGAGGATTTCCCACCTGGCCCCAGAAACTGCAGCAGCCTTTGTGTGAGCCCTGGGATTCTCAGAATTATCAGGAGCACTCCTCACCGTGCTTAATAAAAGCAACAGCCCACAAAGCAAAGCCTTTCTCCCTCCTTTCCCAGAAACTGTCCTTTATCCTGGACCACAGGCAGCCTCTTTCCTTCCTTGGGAAACTCCTCTCCATGGCAGTCAGAGACTTGCAGGAGTGTCCCTGACAGGATCATGGCTTGTGTCCCCAAGTTGTCACTGTCACCTGGTTGTGAATCAGGCCTGGAATCTCAGATCTAACCTCATTGAATAACAAAATGTTCAGCGGTTGTAGCTTGGGTGAATAACTGATGTCCTTTCTGTGTGTGTCTCCCCCTCCATGCCCCCCACCCTCCCTCTCACGTGCTGCTCTGCCCCTCTCCAAACTTTTGAGTTCTTTCTAACTCTTATTTGCAACGCTTTCTGTTCCTGGACGTCTCCCTTTCTGTTCACCTCTCTCTTTTTATGTTCCATTTATTAAAAAAAAACCACCCCTCCTCCTGTGTTTTCACCCTCCCTCTTTGCTGTCCTGCCCTCATCACCTCCCTCCCTGGTCGTCACCGTGTCTGCTGCACATCTGATGTCTGACACTGGCTGTACTGTGGGGCTGCTTCCAATAATGTCCCTCACCTTGTCCGAATTGTTTGCAGAGGAGCAAAGCACGGTCACCTGGGAGTTACCTGGCAGTATGTAGTTCGCACTAAATTGTACCCCATTAAATCCACCTTAAGAATTAATTAACCTTCCTTTGACCCTTGACTTTTCTCCCCTTCTCACCTGGACTCGCTCCGGCGCAGCTCTCTCTCTCTCTTTCTCTCTCTCTCTGTTCCCACTTTTCCTCCATCCATGATTGCACGCTGCTCGCTCTGGTAGCAGGGGTTGGCTGGGTGGTTTGCTTTTTTTTATTATTATTTGTTTATTTTCACGCCTCGTTGCTCAGGAATTTAGGCAGTGAAAACAGTCGGGTTGGTAATGAAGAAGCAATTAGGAGCTCTCTGCAGGGGGGTGTGCAGCCTCCCGAGGCTTTTTGGGAGCCTGTGCCTGCCCTAAGGAGAGCATTGCCAGGATTTATGGAAAAGGGATTCACTGCTGTCAGTGGGACTTAAGGCATGGGAGCAGAACCAAATCTCAAAACGGAATGTTCATTTCTTGTCAATCTACCTGTTTGGTTTTGGGGTTTTTATGTTGGGAATTTTCTGTTCTTTTCTTCCTGGCAGCTCCTGTATGGATTTTGAAAATCTGGGTGTGTTTTCAGTGGGAATTACTTTCACTTCCCGTATTTTTGCCCATCAGGCTGTCCAGTTTACAGCTCCCCTGCCTCCCACAGCTGCAGGCTCAACACTAAGAAGGACAGATACGAAGCTCCTGAGTAATAAATTTTTTCCCACACAAGCGAGGGCCACAAGAGGTGACACAAAAGCAGCACAGCGTGGTCCTGCTGATGGAATTGGTGCTTCCAAGAACACACCACAGGCTGTGCTGGGCTCCCTCATCCCAGCTTTGTGCCTCTGATAAACCTTCCAGCACCAAGATCCCAGCTGCCCTTCAGCTGGAAGCACCAAAATGTGGGTGACTGCCCAGATTGTGCCTTTACACCCAGGATAATCTGCCCTCAGGGGCAGGGAGAGTGTTTTTTCCACTCAAAATAACGAGCAGAGCTGTGAAACAATTGCCTTTGCCTTGGGTAAATATCACAGGGAAGCAGAGATCTGGATTTTGGGATAAGCAAACAAGAGAGAACAGACAGGAAAATTAATACAGAGCTCTTAGGAAAGGTTACAGTGAGCAGAGTAAATGTTCTGGGAGAGCTGTTGGTGGAGGCATTTATTGGACTGGGAATTCAATCAAGTGTAAGGTTGAGGGACTGGGCAACATCCTGAATTTCCCTGTGGGGCTGGAGCCCCCTGCCCTGAGATCTCCTCTGGCACACGGCTCGGATGCTGTGACAGAACCAGGGAAGCATCCGAGGATGGATGAGGGGTTGTCTCCACACAGAGCCAGCCAGGGGCCAGCAGAGAGGGAAATGTGGGAATTATCCTCATTTTCTGAGCTTTATCCCGGGGCAGAGGCAAGGCAGAGGCTGTGAGAGGAGCAGTCCTGCAGGACACTTGTCTGGGGTTCTGCAGAACCTTTGTAAGGTTTCGAACCTGAAGGGAAGGGAGCAGGGTCTAGAGCAGCCAGAGCAGGGTCTGGAGCTGCCACTGGCACAGGGAGAGGGTCCAGCAATGCTGGTACTGCTCAGTGCCCAGATGTTTGGACACAAATGTTTTAAAACAGCAAAAGCAAGCCCAGGGATTCCTTTTTGGAGATATCCAGGTAGGATTGCAGGGTGTCCACGCTATCCTTGCCTCAGGGAGTGATGGTGGGACAAGGGAGGTTTAAATGTTTATGGGAGACAGAAGGAATTTCCCCGTGGCTTGGCCTATACCTTGCCCTGGTTCCTGATTTTTCTCCCCCTCCATGTGGTGCTCAGCAGCACTCCCTGCTTTCCCCTTGGGAGCTGCTTTGGGAGGCAGGCCCTGGAGCAGCTGTGGGTGCCCTGGTGTTGCAGATTTCCCCTTGGCTGCTGCTGTGCCCCGTGTCCCTGCTGAGCTCCCTGCTGTGTGTGTGTGCAGTGCTGCCTGTGCCTCTGCTCCCCTGGTCCCCACGGATTGGCACTCGGAGCTCACATTCCCTCCCCAAACCTCCCGCTCCATCCACACCCCACAAACCCTCCTGCCCATTCAGATTGTCTCCAATTAACCATTTCTCTCCTCCCCCTCCTTGCCCCTTTCTCTCGCTGTGTAACCCCCCGTGCTGGGAGCCAGGCGGCCGAGCGGGGCGCGGCGCCTTCCCTCACCCTGCTCCGTGTCCCTCCCTGTTCCCCGCAGCCCATCCCGGACACGAGCCCCATGAAGCGCTCGGTCTCCACGCTGACCCCGCAGCGCCCTCACGCCATGCACCTCTACGAGTACTCCCTGGAGAGGATGCCCCCGGAGCAAGGCCACCACCACCACCACCACCGCTGCCACCGGCGGAAAGAGAAGAAGCAGAAGTCCTTGGACAGGGCCGCCCATCACTTGGCTGATGGACAAGCTGGTGAGTGCTTTGCCAACCAGGATTTGTCCCTGGGAGGTCAGGGAGGAGAGGGACGTCCCCTTGTCCTCTTCCTGATGCCTGGAGAAGGCTGACCTGGAACAGAAGTTAGGCAGAGTTAAGAGAAAAAAGGAAATATTTATTAAAAAGGCTTTCACAGGGTACACCTCGGGCAATACAAGAGTCTCACAGAGACTGCACCCAAAGGTTGATGACCAGCACGTGGTTTTGGGACAGATAAAAGCTCAGTCTATCTGCATATCAGAAGCCCATTGTCCAATTACAGCTTCAGGTAGTGGAGTCCCATCCCCAGCTTGTCTCCCTTCTTCTCTCCCTGCTGTCCAGGGTTGTTTACATTTTTGGGGCTTTGCACAAACAGGGTGTCCTTGAAACACAGGCCTGGAGAGGAATTGTGTTGTGTGAATAAAACGGCAGAACAGCAGCTGACAGGCTGTGGAGTTTTAAAGTTGTACATTAAAGCAGTGCTGATCTGGAAAATATAAAAGCTAAAACTTAAGGTTTCACTCCTTTCAGGTGGGATTTGGGGTCCTGCCTGCGTGGAAGGACCTCCCCACCCCACGCATGCTGGTGACCCCATACCCAACACTGTCCTTTCAGTAGCCCAGTCTGGAGAGTCTTCTTCCAAGGACAAGAAGCAGGAGCGTGGCCGCTCCCAGGAGAGGAAGCAGCACTCCTCCTCCTCATCTGAAAAGCAGCGCTTCTACTCCTGCGACCGCTACGGCAGCCGGGACCGAGCCCAGCCCAAATCTGCTGACCAGAGCAGGCCCACCTCCCCCAACGGGGGCCCAGAGCACGGCCCACACAGACAGGTGAGGAGAGGCAGGGTGGGGACACAGCCCTCTGAGCTCTGCCAGGGGTTTGCGCACCTTTTCCATATTTTGGTTAAATTAAAGGAGGTGGAATGGGGAAGGAAGGTCAGGTTGTTGCAGATAAAGCCATGGAGGTCCTGCTTGGGGCTTCACACCAAGGTTGGAAAAATCCTCCAAGCCCAATCCCACCTGGTCCCCAGCCCAGAGCACTGAGTGCCACATCCAGGTGTTCTTGGACACCTCTAGGAATGGGGACTCCAAACCTCCCTGGGCAACCCCAAGGCCCGACCACCCTTTCTGTGAAGAAATTCCTCCTGATGTCCCACCTGAATGTCCCCTGGCACAACTTGAGGCTGTTTCCTCTTGTCCTATTTCCTCTTCCATGGGAGCAGAGCCCAACCCCCACCTGGCTCCACCCTTCTGTCAGGGGAGTTGTGGAAACCAAAAAAGTCCCCCCTGAGCCTCCTTTTCTCCAGGCTAAAATTTCTTTATTTCTTATGTAATTGTGAGGCGCTCAGGCCCTTGGGAATGGCTGGGCAGCTTCCCCTGGATGTTGGGATGTTGCTGGTCACTGGGAGAGCCAGGCAGGGCAGAACGAGCAGTGACTGACAGCCTGACAGGCAACAGCCTGATGGGTTGATAGGAAAGGAAAAGTGCTCTTTAAAAATTAAAGGTCTGGCCTCAAAATGTTAGGTTGGGAAAGGCTGAGGGATTGTTCAATGCACTCATGTCCTGCCTTGGGAGAATGTAAACAGAAATGGGAAGACAGGGGCCCGTTCCTCTCACTCGTGGCATTTGTGTAAATTACTGCAGCTTAGCTCACTCTCACATGGCATTATCAGTGAGCCAGGAAGCTGCCAGGCCCTTCCACCACTCCAAAATCAAATGTGTATTAAAGAGGAGAAGGTGAACGCATTTCTGTTAAAGGGACTTGTTAAAGCCTGTCTGAAAAACTTTTGGTTGTTATTTTTTCAGAAATTGGCAATTTAATCCAAAGGCATTTCATTCCCAACCTGCAAAAAACAGTCCTCCAGACCCTCCTTCCATATGGAATCCATAATAATAATAATAATAACAATAACAACCCATAATCCAGTTTTGGCCACAGAAGTAGATTCATAGAATCCTAAAATGGATTGATTTGGAGAGGACCTTAAAGCTCATCTCGTTCCAAACCCCTGCTGTGGGCAGGGACACCTCCCACAAGCCCAGCACTCACAACTGTGGGGTGAAGCTTTGCACAAACCCACCCCAAAGCTAAACTGTAAACAAAAACAACAATAATTTGTAACAAATCCCCCAATAACTCAGGTTTCTGAGCTGCTCCCAGGCCAGGTAAGGCGCATGTCGAGCCCTGTATGCTGTGGGTGCCTCCCCTGGGCAGTGTCCCCTCTGTTGGAGCCGTGTGCCAGTTTGCGTCCTACCGATGCTCTGCCCCTCTCTGTTCCTACTGCTCCCAGACTTGAACTCTCCAGCTCTTCACATCTTGTGTTGAATTATCTCTCGAGAGCCTCCCCTCCCTGACTGTGCTTGTCTAAACTCTCTCTTTCTTTTTGCTTTTCTTTCCTCTTGTGACTCGTCTCCGCCTTCTGTTGCTTCTCCTTCTGTTTGATACCTGCCTGCCTTTGTGTTTGTCCGGCGTTTCCCTTTTTTTATTTTTTGATTTGCTCTGTTCCAATTTTGATGTAGGGCAGTGGTTCAGTTAATGGGAGCCCCTTGCTGTCGACATCTGGTGCTAGTACCCCCTGCCGGGGTCGGAGGCAGCTCCCACAGACTCCACTGACCCCACGCCCCAGCATCACTTACAAGACCGCTAACTCCTCGCCCGTGCACTTCACCACTTTCCAAACCCCCACGTTCTCCCCGGGCCGCCTGAGCCGCGGGCTGTCCGAGCACAACGCGCTGCTGCGGGGGGAGCAGCAGCCGCCCCCGCCCGCCGTGGCCCGCATCGGCTCCGACCCCTACCTGGGCCACCGCGACGCCGCCACCGACAGCCCCCAGCGCGCCCCGCCCGAGGACACGCTCACCTTCGAGGAGGCCGTGGCCACCAACTCGGGCCGCTCCTCAAGGACTTCCTACGTCTCCTCCCTGACCTCGCAGTCGCACCAAATCCGCCGCGTGCCCAACGGGTACCACTACACGCTGGGGCTCAACACGGGCCCCGGCGCCAGAGGACGCAGTTACTACCACGAAGTCGATGAGGATGACTGGTGCTAGCGGCTCGGCGGAACCCTGCGAGGTGTGCGTTCTAAATAAGGATGAGTTTTATCATCTGGAGGGCTGGGAGCTCCCACGGGGGCCCGGGGCCGGAGGCGGCCGGCGGGGCAGCCCCGAGAACTGCTCAGTGCCCGGGGCCGGAGATGCCCCTGCAGCCTCTCTCTCCTCTGTTGTTCTTTAGTTTTTTTCCTTTTCGATTTGTTTTTTTTTGCACTAGACAGATGGAGGAAGAAGGCTCCCTCCTTCTGGGGAGGGCAGCGGGAGGAGCACATCCCTCTCTGCCCCCTCCCCACTGCCTTGTCTAGTCCCGAGACACGCACCAGGCGTCAACCCGGCCGCGAGGAGCCGGGAGAAGAGCGATCCTCACCTTCCACGGTGGAAAAGCAGAACTGTGGGTCCTTCTCGAGATTGGCGCAGTTTTGTTGGGCTATTTCTTAATTAATTTACCATCACAATTCCCCCCCCTGCCAGGGCGGGAGCCGGGGGTCGCAAAGGGACTCGCGCGAACAACGCTCGCCCCCCGCGTTTCGTCCCGTTGAGCGCTGAGAAGGAAGAGATGCACCCAGGAAACTGGGAGAGGAGAAACACAGCCCAGAACAAAGGACAGTCCTTTGGGACTTGATGTTCAGCCACTGCAATCCTTTAGGGCAGAGCTGGTGCCACCCTCCCCGAGCTGACCCTGCTGTGACACCGCTGCCCTGGGGGTCTCTAATGTCACTCACCAGGTTGGGTCCTTCACACTGACACATGGTAAAGCCACAAGAGAGCTCCTTTGTAAGGACTGTTTCCTTGCTGCTGAGACTTTTCAATCCATCCCTCTCTCCTGTTGACTGCAACACACCCTCACTGTTTTGTCTTGTTTACAATATAAGCTTGATTTAGCAAAAAACAACTTTAAAAAAAAAAGTCCACAAAAAAAAACCAACCCAAACAAAAAGAGGAAAAAAAAAAAAGCGTAGGGGTGAGAAGAAGAAATGTTATTGGTTTTATATCAAGCTATTAGATAGAACTTTAACTTTTCATTGTGTGCATTTTTGTAAATTGTACAGTAAAAAAAAAAAAAACAACAAAAAAAAACCAAAAAAAATTTCCTCTTTCTGTAGAGAATTAGTCCAATTGTCATTCCAGGTCCCACCGTTTCTACCGAATGCTCCAGTTGTTCACTACTAAGTGCCTAACCTTTGAAATCTTTCACAGTGACGATGCAACCTCTTGCTTCGAGGCATCAGAGCTTGGGCAAGCGTGGGGAGGGCAGAGGGGGCGGGACCGAGTGGCCGGAGCCTCGGACGGGCCCTGGGGTCACCACGCCCTGGACACTGCACTCCGGGCTGGCAGCGCCCAGTGGGGAAGGCAGATGTGCTTTGGGGTTGGTCTGGGTTCCGTTGGCCTTTTGTTTCTTATTTTTAATTTTTTTTTTTTAGACTATATAAATATATATATATAGATATACTTTTATGGGTGGGAGGGGAGTGATTGCAGCAAACAAAGCCGGCCTTGTCTCATTGCCCAGTGGAGGAAATGCAGGTGGGAAAGGGCAGCACCTGCAGGGATGCTCCTGCAGGAGAAGCAGCATCTCCCACAGGCCGGCTGAGAGAGCTCTGGCCATGCATCACTGGTGTGGAGGGCAGTTGGAGTGAGTTCTTTTTTATTGCCTGATAAGAGAAGGTTAAAAAAAATAATGATAATAATAATAATAATCCAAACCTCTTAACTCTGATTCTCAGGGATGAGATTTCTGCGTTCTTGCAACCACTCTTGTGTTGGCTGGTTTCTTTCTTCTGTGCCCATGTGGATTCCTGCACTGTGAGCCTGGGAAAGGGGCAAACGCGCTGAGCTGGGGGCAAAGCTCGGCCAGGACCTCGTGTCCGGGGCTCTGCTGAGCCCTTGTAGGGCTGGTTTGGGGCACAGGGCACCCAGAGGCCGTGGAGAGGTTAAAAGGTGAAAGGAGGAAGGATGGGAGGTGCCAAGCACATCCCTAAAAACGCCGCTAGGAAAGAGGACAGGGTCGGAGAGGTGAATTTTTTCAGAGGATCTACCAAGCCCCAGACTTGTGGAACTTGTCCAGGCGCAGCGGCCGTGTGGGGTGGGTGGAAATCCCGCTGGCCCTGGTGATCTGTTCTGTCCCTGGGGTGCTTGGAGGGGATCAGGTGGCACCAAAACGCTCAGGAGGTCTCTCGTGCTCCCAGCAGAGTCTGTCAGCCTCAGGCAGGAGCAGTCTGCTCTAGGGTGGTTCTTCACATCTCCTGTAGCTCTTCCCTTGAGGAAACTCAACCCGGTTTAGTTCCCTCCGGTGTTTTGTTTTTAATTTCGTTCTGTTCAGTAGCAATCTCTGGCCGATCTCATCCCTGGATTCTGCTAAAGGATAACTCCTGTCTGTATCTCTGTCTCTGTATTTGGAATAAAGGCAGTGTGGTAGCCAGAGGGCACAGCTGGCATTCCTGGCATTCCCAAACGGAGGGCTATGCAACCAGATGACACGTCCGGACACACACCCACCCACCCCACCACCACTCAGAGACCTTCATCCATCTGTAGCTTTAGCTGCTGGATTTTCCTGTTTCAGGCTTCAGCACGAGTGTGACCAAATGTTTTATACATTTTCCTGAAACGAAGGCACAAACGCTTTATTTGAAATTTTCCAAGGGATCGTTTCCTATTTTACTCCAGGAAGTCGAGGGGAAGGGGACAACACCATCTCTCTGCCCGTGCATGCAAACACTGTACCCACACTGGGAAGCAACAGAGATGTATTTCTGTATGGAATAATTCTGTCTTTTCCCCCTTTCCTCTCCCATTTTCCATCCTCAGCCCCCCAGCCCTGCACCAACACGGCCTTGGGTCACCCCAATTCTTAGGCAGAACACGAAGACGAATCTCAAGTTGTCCAAATCCTCCACCCGCCTCGTAGGGGTCGATGACAGTGACAGACAAGCCTGACCACAATTATCCATAACCCTTTCCCGACGTTTTTTTACAGCCTCTCTGCTGTCTCTCCATCTTTCCAAGAATCCTCATAGTGAGTTGCCAAACTTGAATTGCACCGATCAGTTTTCTGCATCCAGAACCAGTCTCGTAGTGGCTGTACTTTGAATAAGTAATGTTTGCATGTAATATAATATACATATATACATATCTATAAAAAGTATGTGCATGGAAAATGTTTATCTTCGTACTTTTTTGATACAATGTATTCATCAGTTGTTAATTTTTAATTATATTTGATATAAATTTGGGGGTTTGTTGCAAAACTTTATATTTAAAAAAAGAGTGTGAAAAACGATCAAAGTTCCAACCATGCAACACAAGTGGAACTTTACCCAAAAAAATAAAAGGGGAGGGGAAAAAAAATCGAGAAAAAAAAAAAAAGGTTCTGTGATTGCCTAGTTTGCTGCCTGAGTAATATTTATCAGCCAAACTTTGAATTCTGCAGTTGTTTCTACAATTCCATTTTGTATGAAGCAAAGTCCTTGAATTAAAATAAAAACTTAGCAAAAAAAAAAAACCAAACCTGAGCAATTCCCAGACGGTGTGTGCGGCGTGCCTGTGACAGGGAGGGCTCCGAGTCCTGCCCACCCCCAGGAGTGACAGCCTGGGACAAACTGCATCCCAAAGTGCATTTTTGCAAGGAATTGGCCGCATCTGTGGGCTTGTTTGTTTTTTTTTTTTCCATAGAGGCTTCACAGATGCTCGGTTTGAGTAGGGAGCTGTTTGGAAATTTGTGGTGTGGATCCAGCACGGAGATGGCAGTTCCTGGAGTCCAGCAGGCAGCAGAACTGTAAAGCTGAGGGTTAAAACCCCCCAGCAGCGATTGACTCCTGCCAGGTTTTTACCAGAGGGATGTTTCTCCTGTAGGACTCTGGCACAGGTTGCCCAGAGAAGCTCCAAGGTCAGGTTGGAAGTGGCTCTGAATGAGCTGAAGGTGCCCCTGCTCATCCCAGAAGGGCTGGACTCGAGGACATTTAAGGATCTCTTCCAACCCAGGCCATTTTTGTGCTGTCTCCCTTTGTCTAACCCTGACTAAACCCCAACCCCAGTCCCAGCAGGCGCTCCTGGGGGTCCCTCGGGCAGCCCTGGAATCAGCAGTGTGGAGTTGGATTGGTGTCAGTCTGTCAGTGTCCAGGCCCTGCTGTAGCACCTGGAGAAACCAGAATTAATCACAATAATATTTGTGGAGTTAATTGGAAGTTGGTACTTCCAGGACTTGCACGGAGCAGAAAAACCCAAGGGCTGTCGGGACACAGGGAAAGAACTTCCCATTTCTTTGGATAACTGGAGAATCCCCCTGATTCCTTTCCAGGGGCAGAAATCCACTCTGTTCCTCCTCCATCAGGGTCTGCTGGTGTCACACAGCACCAAGGACCCTCCAAAAAGTCTTGGATGCTGTAGAGAGATTTTAGAACACGAGGTCTTGACTCTTCTCTCTTGTTGCATCTTTTCTGTGATGAGACCACCCAAGGTCCCACCTGAGATTTGGTGTGGAATGAATGGAAAAGGTCCTCAACTCCCTGATGTCCAGGTCAGGCTGGAGCTTGGGAAGGAGATGTTTTGCTTGAGGTCACACAGTGCCTGATTAGCAATGTTTGGGACAGGAGAACTTTCCTTGGCTTGCAGTGTGGTCTGTGCGGGCTTTGGGGTCTTTGGGGCTGGATGGAAGTGAAAAAGAAAAGGGTTTTTATTCTGTTTTGGAAATATTCCAAACAAACACAGACTGGAGATTTGTGAGCAGGGTACAAGGGTAGGTTTGAAGTGCAGGATTTGGGAATCAGTGTGGACCAGTGTCCATCCTGACCTCCGAGGGGAACCTGCAGGATTCGCTCCACCACAACCACCTGGGGAGCTGGAATCTGCCTGGGGGACCCTGAGCAGAGACCCTCAAACCCACTTTACAACACTGTGTGAGTTTTAAAATCCTAAAAGCCTTTTGGTGACTTTCGGCCCTTTTAAAGTATTTTTCCCTTTCTTTCTCCTTATTGCAGTTGTGTTCTTTGGGTCCAAGGCAGCAATGAACCATCAGCTTCTCCAGGGCCTGCCTGAGTCCTGGGCTGAGGGAGCTGGGACAGGCAGGATCCCTGATCCCACACTCAAAGCATCTCCCACATCCGAGACTCTGGAGCTGAAACCTCTGGGTTTGAGTTCAGCTGAATCCCAAAAATGACTTTATTTTTGTTCCTCATCCCAATCCTGGGGGAATGTTTTGGTGTCAGGGGTTTGCACGAGGTCTCTTTCCCCCAGGAGCACATCTTGCTAGCAGAGACCACGTGATTTCCATTCCTTTATTCCCCGTGGATAAAATCTGGATCAGCTTTTCCAAAGCCAGCACCCCACACCAAGTTGTGCCATTAGGGGGTAGCATTTTCAGGCTTTTTCTACTTTCTAGGGAAAGAGAAAAAAAAGGAAAAAGAAAAAAGGCTGATTCAAAAGGCTTGAGAGTCATTCCCTGAAATATTTGTGTTAGGATGCAGAAAACTCAGGGAGAGATGCTGAGCACACCTGAGTTCAAGGTGCTCAGGCAATTTGGCTTTTTTTTTAATTCCCTGGAGCATGAAAAGCTGGGATCATCCATCTGATTCCTCATTCCAGCCACGTTTCAGACAGCACCCACAGACTCCTCCATCCCCTCCAAGGTGACGGATTACTCATCCCAGTGTATCTCATCCCTCTTTATCAACCCTAGCAGATCTCCTGATATTTTCCAGGCTGTGAAAACACCGTTTTCAGAAAGTGCCTGATCGTGACAACAAACCTCGACTCAATGCTGTCACTCAGCACATTCCAAAATATCTTGCAGAAGAAGCGGATTTTGCATCTTTATACGATTTTTAGAAAGTCAGTTGAGCCCCTTGAAAGGGACTGAATGGCCCAGGGTCACCCAGGAAGTGAGGACAAGGTTAAGGCTGCTCTGATTCTTCCTTCATGTTTGAAGTCACTGGCATGTGCAGGAATTTTTTTCTCACATCCACAGGTTTTTAGTAGAGTTTTTTTCACATCCACACAGTTTTTAGTGAGGGGTCACTGGGAATTTGGCATCTCCCTACAAGGGAATTGATTGTTGGGAATTGAAAGGAGGGGAGCAATAAGATAAATGCTGGAAGGTTGGGGACTGAGGGATGGCAGCAGTTGATGCACTGATCGGGGGGCTCTGGTGAGGATGTGCAAATATTTGGGGGGGTGAAGTCTTGGCGTGGGTGAGAAGTGAGATCTGAGCAAACCAAGCCCAAGAGAAGGGATGGAAATCCAGAGTGGAGCCCCTCCACCCAAGGAGGGAGGCTGGGACAGGCTGATGGAGCAGAGCTGTTAATTCAAAGCAAACTGTATCAATAACCGGAGTTTATTCATTTTAGCCTCACCTCCGCTTTCTGTCATTGCTCTGAAACACAATATCCCAGCCCTGCCTTTGTCTGTGTCTGGTTTTATTATTTCTCGGGTTCTGGCAGCCTTTTTTCTGCCCAGCACGGCACAAACACAGGAGGAGGAGGAGGCGTGGTCCTTGTCCAGCTACTCCTGCACAAAAGGCTGACACACCCTCAGGGGTGGAAACCCGAATTTTCTCACCGAGGGCTGAGGAGGGGCGTGGATGCGGCTGTGACCCTGGATACAGCAAAGGAGAGGGTGGTTAAAAAGAGGATGCGGAGCAGAGGGACAGGACTGGGGCTCAGCAATCCTGGCAATTGGACAAGGGGGTTTTCCTCCTCGTGGATTGGAGAGTGTTTGGAAGAGCTGGTTCTGGAGGTGATTCACCTAAAAACGATCTGGTTCTGCAGGTGACCCACCTAAACCAGAGCTGGTGGGATGGGCAAGGAGCAGAGGGCAGAGTCCCGCGGGTCCCGCGGCAGGGATGGGCTGCAGGACGCGCCAAGGGAGGGGACGTGTGCTGCTGGGACATCCATGGTCACATCCAAGGGAATCAGTGGCATTCCGAAAGGAAAGGCAAACCCGTGTCACATGTTCGGTACAAATAAAGTTCTCTACATGGCAAAGCAAAGGCTCCTGGAGTGTCTCTGACCTTCATTTCCTTGGCAAGCCGAGCCAGCGTGGCAGGGGAAGGGGCACAGAGGGGTGGGCACAGCACGTTTGGCACCGAGCTTGGCTCGTGTCTCAAGCAATCCAGGTGAGGATTCCAGAATCTTCTTTTCCCAGAGCCACGGTGTGGCATTTACCTGAGCCAAGTGACAGCTGGGTGTCACTCCCGAGCATGTCCCCTGCTCCCTGGCAGGGATATCCAGCTGGAGTTTGTCCCGCCGTCTCTCGCTGAAGGTTCCCAAGTTTTTTTGTGTCTCTGCGTGATTGCTGCAGGGAAAATATTATCATGGCTTGGGAATGAGCCTGCCTCTCCCATGGGCCTGAGCCAAACCCCCCCAGGGCATCTGTGAGCACCCAGGGCTTTGTCACACGCATGGGGGGCAGTGTGGCTCCAGCGGCGGGGGCTGCGCCACGGGTGGGACTGGAGAGGGGTCTGCCATGGGGCAGCACAGGGCTGGGGACGGGGGGAACTCACTTTTGGGGTGAGGCTGCAAATACCTGCCACTGGGATGGTGCCGTGGCCTGGGGCAGATTTACTCCCTATAATCTCAGTTAGGCGCTGGACTGGCCCAGACCCCAAGGAAAGAGGGGTTACACCCAGCCCAGCTCTCACTGGAGAACTGGTGTCCCTCGCTCACCCCAAAATGCCACGGCAGGAGCTGCTCTGTCCCTCCCGTCCCCCAGCAGGAGCAGGGCCGGGCACCCCCGGGGGGAGCTGGGCGCAGCTGGGGGGTGAAGCACCCCGAGAAACACTTGCAGTGAGATTTTGGGGGAGGGAGGATGCGGGATGTCTCCTTCACCTATGGAGGGCAAGCCAGCACAGGAGGGGGTGTCCGCAACTCTTGCAAACCCGTGCGTGTGTCTGGGGTGTGTCTGTCTGTCCGTCTGTCACCCCCGGAGCCCTGCACGGCGGGGAAGGGGGACCGCCACCCCCAAACTCTTCATCCCCGGGGGGCGCTGGCAGCGCGGCTGATTTTGGGGAGGGGGCGATGGGGGACATTAACCCCGCTGCTCCCCCGTCCCCGCGCGGTGCGGGGCAGGGCGGGGGCCGGGGGCGGAGGCGGGGGCGGGGGCGGGGGCCGGGGCCGTGCCTGTCCCGGCGGCGGGGCCGGGCCGGGATGCGGTCGGGCCGGGATGCGGCGGGGCCGGGGCCGGGCACGATGCGCGGCGGGGCGCTGGCGCTGGTGCTGCTCTGCGCCCTGTCCCTGTCCCTGTCCCCGGCGGCGCTGGCGGCCCCCGAGCCGGGCTCCGGGCTGGACACAGGTAGGACCGGCGGCCGAGGGTCCCGGGGGGGTCCCTGGGGGCTCAGCGGGGCGGGCGGGCGGCGGGGACATCCCGGGCAGGGATGCGGGCGGTCCCCAATGGATGCGCTGGGAGCCGGCAGCGGGGAAAGGGGAGAGGGGCTCGGCCCGGACCCCCGGGGCTCAGCGGGGATGCGGCGGCGGTTCCTGGCGCTGGGGGTGAAGGGGACCCCCCCCAGGTGCCCCGGAGTCCCGGCCACGGAGCGGCTAAAACTGTTATGGAGCGAAGATGTCACGGGCGTCCCCCGTGAGCTGCTGGGGGCGCTGGGGGCGGGCAGGGACGGAGCCTCTCGCGGTGTCCCATTGTCACAGGGGTGCCTGGAGAGGGGTGTGGGTCCTTCTCCCTGCGGGACGGAGCAGCCGGGTTTGCTGGGGTTTGTGTGTGGCTTCTTGGATCTCTCACATCACAGAATCATGGAATCCTAAACTGGTCTGGGTTGGAAGGGACCTTAAAGCTCAACTTGTTCCCACCCCTGCCATGGGCAGGGACACCTCCCACTGTCCCAGGCTGCTCCAAGCCCCAGTGTCCAGCCTGGCCTTGGGCACTGCCAGGGATGCAGGGGCAGCCACAGCTTCTCTGGGCACCCTGTGCCAGGGCCCCCCACCCTCCCAGGGAGCAATTCCTGCCCAATATCCCATCTAACCCTGCCCCCTGTGTCCTGTCCCTCCATGCCTTGTCCCCAGTCCCTCTCCAGCTCTTCTGGAGCCCCTTCAGGCCCTGCAAGGGGCTCTGAGCTCTCCCTGGGGCCTTCTCCTCTCCAGTTGAGCACCCCCAGCTCTCCCAACCTGGCTCCAGAGCAGAGGGGCTCCAGCCTTGGAACATCTCTGTGGCCTCCTCTGGTTCTTTTTATGCCGGGAGCTGCAAGAATTCCTAAGAATTCCCCTGCAGTGCTGTGGGTCTGGGATGGGGGGGTGGCACTTGCAGGGATTTTTGGATTTGGGATGCTGTGGGTGGGATGAGCCCCAGCTACCCCATCCTGTCCTCACAACCTGGGGGTCTCCAGGGCTTTGCTGAGCTCCTCCTACCATTCCTGGGATGGTTAAGAAGGAGGAGAAACTGGGAAGCTCCTTGGCCAGTGGGAGCCCAGTGGCTCCAGAGCTCCCAGGAGCCCCTTTTTCATCACGAAATGCAATAAATTATAATTGCAACCCCACTCTGCAAAACACAAAACTCCCCCAAATCCACCCAGAAAACCCTGTCTCGGAATGAGATCCAAAAAGGAAAGTGCATGAAACAATTTGCCATTAATTAAAGCTGGAGTCATCCAATTAAAATCTGCTTAATTAAGGGATGCATCCGAAAATGCACGGCTCGGCTCCTGCAGATGGCATTTCTTGCTTGAGGGTTTGGGGAAAAATGGGTTTGCAAGAAATTTTCCTACTGGAGGTCTGGGACTCTGAAATGTCAGATCCTGCATTGTGCAAGGTCCTCAAATCTGGGATCTTTTGGGAACGTGCACATGGACTTGGTAAATGAAACACTGAACCTGATGAAAATATGGAAAATTGGATAGAAATTGTGATGTGTAAGTGCTGTCCATGTACAGTTGTGATATATTTACATATATAAATATGTATATTTATTTTAGATCATGTTTGTGTCCTGGCCTGATGCTGATAATCTTAACTACTTCCAAGTCCAACCTCTTAAAAATCCAGAAATCCCAGATTTGGACTCTTTGTGTCATTCCCATTTGACCCTCCATTCTATGGAGGGCCGTGACGTCCTTAATTAGGCAATTATATGGAATTGCCCATTTTTTTCCCCTTGACAAGACCCTAAATTGTGCGTTCAGAGTGGAATAAACACAGGGGTCACTGCCTGTGCCCCAGCACTGCGAGCAGCTGGGAGCCTTCCCCTGAGGCTTTGCCCCTGGGAGGGCAGGGCATGAAAAACCAAACCTCTCAGGAGTTCTGGGAACCCCAAAAAGAGCCCACCAGGAGATTTTTACAATCCAGCTTTTATCCTTGAGCTCCTTTGTGGGCTCCTCTTTGTGCTCCAGAGGGAGGGGGGAAAAAACCTGCCTGGGTTTGTGCTTCAGGTGCATTTGAAGGACACCCTTACCTGAACTCTGGGTTTGCTGAGCATCATTTTCCAGCTGGTTTCTGCTGGATGAAAGAGCCTTTTCCCTAAAATCCTCTGGTGCTTTTATCTGGGAACGGGGAGGAGGTGAGTTCCTGCTTTTCCTCAGACAAACAGCTTCTCCTGATCCCTTGGGCTTGTGTGGTTGTACCCCTGACCTCTGGCCTGGCTGCTTTGGGAATTCCAGGCTGGAAGTGGCCCCAGTTTCCCTGGACAATTCAGGAGGAGGAGGTGCTGAGCCAGGGCTTGGCCCTGCATTCAGGATGTGGCACATGGGGGACATTTCTCTGCTGTCCCCCCTGTCACTGCCTCCTTCCCAAGGTGACAGGAGGCACAACAGTTATGGCACAGCCCCAAGGGATGGCACATTGGGATGCTGAGGGGTGGCTGCACATCCCTCCTGGGCTGCCAGATCCACCCCCAGACTGCTGGGATCCACTTTGTGCTCTGCTGCTTAACTCTGCCCAGCTGGAGCTGTTTGGATTGGAAAGTCTCTCTCTGTTTTAAGTCTGTCTCGTGCTGGATTCTTTGAAAACTTCCAACCCAAGCTTCCCAGCTGTTCCCAGCATCCCTGTCTTCAGAATATGTTGGTATTCCTGGGTGCTGGAGTGCAGAGCTGCTGTTTGGCATGAGATCCCTCCAGATTAGACCAAGTTAAAAACCTGAAACTTCTCCACAAGCCTCATTTCCTAAAGCCTCTTTCCCTCTGATCCAGGCCTTCCACCACAGAGGACAGAAATATGTCAGAGCTGCTTTCACCTCTAATTTTTGCACTTTAGTTGATGGAAATCATTCCATTTAAACTCTGGGGTGCTGGGGAAGGGTTTCAAATGCTGTTCATTAAGGGAGGACTTCCCAGAGAAATGTCATGATCATCCTGCAGGTTTGGGATCAGATCAGCTCACCAGGAGCTGAGCTGGAGGATACAAACATCATTCCCATGGGAAGATGAACAGTCACACCTGAGTGTCACACCTTGTCCAAACCCTGCCAGGACCCTCCAGCTCCAGGTGTCAAGCCCAGTCTAAGCCAGGCTGGGCTTAGGTGCAATATTCCGGGGGCAGACACGGAGTTTGGTGTGAGAAGCAGCTCGGAGTGGCTGCCCACACCTCCTTCCTCTGGGCAGGCTCCCAAAAAAGCTCCTAATTCCTTGCAGGAGGAGCCACCATCTGCTCCTGGTTGAGGTCCTGGGGCTGACGTAGCGTCGGTCCCTCCCTGGCTGAGGCAGCTGGAGCTCTTTGTGTACGTTCAGAGTGTGCTATTTATGTATTGCTGTATTTATATCCACATGGCATGGCTCTCACAGCCAGCCTGGGGCTGGCACTGCCTGTGTGGGCTGGGAATTGTGTGGTGCCCTGGCAGGAGCTGGGAATGGTTTTAGAGCTCAGCCCCGAGGAGGGGCCCGTCCCCTGGTTGTGGGGTCAGTCTCTCCTCAGGGGTTTGGGTGGCTGGGGCTTGTCTGGGAGGGAGAGCTGGGGGATGTCAGTGGATTTTTGGGTGCTGGGCTGGGTCCTTGTGGTGCTGCTGGGGGCAGGTTCAGGACTCAGCTCTGCGGGGAGTGAGGAAAGATCAGAGAACCACAGAAGCACAGAGTTACAGAATCAATCACAGAATTAATCATAGAGTCACAGAATCAATCACAGAATCAGTCACAGAACCAATCACAGAATCACAGAATAGTCACAGAATCAATCACAGAGTCAATCACAGAATCAATCATGGAATTACAGAATCAATCATGGAATCACAGAACCACAGAATCAGTCACAAAATCACAGAATCAATTACAGAATTAATCACAGAGTTACAGAATCAATTACAGAATCAGTTACAGAATCACAGAATCAATCACAGAATCAATCACAGAATCAATCACAGAACCACGGAATCAATCACTGAATCAATCACAGCATCAATCACAGAATCCATCACAGATTTGAGCACAGAAACCTCATTGCCTTCCCCTAAAAAGAGGCTGCTCACCCAACCCACCGCCCCATTACAGCATTAGTGGGGTTTTTGGTGCTTTGCTCGCTGTTTTTAGTCAAACCCGGCTGCCAAGGCCGGCTCTGTCCCCTTCCTTCCCCACCGCTGGCTCCGTGGGATGGGGCAGCTCGGGGGGTCCGCAGGCTGTGCCCTGCCGGGGGCACTTGGGGACACTGGCACAGGGAGAGGCTTCCTGGCTGCCGGCTGGTGGCACAGGGATTCCGTGTCCCCGCTGGTCCCTCATTGTCCGGAGGCTTCATTCAGCCAGGAGCACTCGGCTGGAAAGCTTTGCTCTCTTGGGGTCATCAATTAAGGGGAAAAAAAAAAAAACCCAAACCTCTCCAGGATTTAAGCATCCTCCTCCCGTGCCTTTGCCACTCCAGGAACTCGAGAGAGCAACAGAGTGACAAAAATCAGCCTGTGTTTAGCGCACCTCGAGCCTGACAGGGCGGTTCCGTGCCGTAATGACGGCAATTAGTGCGGCACTAATTAGCGGCGCTGGCGGCAGTGCGATCCCTGCGGGGTTGGAGGCCACCTCAGGTCACAGCGCGCTGATCCCGGGGCTGCTGGGGACAAGAGGGGACCGGCACGTGGCGGGTGGGACGGGATGGAGGGACACGGAGAGATGGAGGGACACGGCAGGACAGAGGGACATGGAGGGACAGAGGGACATGCAGGGATGGAGGGACATCAGGGGGATCAGGTCTGATGGGATATTGGGCAGGAATTGTTCCCTGGGAGGGTGGGCAGGCCCTGGCACAGGGTGCCCAGAGAAGCTGTGGCTGCCCCTGGATCCCTGGCAGTGCCCAAGGCCAGGCTGGACACTGGGGCTTGGAGAAGCCTGGAACAGTGGGAGGTGTCCCTGCCCATGGCAGGGGTGGGAATGGATGATCTTTAATCTCCCTTCCAACCCGAACCATTCCATCACTCTCTGATTTCTCCTCCTCTATAAACAATTAAACGTGTTTATACTGAAGATTAGGAGTACACGACACAGGTAATTTCTGTTCTCGGCGAAAGAGATAAATTTATTTATGACTTTCTCTGCTTCCCTGTTGCTGAACCTTCCTTTCTAAGCCCCATTTTCCACGGCAGCTCCCGCTGGGAGTGGGAAATGCTTGATTAAAGAGGCAGGTTAAACGAGCTGCCATCCAAGGACGGCAGCAGCACCCGGGAGTGGAACCTTTCGTTTGACAGAGCTGCGTTATTAATGCTCCTTTGAAGTCCTGGAATGGATCAATGAAACAGCTGGGCTTTGCCTGTGGAAATGCTGGGCTCTGTTCTGGCAGGGCTCAGGGAGATGTTCTGTAATGAGAGCTATTAAAAGGTCGTTAGAGATGCAGAGGAGTTTTGAAGTCGGATCTCAGTTTCTGGCAGCGACTTTCGTGTGAGCAGATTTTTAATCAACTCCTGGGCTGTTTCTTCTTTTTATTTTCCTTTTTTTTTTCCCTTTTTTTTTTTTTTTTTTCCGTTCCTGGAGCTTTGTGGATGTTTCAGTTTTGAGGATGGGAAACGAAAGATGGGGTGGGATTCATGATTCATGTCAGGGGGCAGGAGTTGGTGTCCATCCTCCCTCGTGGGCCTGGCTGGGGAGATTTTGGGGGTGTGGAGTGAAAATGAGCTGCAAAGAAAACAGACAAAGAGCAAACCAGAGAGTTCACACTCCGTGTGTGGAGTTTGGGTGACTTAAAGAGTTTAAAGGTGCCCCAGAGGGTGCTGGGCACTGCCCAGGCTCCCCAGGGAATGGGCACGGCCCCGAGGCTGCCAGAGCTCCAGGAGCGTTTGGACAGCGCTGCCAGGGATGCCCAGGCTGGCATTGTTGGGGGTCTGGGCAGGGACAGGAGTGGCTCTGGATGATCCTGGTGGGTCCCTCCAGCTCAGGATATTCTGTGATTCCATTATTTCCCCAGGAAGCCACCCTGCTCCCCCTGGGCAGCTCCTGGAAGATCACAGACCGTGCAGAGGCCTGTGATGGTTCCCTTTTTTTCAGAGAAAACCCTGGAGCTGCTAAAAAGGCTCTGAGCAGCCCCTTCCTCAGTGGCTCCTCCTAAAGCAGAGTTCAGGCTCCAGCCCGAGGCACACAGAGCTCTGAATCCACATGAATTCATTCTGTAAAGCCTCACTTGTGGTTTTCCTCTCCAGATGAGGAGGCTTTGGGGAATCCTACAAACCCTCCACCTTCTGCAGTAAAAGTGATGTTAATTTTCTCCCCCAGCTCCGCTGGTTTTAATTGTGACTCCCACGTCAGCTCTAACAACCCACATGTTTCATGTATTTATTATTTCACTCACTCCCAGCCTACCCCAGGGCTGGGTTGTGGTGGAGTTTCAGCTGCTGGCAGGGCTTTAAATCCAGATGAGATGTTTTTCCTAAAGGGAAAGATGTTTTGCCAAATTCAGCCATCACTGTTGGTCTAAAAGTGGGAATTAAGCTGGAGATCTTCTTTGGCCTGTTCTCTGTGGGACACCACATCACAGAGTCGTGGAATTATGGAATGGTTTGGGTTGGAAGGGACCTTAAAACCCATCCCATTCCACCCCCTGCCATGGGCAGGGACACCTCCCACTGTCCCAGGCTGCTCCAACCCCATCCAGCCTGGCCTTGGGCACTGCCAGGGATCCAGGGGCAGCCACAGCTTCTCTGGGCCAGGTCACAGTGAGGGTTTTTTCCTGCATGAACAGGAGCAGATCCCACACTCAGGGACCATTCTATCACCATTATTTGAGTTCTAATTGAGGAAAAGTGACCCAAAATTAAACTAAAGCAGGAAAAATGCTGTTCCTTGCTGTTTATCCCAGGCACAGCTGTAGGAGGCAGTGCTTGGATGTTGTATTTGTGGTTCTTGTCCTTTAATGATTTCGATTTTATATTTTTCCTCTCTTCAATGTACCAGGTGGTCGTGGCTCTTGGTGGGCAGGACGTGCTGGTGCTCCAGCAGCACTGACTGGTGTTACTGGTGTAGTTCCTGCTGCTCTCTGGAAGAGCTGGGCTGGTAAAAAATCCAGTTTTATGGCTGCTGGGGTATTTCAAGTGTTGTTTGTGCAGTGGCAGGAGGGGCAGGAGGTGTTTTAGAGACATTGTCGAGCCGTAATTCACCTTGGGAGAGACTTGTGGACATGCTGCAGCTGCTCTGGGAGCTCCATCCTGACCCAGGGACCTGCAGATAGCAGTTCTGTGGGACTGTTTGCCTGTGGGGACAGGAGTGGCCATTCCAAAGCTGTTCCTTTGTGTCTGGGCTCTTTGTGCTGAGATTTGCAGTCTGGTTTTGTTTAACTTGGTCTCGAGCCTTGCGGGGAAGGGTCTGGGGTTACGTCAGAGGCTGCAGCTTCCTCCTGGCGAGGGCAAGGAGCCAGCTGATACCAGAATGGGCCAAGGAGACGGGGCTGACACGCTCCGGGAGGTCCCAGGGCATGGAGACAGCTCCAGACTTTGTCAGATTTGTGGGAATTGCAGCTCCCAGCGCAGCGTTTCACCCTCACAGAAAGGGAAGGAGCAGAGGGGAGCGCTGAGAGCTGCAGGCTGAGCCCAGGCTGGGTGCGTGCAGCTCTCCAGGGCATCACAGGGATGCAGGAAGGAGCATCCCAGGCTGTCCCAGCGTGTGGGGCTGCTCTGCCTCCTCCTCTGAGCCATCCCCTGCAGCTTCCTGCCTCTCCTGAGCCAGACACGTGCAAACGTGACCGGGAATCCACCCGGGATGGCTTTTCCTCCCCCAGGCTGGTATTTCCTCCCGGATCCCTCTCCCCCTGCACGGCCCCTTCTCCACAAACCCAGTCAGGCATTGCTGGTGACCCCGACCCCTGCAGCTCCCCCTCCCCTCCTGCAGCTGGGGAGCATCTGGCAGGCACGTGCTGCTGGAATCTCCTGGGCTTGGGTCTCTCCAGGCTCCGTTTTGGGATGTGCTCCCTCTCCAGCCTCGGTGTGGTGGTGGGGACACCTCTCCAAGGGACCCCTCCAAGGACATCTCTGCTGTTCAAACAAGACTTGTCAGCCCTGTCTGGGGCTCTCTCCAAATCCACACAAATTCCCTGTGCAGGGCTCTGATCTGGGCCCTTCTCAGCTTCCCTTGTCAGGAATAATCCAGGCTCAGAAACTGGAGATTTGAGGTAAAAAAAGAGATTTTCCTCTGGGTTCTACTGGATTAAAAAAAAAAATTCTTTAGGTTAGTAAAGAAATGGAGAGAAAGGAAAATTGGTTTGAGCTGGGGAAATCATTATTGATGGTGGGGTGCTCCAATGCAGCCTTGGAAGCAGAACAACCAGGAATGGGCACAAGCCAGGCTTTGGATGGGAAGTTTTTCAGGGAGAGGAAGAGGATTTTGGACCCTGGAGAGAAAAAAGGGATGGAGGTGCCCACATGCAGCAATCTTTGCATAAAGGTTGGCCCATGCCCACGTGTCCTCCTTGGGATCTCATCCCTGCTGGAAGCTGCTGGAAGCTTCTTCAGCCCCATCCATGCTCATCCTCATCCCAGTTTCTGATTCTGGAGCCTGCTCAGCCCAGGATCTGGCCCAGGGAGCTCCAGAGGGCTCAGCCCCTCCTGGGGCTTGGCAAAGTGGTGCCTCCAGCAGCGTTTTTGGGGTTTGGCAGCTTCTCTGCACATGAATAAAATCCTGGTTGATGTTTCTTTGCCTGCAGCCTCCTGAGCTCTGGTTCCAGAGCTGTGGGCTCGACCTGAGCTGGTGAAAGGAGTTTACAAGAAGAAACCTTTTGGGTTGGGGCTCTCAGTGACTCCCACACCCAGGGAAGCAGCAGCTCCTGGCTTGGAGCAGCTCGTCAGGAAATCTGAAGGCTCCCAGGCACCCAAAGATAATTTGGGTGTAAAAATACCGGGGGAGAGGTGGGAGGTGAGGAGCTCTGTCAGAGGAGCTTGGAGGAGCTTTTGGGAGTTGAGTCAAGGTTGAAACCACAATTCAATCGTTTGTGCAGAAACCTGGCAGCCGCCGGCGTGCAGTGAATCACAAATGTGCACATGTTTTGCCTGGGGTGAAAACCTGAGCGCTGCTTGGCTGTGAAATGGCAGCTTGTTAGGCCGGGGAAACACTCATTTTCCATTTATGTTTTGGTTCCTGGGAGCTGTGGTGAAGGGAGCAGGAGGGGAAGGCCGGGGCTGCTGCTCCTGCCCTGCTCTGCCCTGTGCTGGGATGAGCTTCTGCTGCTCCCTGCTCTGTTCCTGCACATCCCCCGGGCAAAATGATGCCCAGGAGCCAAATGCAACCTCCAGACACTGCCCAGGGGCAGAATTTTGATACCAGGTCAGAGCCTGAGCTCTGCCCCTTGGAACAGCAGCTCCTGAAGCAAAGGAAGCAGAGCTGGATCCCTGTGAGGTGCTGGGGGCTTTGCTGTCCTGCAGTCAGAATTTTCCCTCTAATGAAGTTCCCTGGTGCTAATTTGGGGTGAGGATTGGGCACACCGGAGTGACAGGAGCTGGGGAGGCACTTGCAGGGGCAAAGCTCAGCTCAGGCAGGTCCAGCTCCCCCCTGAACTCCCAGGAGCAGCATCTGTGTGTCCCCTGTCCCTCAGCACAGGGAACATCAGTGTCCCCTGTTCCTCCTCAGGGAACAGCAGTGTCCCCAGAATGGAAACTGCAGCGTGAAGTGGCTGCATTTTAGCTAAAATCAACCCTGCACTGACCTGTGGCCATCCTTTAAAGGGACAGTTGTCCTCGCTGGAGGGTGGCAGGGTGAAGGAATGGTCCCTGATTTGGGATGGGTTTGGACAGAGGTGCAGTAGGGACAGTCCTGGGACAAATCCCACAGTCCCAGAATAAACCCCACAGTCCCAGAATAAACCCCACAGTCCTGGGACAAACCCTGCAGTCCTGAGACGAGCCCCACAGTCCCAGAGTAAACCCCACAGTCCTGAGAGGATCAGGCAGGAGTTGCCTTTCCCTGCCTGCAGTTGGGACCTGGAGTTCCCCACCAGCTCTCCTGAGGTCCCATCACTGCAGGGCAGGCAGCAGCCCGTGCCCAGGAGCCCAGGCATGGCTGGCCACTGGCCACTGGGCACTGGCTGTGTGCCCGCTGGCACAGCACAGGACCTGTCCCTGGCAGCCTCACACCCAGCCCTGTGTCCCCTTCGTGTCCCTTGGCTTTTGGCCTCAGGCTCTTTGCTGTGCTGGGCACATTCAGCTTTGTCACATTTGCTTTTGGGACTCTGATTACCCCCAGTGATGTTTGCCAGGTTTTCTGTGCAGGCTGGCAGCAAAGCTGGGTTTAAATGTGAAAGCAGCTGCCATCCTGCCCCCCCTGAGGGGTTCTGGATCTCCCATCACCAACTCTGGGGTCCTGTTAAATCCCCTCAGTTCGCTTCTCTGACCTCTTATCTCCCCTAAACCTGAGTTTGTCTGAGTCCAGACAGGGCTGAGTGGGAATTTGGCAGCTCTGGGCTGGGTCTGGGCTGTGTGATGGGGCTGGGGGCACGAGGCCAAGGGCACAGGAAATTCCAGGTAGGATTTCTGCCCGTGCTGCAGCTTGTCCTGCAGGGATGTGATAACTCAGTGTTCCCTCAGCCAGGGGACCTGAGCCAGACCTTCCCAGGGCATTCTCTGGTTTCTGCCTGGCTGAAGTCACTGGCTCTTATCAAGCTGGAAAATGGAGCTGTCTGACTCCCTCACCTGCCCCTGGGCAATTTGCGTCCTGGGTCACTGCAGGGAAGTTGATAAAATGTGTTTGTCATTAATCCATGAGACAGAGAGGGCTGGGAGTGCCAGGCTGGATGGCAGGAGTGGAACAGGCAGAGCTCTGGGCACAGGGAAGGGGGAAGCTCTGGGAAGATGGAATTGGGATATCTCTGGCTCATCTGGAGGTTGCTCTGAGCCTCTCTGGCTCAGCTGAGGGCTCCTGCAAGGAGGAGCTGCTGGATTAGGGAATCAGCCAGGTCAGGGAAAACACGCTCTGGTTTTGTGGCTGCCATGAATAAAACAGCAGCCAGTTTAGAATCCCAGGATCATTGAGGTTGGAAAAGCCCTCCAGGATCATCGAGTCCAAGCTGTGACTGATCCCCACCTTGTCACCAGCACGGAGCTCTGAGTGCCACCTCCTTGGGTACCAGCATACCAGATGGGAATTCCAGCACCTCCCTGAGCAGCCCCTTCCAATGTTTAATCACCCTTTCCATGAGGAAATTCCTGTTGATGTCCACCCTGAGCCTCCCCTGGCCCAGCCTGAGGCCGTTCCCTCTCCTCCTGTCCCTGTTCCCTGAGAGCAGAGCCCGACCCCCCCTGAGCCCCCTCCTGTCAGGGACTTGTGCAGAGCCACAAGGTCCCCCCCTTTGGGGGTATTTGCACTCCAACATTCATGTGCTCTCCAGGATGGGAGGAACAGCCTCAGGCTGTGACAGGGGAGGCTCAGGGTGGACATCAGCAGGGATTTCTCCATGGAAAACATTGCTAAACATCAGAAGGGGCTGCCCAGGGAGCTTTGGAGTCCCCATCCCTGGAGGTGTCCGAGGAAGGTCT
The DNA here is from genome assembly GCA_034509425.1 of Eopsaltria australis. Classification (NCBI taxonomy): domain Eukaryota; kingdom Metazoa; phylum Chordata; class Aves; order Passeriformes; family Petroicidae; genus Eopsaltria; species Eopsaltria australis. The sequence goes on from JAVTVJ010000183.1 coordinate 829,407, forward strand.
GGGCTGGGGACAAGGTGGGGACCGGGCACAGCTCGGACTCCATGATCCTGGAAGTCTTTTCCAACCTGAATCATCCTGGGATTCAGTGCTCAGAACGAGAGGATGATGAAAATCAGAGCTACAAACCCTGGCTGTGTGTTCTCCCCAGCCTGGGGTGTCTGTCCCACCCAGAGCAGTTTTTTGGGATCATCCCTCCATGGCTTTGGTGTTTATTTCTGTTTGTCTTCCAACCCTATAAAACAAAACCACAGAGGGGGAGGCTCTTGGAAAGCTGGTGCTGGAAAGAAGCCCCTGGGGTGGGAGAGACTGGGGAATTTGCTGTTAATTTCCTTTGACAATGGAGCAATAAAGAGGAGTTTATTTACGAGCCACGGTGAGGGCCAGTGTTTATGGCACTTGTCCCCACTCAGTGCTACACGAGTTTTATTGGGATGTTTGTAGCTGTTTTTAAATGAATCCCACAGAATCCGCTGGACAGGCATTGCACACCAATTCCAGTGCTGATTCCCTGTAATTCAGTAATTAATTTAATCACTGCCAGGCCAACAGGTTGAGGACTGGTTGTGTGGGGATTTAAATGAAAGCCATGTTAAAAAGCACCCCCAGCAAAGGCTTTTAAGGCCTGAATGTGGACAAAACATCATTTCTGTGGTGTTTGACTTGAGATAAGTGAGGGTTTGAGCTCAGCCCAGGAGCTGTCGAATGCACAGAGCAGAGGGAGGAGGGTCTGGAGGGGAAATGTGGAGAACAGGGGATGGGAGATGCACCAAGGTGTGAGTGTGGCCTGGGGGGTGAGGGCTGGGCAAGGCTGGGGTGACACCAGAGCACCCCAAGGACCAGGGGGGAGTTAACTCTGGTGGCTGCTCAGGAAGGAGGTGGATGAGGAGCTCTGTGGGGTCTGTGGGGTTGGATGAGATGACCTTTAAACATCCCTTCCAACACAAACTGTGTCATGGTTCTGTGATCTCTCAGCACACCTTGGGAAGGTTGGAAATGGCTTCTTTTGTGGTTTCCTATTAAAAAACCCCAAACCAAACCAGGCCACCAGACCCTGCAGAACCTCACCCTTGTGAGCCTCCCAGCACCTCTTTCACAAAGGTCTCCTTGCTCAGCTTCCAGGATATGGATTTGCTCCACATCCCAAACCCTTTTCCACATCCCCACAAGGGCAGCAAACAACCTCTCTGACCCATCCTCTCCCCTTCAGTTCCCAGGATGAGATTTTCATGCTGTCTCATGGCCTGCAGAGTTGGGATTTGCCCCGAGGAGGATAAAGCTGAAGGCTGAGCTGCCCCTTTCCCCACCCCTGCCCACTCTGGTTCTCCAGCAGCTCCCAAACTCCTCCCTGCTCCCAAAGCTCTCCTCCTGCTCTGCCACTTGCCCTACTTTTCCCTGCAGCCAGCTTATCCTCACTCGGGGTCATCCCTCCTTCCTCAGCCCTTCCTCCTGCCCGGGCTTTGTCCCCAAAAGCCCCATCCCCACCCCGCAGAGCCCCCCGTGCTGGGCTGGCACAAAGCCCAGCTGCAGCTCCGGTAATGAGCTCCAGGAGAACCTGAGCTCCCGTTTTTCCTGCCCAGACAATGCCTGCAGCCGAGCTCTTTCTTCCGAGAAGGTTTCTCTCCCCTGGGATTTGCCATCCTCTCTGTGGGTGGGTGCCTGCATTCACTCTTCCATAATGGGCCCAGCGTCCTCCTCCGTGGGAAATGTCCTTGTTCCTTTTCTTCCTGCTTTGGCTCTGTCCCCTCTGGTCAAACCTGAATTGTCCCTGCTCTCCGGAGCAGGGAGGAAGGAGAAGGTTGGGATCCTGTTGCATAACCAGCCCTGGGAGCTCAAAGCTCACCTCGGGTGCCTTCTGGAGGTGCCCTGAGGAAGGGATGCTTGGATGGGGAGGGAAATGGGAGCAGCAGGGGGTGGATGTGGCACTGGGGGTGACACGGGTGGCTGCCGTGGGCATCGTCACGAGAAATTCTGGGCTGGAAGGAGAAAAAACTACAAAAAACTTCATGTCAAGGTGTCCTCCTTGACCTTGCCCCCCCGGCATGCAGAGCCACCAGGCCATTCCAAACGCGTGGGGAGTTGCCATTTTTGCTGCCCGTGCTCCAGAGAAAGTCAGGCACAAGCTCCAACAGCTTTCCAGAGGCAAAGGCTGCTGGGCTGTGGGATGGCAGGGAAGTGGAGGAGCACTGCTGTGCTGGGAGGGCTGTGCTGGTTGGTGATGGTGTCACTGGGGCGAGGGCCCAGGACGGAGCCCTGGTTTTCCATCACTTAATGCAGGGAGACTTCCTGGTTAAATTCTGGGGCTGTGATGCCCAGGCCTCTCTGATCCCGAGTTTGGAGTGATCCTAAGCAGAGTCCTGGCAGGACATTTCCATCAGGCACTCAGGAATCAGAGGGAGGAAAGGCCCATGAGGTCATCGGCTCCATTCCCCAGCCAGGGCTGTCCCCTGTGCTTGTCCCCAGGGCTTGGCCAGCCCTGTTATTTCAGCTTTGAGCCAGTGCCACCTCCAAGGGAAGTGACTCAGCCTGGCAGACCCTGTTAGGAGCTCTCCAAGACCTCAGTTTTCGGTCGTTTAATACAAATTTCCCTCATTTCCCTCCTTTGGGGAGAATATGAAGCTCAGTGGAAGTTCCACACATTGAAACAAGCCAGAGGAGAACATGGGTGGTCACTTTTCTGTGCCTGCAGCTGGGGGTGCCCCTCGGGGAACACTTTTTTCTGGGATGCAGCCGTGTCCTTGGGAAGCAGCCTGGCTGCTCCCAGAGTTGGAGGCAAAGGGAGGGAATAAACCTGCCTGGGAATGTACAGCAAATCCGTGATGTTCTTGTGATAACCAAAAATCCAGCTGTGCCAGGAGGGAGAGGTGGCTCTTGGTTAATCCTGGGGAGAAGCTGCAGGGAAAGGCTTTGATGTTGAGGCTGGGTGAGCCCTAAATCCAGTGTCATGAACAACCTCATTCTGCCCCAAAATTGTGGGACCATGAGCTGCAGAGATACAGGAACCTACTCTTGAAATCCTTTTATAGTTTGGGATGGAAGGAACCTCAAAAACCATCCCATTCCACCAGCAGGGCCACCTCCCGCTGTCCCAGGCTGCTCCAAGCCCTGTCCTACCTTGACCTTCCAGGGATCCAGGGGCAGCCACAGCTTCTCTGGGAATTTTGTGCCAGTGTTTAACCAGACTCACTGTAAAAAACTTCTTATCTCTAATCTAAATCAATCTTTTAGTTTAAATCCATTCCCCTTTTGCTCCCTGCCATCAGAGCCTGAGCAGGGAGTGCTCAGGCCGTGCCCTGCCCAGGGAATATTCCCTGGGTGTTAATCCAGGGCTGTTCCAGCTGTGGGAAGGCTCATCCCTGACAGGATCCACTGAGCTCTCACTGCCTGGGATCTGCACAAAGCTGGACCCTGCTGGGGGCTGCAGCCCCTGGAGATGGAATTGTGCAGGTCCTGGCACATCCATTGATGCCAGCAGCGAGGGAATCACTCCCAAAAATGCTTGGGACTGAGAGGGACAAACACTCCTGGTACTTTCCCCTCTGTGAGCTGTTTGGTCTTGGATTAATTCCTGTGCTGTGCTGATAAACTCTGCTGGCTCTGCCTTTGGGTTTTTTGGCTCCCAGGGGCTCAGCCCTGCACCTTCTGGCTGGGTCCCAGTTTTTTGGTGTTCCTGCTGCCAAAGGCTGTTGCACCTTCATTTTGCAGAGCTTTGGGTTGCCTGGAAACCTGTGGATGCTGTGCCCATGTGGGGAGCTGGGGAAATCCCAGGTGAAATCCCAACTACCCCCAAACAGCCACATCTCCTGCAGGGCCCTGTTCCTTCCCCTCCTTCCCATCACAGGGCTCTTTCCCATGCAAAATCTTCCAAGGAGATGGTGTCAGGAGTGTCTGGAGTGGATCAAAGCTGCTTTCTGCTCGATTGATTTGTTATTTTCCCTCTCTGGGGTGTGGATATCTCCTGGCAGGTCGCAGCGTGCCCGGGGCTGTTTGTCTGCCCTCAGATAAATCTCACACCTCATCCACAGCGGGAATTCCAGGGAATGAAGGGGCTGGATGCTTCCCAAGCCCTGGCAGATGCTCGTGCAGATGGTGCTGGCACAATTCCCACTGACAAATCATCGAGTGGGATTGTCCAGACCCTCCCAGGAAAGGGACTGTGGGGTCTGGGGTGATCCTGCAAGGCTGGACCAAGGGTGTTGAGCCAGCTCTGTCCCTTGTCCCCACTCCTTGCTGGTGGCAGAGTTGTTGCCACGCTGGTTTTAGATGTCTGAGGTCTGCAAGTCTTTTTGCTGATGGAGAGGAACAAGAAACCTTGAGGTTTTAAACACATTTTTTCTCAGGTATTCCTGTATCTCAAAGATTCTTTAGTTGAAGATGAATTTGGGAAGGGAAAGTCCGTGTTCACCAAGGGAGTGAGAAGTTTCTCATGGCGCTGCCAAACAGCCCAGGGCAGGGGCTCTCCCCCCATTCAAACCAACACAGCACATTCTGGGAGTGGATCCTTTCCTTCCTGGGAATTCCCACTGGAATTCCTGCTCCTGTGATAGGGCTGGACCCTGCTTTGGGCAGAGGAGGTCATGGCTGGACCATGCTCTGGTCAGGACACAGCAGCTTCTTCCCTCTGCTTGGTCCAACTCTTTATTTGCAGCATCAACAAGGAAATCTGGGAATGGATGAGCAGGATTCCAGCTGCTCCAGGACTTGTGTTTTGGGACTTTTGTGTCCCCGGCTCTGCTTTACAGCCCTGAGCAGCCCAGCTGTGACTGTAAAGGTACCAGCACTGCTGGGGAAGGAATGGCCCTTCCTGCCTTGGGGGCAGTGACCTTGAAACTCATGTTGGGGTTCAGAAATCTCCCCTGGATGTTAGTGACATTGTCTGAATGGTTTTTGTGGTCTGAGGCTGCTGAATTTCTGTACTGAATTTTAATTTTCCCAATTTTACGCTTGTCTTCCTGCGGGTTTTGTCTGTTGTCCAATTTGTATTTTTCTTTTGATGAAAAATGAACGGAGCAGAGCCCTGCAGTGAACATTTCTCAGCCTGTGAGCATCTCTCTCTTCTCCCCCAACACAGATGAGGTGAACCTGCTGGACAAAATCACTCTCCATGCCCAGGACCTCAGCAATGTTTCCTTTGGCTACGACCACAGCAAGTGCAGGACCCTGGAGATCGGGCAGTACGCCACCCTCAACATCCCCACCAGGGAGGCCTTTGGGGACAGGTAACCTCCCTTCAGGGCGTGGGGCCAGGCTGGTGGGGCTCAAAGATCATCTGGGGTGTGGCTGTTGGTTTGAGGAGCTCCTTGGAGAGCCCATTCCATGGGGATATGGAGATAACTCAGCCACTCTGTGCCCTGAGCTCGGGGCTTCCTTCATTTCTTACATTTTGGAATAGTTTGTCCCATCCCTGGAAGTGTCCAAGGCCAGGCTGGATGGGGATTGGAGCAGCCTGGGATGGTAGAAGGTGGAATGAGATGAGCTTTAAGGTTTTCTCCACTCCAAATCATTCTGATGTTCTTCGGTCGTTTGTGGTTGGGTGCAGGAAGGGCACCTTGGCACCTTGGGCATCTCACCCTGTGCTGAGGCTGGGAGGGCAATGCCAATTTAGGCCTGGCTGCTTCTCTTTGAACCTCGCAACTGGAATGATCCTTGGCTCTTTCTCCTCTTTATTTTTCATTCTTGCTGGGTTCCTTTGTGCCGTGACCCGAATTTTTTTCCCCTAAGAGGTCGCCATCAGGTGACACAGCAGCAGCTACACAAGGCCTCATGTCCCCCCTGTCTGCCAGATTTGCAGATGAGCTGAGCGTGCTGCTGAAGCTCAGGTACTCCCTGAAGGAGGACACCAGCCTGGTGACCATCCTCAGCCACCGCAGCCACGTGCTCTTCCAGATCAGGGTTAACCCCTATGGGCTGGTCTTCATCACCACGAGGAGGAGGCACTACGAGTAAGTCCCAGCCCAGGGGCTGTTTTCCTGCCTTTCCATCCTTCCTTTCCCATTCCCAAGGCCAGGGTTAAGGTTTCCCATTCCCGTGGGCTTTGGGCTTTGATGTCCCCCAGCTCTGGTGCAGGTTGTCGCTGCCAAACTCCACTTTGCCAAAATGACGATGATCTGGAAAGCAAAGCAAAGAACAAAAAGGTTCAGATCCCCGGGGATTAACCAAGACACAAACCCCAGCCATTTCTCAGATGCCTCAAGTGGTTGTGGACATCCCCAAATCCATGGAAAACAAGTGATGGTGTTGTAACAATTCCAGGATTGTTCCTTGTGTCCACACCGAGGATGGATCCATGAGGGACCCTGGGAACTGCTAAGGGGTAACGCCTGGTCCTGGATGAGGTGTGGGATGAAGTTTCCTCCCTTTCCCTCAGGTTCCCAGTGTCCTTCCTGGGCGATGGGCACTGGCACCAGGTGGCTCTGGGCATCTCCCTGGAGAGGCTGGAGCTGCACGTGGACTGCCGGCTGGTGGACAGAGTGAGCTGGTCCAACTATTTTGGGATGGGAGTGAACACCGAGGGGCTGATCATCATTGGAGGCCTCATCGAGTCCTTCGAGATCCCCTTTAAGGTGAGAGCTGGGCTGGGTCTGCTCTATCTGCATGAATGAGGTTGCAGGTTCCCTCTGAAGGAATCCATTTCCATCGCCTTCTCTTCCCAAAACAACATTTATTTTCATGCTTTGGCGGGATAAACTCAGCAAAGGCTTGGAATTGTGCAGAGGGCTTGGGTTTGGGTCGGGGCAGCACAAGGGGCAGCAGTCAGGTCACCTCTGGGTTTGATTTCCACTCATCCTCTGGTGTTGGCCGTGGCTTGGACCATGTGAAGTCTCTGTGCAGTCAGCATGGAGGGGTCTGGCTGGGGAGTGTGTCCAATGGCTTCCCAGTGCCAAAGGGCAGGGATGGATGGGATGTTGGGCAGGAATTGTTCCCTGGGAGGGTGGGGAGCCCCTGGCACAGGGTGCCCAGAGAAGCTGTGGCTGCCCCTGGATCCCTGGCAGTGCCCAAGGCCAGGCTGGACACTGGGGCTTGGAGCAGCCTGGGACAGTGGGAGGTGTCCCTGCCTGCGACATCTTTGCATCCAACTCCTGAAGCTGGAGAGGGAATGTTCACTGCCCAAACCATCCCGTGAAGAAATCCCTGGCTGCGAGAAGCTGGAGATGACCTCCCCTGCAGGTCCTTCCAGACCTTTCCCTCTCCTCTGGAGGAAGCAGGGGATGAACTCTGGTTGCTGTGTCTCTTCCAGGGCTCTCTCCAGCAGCTGACCTTCGTGATGGGAGACCCAGCAGCCGCCGCCGAGCACTGCCACAGCCACAACTCCACCTGCCCGGGCTCCTTCAACCTCCACAGGGCCCCGTGGGACCTCCCAACAGCCTGGTCAGAGGTGTGGCTGGGGGCAGCTGACAAATTTAGGGACTGCTGGGCCGAGCTTTTCCTCGGTGTCACAGGATTCCAATGAAAGGGCCAGCCCAGGGCGTTAACACAGCCTGGAAGTGCTGGGGTCTCCACTTTGGGGTGGGATGTGAGGAGATGATGGTGGCCAACACATGGGGTGGTTCCTTTCCATCCCTTCAAGTCACAAATGGGTTTGGTGCCAAGGAGAGTGAGTTAAAGGGAGAGTTTGGGATCCAGGAGAAGCCTGGGGGTGGGAATGACTGGATGTGCTTGAGTAATGCTGCAGCTGGAGCTGTGCTGTGGGAGGAGGTGAGAGCTGTCCTCAGGAGTTGGGCACCACTGTGCAATTGTTGCCCACTCCCAGCAGCACTGCAGCCTTTGGTGCATCATCCTCCCAGAGGCTGTCCCTGCGTTCTGCCAGCACTGCTGGAAAATGGAAATTTGGGGGGGCATTGCTTTTATTGCAGCCTTCAACAAATTCTCAACAAACGGATCTGTGTCCAAAAGCCCAGATCACACCATAAATCCCCCAAAACAGGGAGCACCCAGGCTTTCCTCAGGAGCTAGAGCTGGCCCAGGGACATTCCTCACATCTTAGGCCAGGTACCTTCATAGGAAGTGCTTCATAGGAGCCTGGAAAAAGCTGCAGAGAGGCAAGTGCTGGATGTCAGCTCTTGGCACGAGCTGCTGGAAATGCTGCAGCTGCTCCAGGAGAGGTGCAGGACCTCTACACACACCCACCAGCCCAGCCCTGGCCCCGTGGGCAAGCCCAATCAGGAATGCTTTTCACTGGTGCAAAAGTGGTGGGATTTTGAAATGCAGGGAGCTCTGAAGTTCAGCTCCTTTCCCACAGTCAGTGTTCTTGTGTGCAGTGTGGATATTTCTCCCAACGCTGCAGTTTTCCTGTGTGGAACAGCCATTCCTGGGGGCTGGTGAGGAGCTGGGACAGCTGCTGGGAAAGGGCAGTGCCAGGGGAGGGAGCTGGGTGTGGGATCTGTCCCGTCTGGCTCCTGCCCAGGGATTCCTTTGGGATGCTGGAGCCAGCACGCCCAGGCAGGGAACAGGGAGTGGTGACACCTGGGCCAGCCCTACAGTGGCTGCTGCACTCCCAGCATGGGCTGCTTTATTTTGTGTTATTTGAAAAGGAGGATTTTGGGGGTTTTTGGGAAAGCCCTGCTCATGAGAGATTAAGAAGGAGCTGGGTGAGTGTGGAGAAGGCTGAGTGTAACACAGAGCTGGTCACACCTGCTCTGAGGGAAACACGAGTGGCCGAGTGTCCAGTGCAACCCCCGGTCATCCCAAAACGAGCTTGATGCTAGAAAGTGCTGGAAAAAATAGTTCCAAATTGTCTATCTTTGATCTTAAGTTTGAGTGAATCACCTTGTACCTTTGGCTGTTGGATGGAAGAGGCTCCTATTAACAAAAAATCTGTTTCCTGGGAGAACAGCCTGGGCTTTGAACTCGGTTTTACCCAGCCTGACTCAGCTGAAAATTAGGGCAGAATGTCACGCTGCTTGTCTGGGCTGCTGAAAACGGGGATGCTCCCGGCTGGGCTTGAACCCCTTTGCCATTTAGGAGTTTTTGGAGCGTGGTAACAGCTGAAAAGCTCTCCAGAAAGCCAGCAGCATTGTTGTCTTTGTCAATAAAACACTCTGAGGCTCCTCAGGCAACATCCCAAGTTTGCAACTCCTTCCAAAACCACGGCATTAATTGCGTATCTGTGGTTTCTTTATTAATGAGCCCCATATCAGTTGCTCTGTTATTTTGCTTGGGCTCAGCTTGAGGGAAGAGGTCTGTAATTACTCAAAGCTTCCTGTTTGCCTTTTTTTTTTTTTTTTTCCTTTTTTTATTTTTAAATTCCATGTTGGCACAACACAAAGCCTTTTCCCAGTCACTCCCCTGGAGCTTCCCCAGCTCTCTGAGCCAAACTGAGAATTCAGTGCTCATCTTGGGGAGAGCCTGAGGTTTTAATGCTTTTGGGGTTGAATTCTGGGGCTGGGATTGAGAAACCTCTGCTCCTTGTCACCTCTGGAATGGGAAGTATTTTGTTGTCTTTGGTTATGTCATCTGGATTTTCTAAGTGTGGACAGAACTGGGATTCTCCAGCTCTTGCCGCTGTGGTTCTGTCACTGCCACGTGGCAGGTGACGATGGGGACCCAAGATGTGGCTGGGGCAGAGACTCCTCCTCCTTTATTTTCCCTCTTTAATCCAATTTTCTGCAAATCACAGACCCTGCCTTGCTTGCCACGTGCCAATTCCTTCTTTTTTTCCCTTCTGTTTTATCATCCCCAATGGCTGCTCTCAGTCTGGGCTCCTTCCCCACATCCTAGCTGGAATTTCTGGGAGTTCAGACCCACATGCCTCACTCAGCTCTCACGCTTTTGGACAACTCCTGAGCTGTTCCCAATTTGTCCCTCTCAGCTGGTTCTCCTCTAAATCTGGCCTGTTTGGAGGAGCAAGGATGGATTCTATTGATTTTGGCTTTTAGCTGTGTTTACACAAACCAATATAATTCAGCCTTGTGCCTCAGTAATTTCTGCTTGGAGACCCTTTTCTCCTGAGCCTCGCCAGATGGGAGTTTCCAGTGAGGACCTTTCCCATGTCAAGTGTTGAAGTTGAATTAAAAACTCCCTTTTCTGCACTGTGTGGGAATTCCAGGCCTGGATGTGGCTTCCCACTGGGATTCCCAGGCTGGCACATCCTGTGGGGCTGTCCTGCACCAGCATCACCTCCTGAGAACCTGAACACTCAGTTTCTGTTTAAGGCATCCTGCTTAAACAGAAACAGGACCACAAACCAACTTCATTAAAGTAATGACAGGGTGGCTCCTAATTGGATTGGGAATTTGGCTGTTACATTACTTGAAGGAGCCTCTGAAGGGTTTTCCCCTCCTGTAATTGAATCCATTGATTCTGGTGCGTTTGGGAAGGCTCATTTAATTCAGGGTAACTCTTCCCTTAATTAGGTAACCCCAACCCATCCCTGCCTGGGTGATGTGTGGCTGTGCAGGGGCTCACCTGGGTGAACTGGGGCTGCTTTTAGTACAGTAAAATAATTTAAGCTGGAAAGGATCTCTTAAGATCACCAAGTCCAACCATAAAGAGGCTTCAAGTCCTATTCCAGCAATTTCTCCCTGTGCTGGGCATTGCTGACTCCTTGAAATCAAAGTCAATTTAAATTTAAATTGTTATCATTATCACAAATCACAAAAAAATTATATGTAACAAAAGACAAGACACCCCCAAAACAAGTGTTCAGAACTGAGAGCAAACCACTTCAGGTGTTCATGAAAGAATCTCTTCAAACCTAAAATTTGAAAATTAAAGAGTTAAAATTCCACTTTTCTCTTGCACTTGGGATGGGAAGAGTTGGAAATCTCCAACGTGATGGCAGCAGAGTCAAAGCTTCAGCAGCTCCTGCTGCCCTTGGAGCTCCTCTGCCTCCCGGGCTCGTCCCAAATGGAACCATGGGCTTCTCAGCTGAAGGGAAATTGTTGTTTTTCCTGCTTGCTGCTCCTGCCAATCCCCCTTGGTGCTCCCAGTGGGTCCGTGGAGTGGAGCAGAATGGGAGCCAGGTGCTGGGCTCAGCCAGGGAATGAGCAGGAGGATGGGAAGGACTCTCCAGGTCTCCTTCCCCGCCCTGCAAGGCAAGCGTGGGGCTGCATCTCCCTCTAGTGACTCCTCTCAGCTGCTTCCTCGGCAGCTCCTGCGCCACGAGCCACCAGGCAGGGCTGCTGCCACCAGCTCGGGGTGTCACACGCTGTCCGTGTCCCCAGGGAGCCCCGGGCAGCACAGAGCAGGCTCCAGGCAGGGCTGCTGCCACCAGCTCGGGGTGTCACACGCTGTCCGTGTCCCCAGGGAGCCCAGGGGCAGCACACAGCAGGCTCCAGGCAGGGCTGGTGCCACCAGCTTTGGGTGTGTCACGCTGTCCGTGTCCCCAGGGAGCCCCGGGCAGCACACAGCAGGCTCCAGGCAGGGTGGGTGGCCCTGTGGGGCTGCTGGAAATGCTCCAGGAGAGGTGCAGGACCTCCACACCCACCAGCCCAGCCCTGGCCCCATGGGCAAGCCCAGTCTGGGATGCTTTCACTGGTGCTGGGTGTAAAAGTGGTGGGATTGTGAAATGCAGGGAGCTCTGAAGTTCAGCCCCTTTCCCACAGTCAGTGTTTTTGTGTGCAGTGTGGATATTTCTCCCCATGTTGCAGTTTTCCCCCACCCAAGGGCAGTGCCTGGGCTCTGCTGGCCTTGGGACCTGCAGGGACCACTCAAGGTGGCAGCTGAGAGCCCTTTGCAAGCCACTGCCTTCAATGAAACTGCTGGGAGCATCCAGGAGGCTCCTCCTGGCCTCGTGCCTGTCTCCCCTTCCCAGCCCTGGGAGCTTTGCAGCTGCTCCAGTGGGAAGTTGTGGGGTGGGGGCTCCGAGCTCCCCTCTGACCTGATGGAGAACATCAGGAGCCTTGGAATCTGCAGGAACAGCAGAATCCAGAGGCTGGAGGGGCAGATCGATCCCTGGTGTCACTTTATACATTTACTGTCACTCTTCTAGTAATTGCTCCCAAGATTGGATTTCTGTCATTAAGCTGGGGACTCCAGGGACAGCTCAGAGCCCCTTGCAGGGGCTCCAGGAGAGCTGGAGAGGGACTGGGAAAAAGGGCTGAATGGACAGGACACAGGGAATGGCTTCCCAGTGCCAGAGGGTAGGGATGGATGGGATGTTGGGCAGGAATTGTTCCCTGGGAGGGTGGGCAGGCCCTGGCACAGGGTGCCCAGAGCAGCTCGTGCCCCGTGTGGAAGGTGAGTTTTGGTTTGTGGGTGGATGAACTGTCCCAGAATTTGAGGGTGCTCACAAGCTGTGCCCTGCCTCATTCCCCCAGCAGCATCCCTGCATGTGGGAAATCAGGAATTACAGAATCACTGAGGTTGGAAATGACTCCAAGGTCATCAAGTCCAACCTGTGACTGATCCCCTCCTTGTCACCCAGACCAGGGCACTGAGTGCCAAATCCAGCCATTCCTTGGACACTCCCAGGGCTGGTGACTCCACCACCTCCCTGGGCAGGAAAGGGAGAAAAATAAGTGAACTCTCTAAACTTCATTTTTTCCCTTCTCCTTTTTCAGGACTCCAGACTCCCCAGTTCAGATTTGGCCCTGGGGCCACCTTGGCCATGGGGGGACGCCCAGGGGACCCTCAACCTCCAGCCCGATGGGAGTGCCCTGGCTTCCCTCTCTGCTCACGGGATGCCATCAGCTGAGGAGCAGCAGGAGGAGGAGGAGGAGGAGGGCAGCCTTTCCATTGAGGATGAAGGCTTTGAGCTGCTGAACTCCACCTACAACAAAATCACGGGCCCCGGCAGGCCAGCGCTCCGGAGAAGCTCCGGTGAGTCCCTGATTCTCCTCCTTTCCTCCATCCTGATTTCTGGGAATCTGACAGTGCTTCACCCACGCAGGAGCCTCCATCAAACCCCCACGAGCAGCCAAGAAGGAGCGTGGCTCTGACCCCCGTGAGGAGAACGTCACCACCGAGAAGCTCTCAGGGGACAAGGGCACGCGGCGGCGGCTCCCGCCCGGCAAACCCCGCCCGGAGCCCCTCACCAAGGTGTCCCCAGCGCCTCGCCGGGGGGCTGTCCCCAAAGGAAACGTCCCCAGAGGTCCCCTGAGGGCAGGGACAGCGCTGGGTGTCCCGGAGCATCCTCCTGGAGCAGGACATCCTGGATTGTGGGTGGCACATGGACACCAGGGCCGGGTGAAGCCGGGACCGCCGGGGCTGCCGGGACCCCCGGGGCTGCCGGTGAGTGAGGAGGGGTGGGAGGGGAGGGTGGGGGGCAGAGGCTGCTGAGATGGGGAAACAGCACAGGGAAAGCTTCTCCAGGGTGGGGAACCTTCCCCAGGATGGGAAAGCTTCCCCAGGATAGGGAACCTCCTGGACAGGGAACCTTCTCCAGGGTGGGGAACCTTTCCCAGGGTGGGAAACCTCCCCATGCAAGCACAGTGGGGCTCTGCATTGACCTTGTGAAAAGGTTTTTGATATTCCTGGAGAAACTTCACTGCAAACCGGAGAGAAGATGATTCCCTTGTCCTTCTTGCTCTAGAGATGACCTCAAATCATTTAATCACCCTGTGGGTTTTTGTTTCACACTGGTCCAGCCCAGAGTGAGGCTGAGGGGATGAGAGGGGACCAAGCCATCTCCTCCAGTCCCCACACAAACCCCTGCCATCCACACATGGACCCCACTGGCATTGCTGGTTTTGGCCTCTTCACCCCCAGATTGGTGCCTTGTTCAAAGCAGAGCACTGGATTTATCTTGTCAGAAGTTCTGACTGTTTTTCAAGTCCTTCAGTCGTTGTAGAGGATGAAAAAAGGGAAAATGTTAAAAAATCAAGGTAAACTTAGACTAGAGGAAGCTTTAGAGGAGTCTTGACTTCGTTGAGGGTGAAAAAAAGAAAATTGAAAAAAAAAAGGTAAACTTGAAATAGAAAAACCTTTAGAGGAGTTTCGTCTTCATTGAGGGTGAAAAAAAGGAAAATTGAAAAAAAGGGTAAACTTGAAATAGAAAAAAGCTTTAGAGGATTCTTGTCTTCATTGAGGAGCTGAAAAACATTTAAAAATATTTTTCCATGTTTGTTCATTCTGCCAAAATGATTTCCCCCCCCCCCCCCCCCCCCCCCCCAGTTTGGTTCCATTTTCTTAACAACTTCTTTAGAAGATTTTATTTTATTTCCCCCTTGAAGTGACCCTGGGCACCTTCTCCTCCCTTTCCCTTCCATCCCTGTGGGAGCTGTGGGCTCTGCCCGGGGCTTGGGGGGATCCTGCAGGGTCGTTTCCATGGCTGTGTCTGAGGCACCTGGCACTAAATCCATCATCCCTGAGCCAGCCTTGGGATAAATTTAGGACTGCTAACTTCCCCCTCAAGCCATCTCCCTGCTGCTGCAGCTCTTGCCTGCAAAAATAGAAGAAAATGGCAAAAGGAGCAGATGCTGGAGGCTGAAAAAATCCCAGGAGCAGAGGAAACGTCACGGCATTTGACAGCCCTGCAGGAGGGACCCAGCCAGGGGGAAACTGCTTTCCTCTCCTGGAGAAAGCCTGGAGATGGCATTTTTGTCCTTGGTCCTGAGCATCCTGGGTGGAAACAGCGATGCCACAGCTCCATCCCAGCTTCAGGAGTTAGGGAAAGATGGAGAGGGGCTTGTCACAAGGGCATGGAATGACAACAAAAGGGGGAATGGATTTACATGGGAAAAGAGCAGGTTTAGATGGGATATTAGGAAAATGAATTCTACTCTGAGGGTGGACAGGCCCTGGCACAGGGTGCCCAGAGAAGCTGTGGCTGCCCCTGGATCCCTGGCAGTGCCCAAGGCCAGGCTGGACAGGGCTTGGAGCAGCCTGGGACAGTGGGAGGTGTCCCTGCCCATGGCAGGGGTGGGATGGGATGGGATGGGATGGGATGGGATGGGATGGGATGGGATGGGATGGGATGGGATGGGATGGGATTTAAGGTCCCTTCAACCCCAACCAGGCTGGGATTCTGTGCAGGGCTGAAGCTCAGTGGTGGCACGTGCCAGCCCTGCCCAGAGCCATTATTTTCACTCAAACGTGTCCCCAGCCTGGCAGCCTTCCCCAATTCCTGTGGCTGCTCCTGAGGACTGAGGGCAGGGGGAGAGGGAACTTTGGAGCTCTGTGGACTTCAGATGTGGTGCTCAGGCTCAGAACAAAGTTGGGGTCTGCGATTGAAGCTGTCAGAGCTGCAGCAGACTCAGGCAGAGGCTGTCAGGTGACATCTTCCAGGGAATTGTCATCCCAGGATCTCCCTCCTGGCTGTTTCTGCCCACTCGGGTGCCTTGGAAAGCCCTGAAGTGGCATCAGCCCTTGGCCAAAATGTGCTTTTTTACCCGGATCACATCTCCCACCAGTTAAAACCACAGATATTTCTGTCCTTGTCCAAACTCCTATTGGAGTGTGGCCATGATTCCATTTTAGGGGATTTTTTTTTTTGCTAACAGGCTGCCCTTCCTCCCCAGGTATCAGGAGATGTTCTCCTGCTCCCCTGCCTGCTCTGGGGTGTTCCTGTGGCACTCCAGGGTGGCACTGCCCAGCTGCTGGTGCCAGGGCAGGAGCAGCCAAACCTAGGGGCTCTTCCCACTCCACACTGGTTTTTTGGGGTGGTTTCTTGCAGTTTGAAGCTGCTGGTTTGCTCTGAATGAGCCATTTCAGTCCCTGCTCCCCTGGGGCTGTGCCCTGGTCACTCAGTGACTGTGGGATCTCCCTTTGGGGTCACAGCTCTCCTCCTTTGCCTTTCAGGGCTGTCCTGGCCGGCGGGGACTAGTGGGACCCAAAGGAGACAAAGTGAGTACCCCAAAATACAGGGGTGTGTCCAGTATGGGGTGTAGGGTGTGGGGCAAACACCACTGCTGGTTTGGGCTGGTTTGGGTTGGTTTGGGTTGGTTTGGGCTGGTTTGGGTTGGTTTGGGCTGGTTTGGGCTGGTTTGGGCTGGTTTGGGCTGGTTTGGGCTGGTTTGGGTTGGTTTGGGCTGGTTTGGGCTGGTTTGGGGGTTTTTCATCCACAGGGCAGTGGGAGCTCCTGAAGCTGCAGGGTGGTGGCCCTGTCTGTGGGTTTGGAAGAGGAAAGAACTGGGTTTAATGAGTGCTTTAAGCCCAGCCTCAGGATTTCACCTTGAGTTCTGGGGCAGTTTTGGGCACCACGATATAAAAAAGGACATTAAGTTATTAGAGAGCGTTCAGAGGAGGCCATGGGGACGATGAAGGGTCTGGAGGGGCCCGTGAGGAGCAGCTGAGGGCACTGGGATTGCTGAGCTGGAGCAGAGTGAGGGCAGAGCTCCCCGGGGGCTGCAGCTCCTCCCGAGGGGCAGCTCCGAGCTCTGCTCTGGGACAGGGACAGGAGGCAGGGAACGGCTGGAGCTGGGCCAGGGCAGGCTCAGGCTGCAGAGCAGGGCAAGGCTCTTCCCCCAGAGGGTGCTGGGCACTGCCCAGGCTCCCCAGGGAATGGGCACGGCCCCGAGGCTGCCAGAGCTCCAGGAGCTTTGAGTCAGAGCCTGAGTCCAGCCTGTGCTGAGTCCTAAATCCCCGCTGGTTTTAAGGAGCTGCTCCTCTCTCTGCAGGGACACCCTGGGGCCATGGGGAGGACGGGACCCCCGGGTGACCCTGGCCCTGCTGGCATCCCCGGTGTCCCCACCATCGTCCTCTGGAGGAACTCCAGGGAGGACTGGCAGTCGTTCACGGTGAGTTACAGCCACAGTGGACAAGGGCTCCACTCACACCTCCCCAGCAGCTCCCTGCATCCCTCTGCTCTGCAGGGATGGGATGGGATGGGATGGGATGGGATGGGATGGGATGGGATGGGATGGGATGGGATGGGATGGGATGGGATGGGATGGGATGGGAGGAAGGGTTTGCCATGGCTGGGGTTCCTCATTGCTGGGAGCTGAGGGCAGATGCCAAGGAGGGAGGTGCAGCTCACTGGGGGTGGCTCTGTGGGTGGAATGGGATCAGCGTGTGCCCTGTCCCTCTGTCCCCTGTGACTGCCCAGGACATCTGGGCTCCCCATGGTCCATCCCTGGGTTGGTTCTGCAGGACAGGGCCCAGGGAAGATCCAAGCCAGGCACGAGCAGCCCTTCTCCTGCTCAGTGTTGCTGATTCCAGAGCACCTCTCCTGTTTTCCGCCCTATCCCAGCTCCCTGCTGTGCCCCAGCCCGTGGCTGGCAGGGTTTGTGCCCATCCAGCTCTTGCTGAGGTATTTTCTCCCTGATCCACTGGCTCTGTGGGGAGGCAGGAGTGCCTCAGGCACTGCACAGCTGGATGCAAAACTCCGTGGGATCACTCCAAAACTCACTGAACAGCCCAGCCAGGCTCATCAAGAGTTCCCAGCTCCTGACAGCGCAGCCACTGCTGTGACTGAGCTTAATTTTAAACTCCCCGTGGAGCCTGGAGTGATCTGGACAGGGCAGTAGCTGAAGGCACTGGGTTTCCAAGTGCCCCAGGCACTGTTCCTGGGGCTGGGAGTGCTCCTTGCTCTGCATGGCTCTGTTGTCCCTCTGGTCCCTGCAGGGTGGCACGATGGTATCAGTGACTTCAGGGGCAGGGCAAGGGGCTGGTGAGAGCTCAGGCTCCACACTCCAGCTCTCCCAAAGCTCCCGTGACCTTGGGCAGGATATTTGAGTTCTCCACAGCTCATTCATTGGTGAAGAGCTGTCACTGCATCCTCTGCTCCAGGGAAAATGCCTGGAATTCTGGGGAGTGGATGCAGAGAGAGACTCTCTGCTCTGCCAGCACAGCACACCCGGGGTGGGGATGGTGCTGAACGAGGAGGAGGAGGGCAGCCCTGTGCTGGTCTGGATCTGAGCTGGGATTGAGCTGTGGGAGCCCTTGGGCCAGAACTCTGTGGTTTTGGGTTGGATTGGATCAAAGTAGGGATCAGATTCCTGCTGGGAAGCGCAGCAGAGCTGATCATCTGCAGAACTCTTGGCTGACCTGGAGAAGCTCCGTGTTCTGCCATTCTCCTGTTGCTCTGAGGCAGGAGCTGTGCAGCTCTCAGTGCTGTCCCTTGTCCCCTGGGCTCCGTGCTGTCCCTTGTCCCCTGGGCTCCGTGCTGTCCCTTGTCCCCTGGGCTCTCTGCTGTCCCTTGTCCCCTGGGCTCCGTGCTGTCCCTTGTCCCCTGGGCTCCGTGCTGTCCCTTGTCCCCTGGGCTCTCTGCTGTCCCTGATCCCCTGGGCTCTGTGCTGTCCCTTGTCCCCTGGGCTCTCTGCTGTCCCTGATCCCCTGGGCTCTGTGCTGTCCCTTGTCCCCTGGGCTCTGTGCTGTCCCTTGTCCCCTGGGCTCTCTGCTGTCCCTGTTCCCCTGGGCTCTCTGCTGTCCCTGTTCCCCATGGCTCTCCGCTGTCCCTATTCCCTTGGGCTCAGTGCTGTCCCTATTCCCCTGGGCTCAGTGCTGTCCCTTGTCCCCTGGCTCTGTGCTGTCCCTTGTCCCCTGGCTCTGTGCTGGCCCGGTCCCAGCAGGGCTGGCCCAGTTCCTGTCCCAGGGGCGGGCCGTGTCTGCCGAGGGGGCCGTGGGCCACCCCAAAGCCACCCAGGGCCATTGTGTCTGTGGCCCTGTGACCCCGGCGGTGCCGCCGGCGGCAGCAGGAAAACGCAGAGCCCTGGGCTGGGATTTGTTAATCTCTGTTGAGATAAGGCCAGGCTGGAACTGGCTGCTCAGGGGATGGGGCCGCCTGTGCCTGCAGCCCCGCGGCGCTGTGCTTTGGGGTGGTGCTGCTCCCATGGAGCAGATCCCTGTGCTTTGGGGGATTTGGGGTATCCTGGGGCAGTGCTGTTCCCATGGAGCAGATCCCTGTGCTTTGGGGGATTTGGGGTGTCCTGGGATCTGTTGTTGGCTGAGCCTTTGGGAATGCAGGGCAGGGAAGCCGCCCCTGAGGCTCAGGGACACTGCAGGAGGATGGGCTGGGAAAACAAGGGATGTGGTGCTTGTCCCAGAGCAGCTGTGGCTGTTGTGGTGCTGTGCAGCCTCTCCCGCTCCTTTCCCGTAGAAAAAAAGCCTTTGTTGTTAATGGGAATGAAGGAAAAGCAGCTCAAGGCCGCTGTGACTCCAGCCCGAGCCCCTGTCCTGTGTTTGTGTTCCCGATGTGCTGACAGATGTTGGCTTTGCCAAGAAGTTGTCTCGGTGTGGCTGCAGGGGCAGGAACTGCTGCTGGCTTGTTCTGGCATTGACTCCAGCGCTGGGGAAGTCCCAGAATGCTGGGAAGGAGAACTGGAGCTCCCACAGTTATTGGAGAGCTTCATCTGCAGCACCAGAGCCCTTTCCTTCTACCCAGCCCAGTGCCTTTAAAAGCAGGAGGTCAGGCTGGGGAATGGGGCTGGGGAACCTCAGAGGGAAAGAGAATATTGATCCATGGGGAAAGGAGAGAACTTTTAGGGATGTGCTGCTGCTGTGGGGTTGGCATCTGCCATGGGGGGCTGGTTATGGGGTGACTGCAGAGGGTGACACTGGATGAGGGTGGCCATGGGGTGACTGCAGAGGGTGGCACAGCGTGGGCAGCCAAGACTGCTCTGCTGGGCCTGACCTGCTCCCCTCTGCTCTGCTCCCAGGCTGGAGCTTTCCAGGAGCACAGATCCCCGTGGCTGCTGCTCCCCTCCCTCCATCCCCTCCCAATCCTCCACCCCCTCCCCTCCCTCCATCCCCTCCCCATCCTCCATCCCATCCCCTCCCCATTCTCCAATCCCCTCCCCACCCTCCATCCCTTCCCCATCCTCCATCCCATCCCCTCCCCATCCTCTATCCCCTCCCCTCCCTCCATCCCCTCCCCTCCTTCTATTCCTTCTCCATCCTCCATCCCTCCCCATCTCTCAATCCCTCCCCTCCTCCATCCCCTCCATCCCATCCCTCCCCCTCCCTATCCCCTCCCCACCCTCCATCCCTTCTGCATCCTCCATCCCATCCCTCCCATCCCATCCTCTCACCCTCCATCCCCATTCCCATCCCTCACCCTCCATCCCTTCCTTCCCCATTCTCCATCCTTCCCCACCCTCCATCCTTCCCATCCCCACCTCTCCCCCATCCCCTCCCCACCCTCCATCCCTTCCCCATCCTCCTCCCCTCCCCACCCTCCATCCTTCTCCATCCTCCATCCCCTCCCCATCCTCCATTCCTTCCCCATCCCCACCTCTCCCTCCATCCCCTCCCCTCGTGCTGTTCCCCCTCCCAGAGCTGCAGCAGGAAAGCTCTGGCTGTTTCCTGCTGGAATTTCAGAGCCCATTAACTGCTCTCCCCCCTCCTTGGCATCTGGCGCTCCGAAATCCGAGTCCGTGTCTCACGTGGGATTTTGTCTTCCCCCTTTTTAAAAGGTTGCATGAAATAATATCCTGTCCTGAGTGAATTGGAGTTCACTGATCCCTGAGACAAGGCAAGAGTGTTGGCCATGCTCCAACCTCCTCCAGAAAGGTTTTGGGAGCGGATTTGGAGGGAAATGAGAAGTGGCTGGACAGGAGGAGCCCTGGCAGGGGCTACACCCGCTCACCCACGGAAATCAGCTTGAAAGGAGCAGGGATGCCATCCATCATCTGCCTCCCAGAGTGCTGGAATTGCCAGGAATATTTCCATCTGTTGAAATCTCTGTGTTTATTTTCCTTCAGGAGTTCCTTGGCATTTCCCCTCTCTCCCCACTGCGATTGGAGCAAGGGACAGGAGGGGTCTCCTGGTGTCCTCGAGGCTGAAATTGGGGAGCACAGAGGAATCCTGCCCCTCCAGCTGCCTGGGATTGGGGTGGTGGATACGGAGGGGGGTTTCTTAGCCCTTGATGCCAGCCAGGATTTGGAAGAACTCCATGGACCATGGGTCAGAGGTCACCATGGAGAGGAGGAGGAGGAGGAGGAGGTGGAGGAGGAAGGATGGGTTTTTCCTCCCTGTGCTGCTGGTAGCTGGAGATGGACATTTTATTTCCTGGACATCTCCAAAAACTTGGGGAAACTCAGCTTGGAGAGGAGGCTGCACCAGGAGGTTTTAGGACCTTTATGCTGGTTTGGAAATATGATGGGATCAGCTGTGGCTGGGATGGGATTCATCCACCCTGGACATTTCAGGTGGGTTTTCTCCTCTCTGTGGTCATCTGGTCTTTGGAAAAATTGGAAGTGCATCCAAGATTTGGCTGCTGGGAGCAGCAAGAGGAGAACCAACTGAGCACATCTGGGTTTTCCAGAGGCTGGAGGAGATTCCCCACCTGGAGCAACCTGCAGGGTCAAACCAGCTGATTTTGGTTTAAAATCTGACGGTCCCTGTGCTCACCAGCACCACGTTTCTGACCTTTCCATATTCCAAACATTGCTGGTGTCCCAGGGCTGCAGGGCATCCATGGAGGAGCTGAATTTCACCAAACCCCAGGAGGAGTGGGCTCTCTGCTTCATTTGTTAGTGAATTCATTCCTTATTTCCTACATGTTGTCTTCAGATTATCCTTCCTCCTGTGCCTTGCACGCACAGAGCATGAAATTAATTAATTAATTAAAGGCGTGGTTCATTGCTGCGTCTTCCCAAGACAAGGAGAAAGTCCTTAAAGCCGGCAAAAAGGGATTTGGGATTATTTTTATTTAACATTTTGCTTTTTTCTTTCAGCAATCATCATTTTACCAGCTCCTGCAGGCGGGCTGGCCGGTGAGTGTCACTTTGGTCACTTTGGGGTCGGGTTTTTCCTTGGTGGCAGCTGAGTTCTCCCTGCTCCAAGCACTTGATGGGTTTTCCCAATATTTTTCTTCTTAATCCAGAGAAAACCCGGAGCTCCCGGGCCCCCAGGACATCCAGGGAAAACAGGAGCACCTGTAAGTACAAAAGCCCTGCTGTCCCCTCGGTGGCCCTGCTGCCACTCTGGCTGCCCTGGGGACATTTTCAAGGCCGATGTCCCCAAGCACTCGGGCTGTGGCTGTAATGAGGGGTTTTGGGATCGGGTTTCAAAGCCGCCTAATGGATTTCTGGGATTTTCACTGAAACCCGGGATGTTTGATATCCAACTCCCGGGGTGTTCCTGGCAGCCACAGCCCCTCTGTCTCTGCCATCTGAGCAGGGCTGGCTTCGTTTCCTGGGGCATCGGGTTCCAGCCTTGTTTTTGGAGAAGGATCCATGTGGCTCCCTCCCAGAGGCACAAGAACAAGGCAGGGAAGGGCTGGGGCAGGATTTGTGTGGGGCCAGCCTGTGCTGGGGAGGGTCTCAGCCCCATGCCCACCACCCTGGCATTGCTGGGTGGTGCTTCCCCCCCACCTGGCAGTGAGGCAAAGGAAAGGAAGGCAAAACTCCCTGTCTGACATCCCATCAGGAACCAAAGCAGTGGGAAAATGGATCTGTTCCTGATCCCAGAGCTGCCCTGGGCACAGCCCCTGGGCATGGTGGGCATGGTGGGGGTGCCAGGGATGCGAATTCTCCCACTCTGCCCTTCCCAAGGCCACCTCTGGGCATTGCTGCTTGTCCTCCCAGCCTCCTCAGGGCACAGGGGGACACCGTGGGTGACTCAATTCCTGTTTGTGCACAGGGACCCTGCGGAGCACCGGGAGAGCCGGGGCAGAAAGGCCAGCGGGGGTACACGGTGAGTAGGGGCTGTGGGGACACTTGGAAAGGTCAAATGTGCCCTCGGGGCTGCCCTGGCACCCTCAGGAGCCCTGCCCCTCTTAGATCACCCCCTGGGTGAGGGGGAGTCGTGACAGGGCTGGGGACAGTTTGGGGATGGTGTGGCTGGTCGGGAGGTGATGGGGTCGATGTCCTGGTCCCCTCCCAGCCATGGCTGTGCCAGGCAGGGGTGGCTCTGCAGGGTCACTCCCCTGCTGCTGCTGCTGCTCCTGTCCTGCACCTGCAGCACCCAGGGGTGGCTCAGGCACAGCTCAGCACAGCCCCTTTGGGTGCTGCACTCTCCAGGTGATGCCCTCCCAGGCAGCTGTCCCAAAACGGCTGTGCCAGAGTCCTTTTGGCACCCCCTGGAAACCCCCAGCTCTGCATGGGATGGGTGAGCTCTGCCTGTGCCCCTCCATGGGGATCCCTCATGGAATCCCATCTCCCCTGGGACTGCCCAGCTCAGCTCCCTGTGGGGTTTGGGTGCCCCGTGGGCACGAGGGAAGGAGAGCAATGTCCCACTCTCCACACTGCTCCTTAACCTGCCTGAATTCAGGATCTCACTGAGCTCAGGGATGAAGGAAAAGCTGCCCTGAAGCTTGAGCTGGTGATGGATCCTGAGGTGGATCTGCTCCAACTCCTGCACGTGGGAAGGGATCAGCAGCAGCTTTGAGCCAGGAGCTGATGCAGGAGCTTTCACTCCCTTCTCTCCCTGCATTGCTTCCTCCCTGCCCTCTGTGTTCATCCTGCTGCTTCCAGCTATCCCAGGGTTTTGGTGGAGAGCCTGGACAGACCCACATGCCCAGCATTGCAGCCCCTGGATGCACAGAGCTTTCCCCCAGCTCCAGAGGCAGAGGCAGGCAGAGCTCAGTGTTTCATTTACTGCTTTCAAAATGTGGATTTTTTTCCTTTTCCATGCTTGGATTTTCCTCCCCAGGGGGAACCCGGGCCCCAGGGCTTGCCAGGACGTGTGGGATACCCCGGCTCCAATGGTTTCCCTGGCTTGGATGGCAAACCTGGCCCGTGGGGGCTGCCAGGGGAGCAGGTGAGCTGTGCCAGGGATTGTTCAGGATCAGGGGAAAATGGAGCTCCAAACCCTGGGCAGGAGACAGGGAGCTCCTACAGCTGTTTCTCTTGCCTCCTTTAGAATATTTCTCCTCAGCCCCCAAACCAGGCAGGCCTGGATTAGGGCCTCAGGGTTGAGGTTTCCCAGGAATAAAAGGGGTCTGGGATAACCAGAGCTGCAGCTCCTGGGTGTGCTGGGTCTGAGCTCAAGGGCTGGGGCTGCTGCACCTGGAGCTCCTCGTGGAAAATAACTGCAAATCATGGAATGGCTTGGGTTGGAAGGGACCTTAAAAATCATCTCACTGCACCCCGTGCCATGGGCAGGGACACCTTCCACTAGACCAGGGTGCTCTGAGCCCTTGAGGGCTCAAAACTCAGAGGGTGACCAAGAAATGAGAGCAATTCCAGTGTTCAATCCAGGAATCTGCTCCCTGGGTCCCTGCCCTTCTCCAGAGCCCTGGCAGCAATCCCTGGGGGACACAGGCAATGATCCTGGGCTTGGGAGCTTTCTCAGGGGGGTTTACAGGACGGGATGGTGCTGAAAGGTTTGGGGTTCTCTGGGGAGCAGGGTTGGGCATGGGTGGGAGGTGCTGGGCAGCCCCTCAGTGCCTCCTCTGCTCCTTCCTCCCCCTTCCCAGGGCCTCCAGGGCTTCCAGGGTGACCGAGGGCTGGCTGGGGACAAGGGAGAAGAGGTGAGTGGGCTCTGGCTTGCACAGCCATGGGCACCATGAGGTGCCAGCCCCAGCCCCAGCCCCAGCAGGTGCTCCTGGTGCCAAACACCACCACCTTTCATTACTGGTTTCACTGGGACCAGCACTGGTGCTGCAGCTCCTCCCCAGGCCCATCCAGGGCTTTGTCAGCCAGGATGGAAAATGTCCATAAAAAAGTGAATGCTGCTGGTTTGTCACCCTTTCATTTTTTAATTTTCCTCTCCACTTATTCTTCTTAAGACCAACATTTTTAGAGCTGCCCAGGAGATTTTTGGGCTCCTCCAAGGCCTGATCATCCTGGGGGGGTTGAGAGCTAATTTCTTCTTTTCGAAGCAGCAGTCCCACGTGGGTTATCAGATCCCTGTTCTGGGCCACTCTTTGTGCCCTCCTGCCTGTGCAGGCTCTGTGTCCCTGCTGTGGGTGACACAGGAGCTGCAGGGAGGTGACACCGTGCTGGGGACCAGCAGCCAGCCTTTGCCTCTGGGCTGCCCCCTTTAGCACAACCTCGAGGGTCCCCATCCTCCTGTCCCACCCTGATTGTGTCCCCTGGGGCACAGCAGCCACATTGGAGCTCCTGGTGGCCCAGCTGGGGCTCGTCCTTGCTCCATTTCATCCTTGTTCCATTTCAGGGTTTCTTGGGAGACCCTGGACCAGCAGGGGACAAAGGAGAGAAGGGAGCCAAGGTGAGGGTGGCTGTCCCTGCCCCTCACAGCCCTGCCAGGGTGGGCAGGGGTCTCTCCCTCCCTGCCACAGCCCCCCAGCCCCGGTCCTGCTCTCCTCCTCCATCACTCAGGCTGCTCTTGGCTTTTCCAGGGGGTGAAGGGGGACAATGGGCTGCCAGGTCCTGCCGGGCTCCAGGTGAGTTCCTGTGTCCACACCCTTCCCTCCATCCCCTTTGCTGGCCTGTCCCCTGTCCCTCTCTGCAATGTCCCCAAGCCCACGCTCTTCTGCCCTTGGCAAAGCCCTCGTGGTCTCTGCGCTGTCCCTGCCCCTCCTGGGAGGGAGGGGACAAAGGCAGAGCCACCCCAAGGTGGTGACACCTCATTCCTGGCTTCTCTCCCAGGGATTGGTGGGGCTGAAGGGTGTCCTGGGCTTCCAGGGCCCTGCAGGGCCAGAGGTGAGTGGATTTACCTTCTCTGTGTCCCCTACCCTCCCTGAATGGGTGCAGGAGCCAGGGATTCCCACTGGGAAGAGGAGTCTGGGCAGGGAGGGTTTTCCCACTGGGAAGAGGGATCTGGGCAGGGACGATTTGGGTTTTACATCCAGGCACATTGGGGCCTTGCCTCCAGCTTTTCCTATCCCTGTTCTGCCTGGGAATGAGGAAAAATTAAGGGAAAGGAAGAAAAATGAAGGGAAATGAGCTTTTCCAGAGCATACAGGGACTTATTTTAGGTGAGATGAATCCCAGGCTGGCAGCACCTGGTTTTTCCAGGCTGGTTTTATCAGCATATGGATATAGCTCGGTGCTCCCACACAACTGGGAGACATCCTGTCCAGGAATGAGCTGGAAAAGGATTTAAAAGGGAAACTGAAGTGGTTTGGTGGTGAATGGATGCATTTTCCAGCGTGGAAGGAGTCAGGGAGCTGGGGTTGGGCAGCAAATGTCCGAGGGGGCATCGAGCAACTGATGGGAAGAAATGTGCAAAATGACGTGAAGAAAAAAGGGGGATTTGGGATGAAGGAGAGAATCAAAGCAAAAAAAAGGCGGTTTTGTCTCTCCTGCTGCAGGGAGAAGGTGGCTCCGTGGGTCCCCCGGGCCCTGCTGGTCCCATGGTGAGTCTCAGGTGGAATTTCAGGCAGTGGAGCTGCTGCTGCCCAGGGTGGCACCTTGTCCTTCCCAGTTCTCGTTCCAATTTACAGCTAAAAACGCTGCATTTGGTTGAAATCACCCCTGGGAGCGGGGGGAGGATTGCAGAAGGTCCGGTGGTGTTAAAACTGAGCAGTAAAACACTGCAGCATCCCCAGCAGCCCGGGGATGCCTCTGCTGCAGGGGACGTGCCCAGAAATGCCTGTCCCAGCTGCCCCGCGGGGCTGAGCAGGGTCTTGCCTTGCAGGGAGAGCCGGGCCAGCCGGGATCCGTGGGATGCCGAGGCATCAATGGCTCTCAGGTGGGTCCGTGCCGCTCCCCATCCTGCGGTGTTTGGGATTTCGCGGCCGCTGCGCTCACCCCGCCCCTGCCCTGCTCTCTCCGCAGGGGGAAACGGGCCCTGCTGGGATGCCCGGACCCCGCGGCCCCAAGGTAGGAGATCCCGGGGGTCCCGGGGGGTCCCGAGGCTCACCGAGCCTCCCCCAGCAGGGATGTGATCCCAACCCACCCCAAAAGCTGCAAAGAGTTTGGGGCAGGGGTGGGAATCCTTTCCATCCCCCTCAGTGTGCCATCAGCTGGGAACTCCGGAGCTCCTCAGCAGCCGGGAATTCCCAGGAGAGATTTTGGATCCTCATGGCAGCTCCCTGTCCCCCCCTCCTCCGCAGGGACCCCAGGGCTTGCAGGGCAGGCGTGGCCCCCCCGGCCCCAGGGGCTCTCAGGTGAGTGGGTGCTGTCCTCGGGGGGGGGGTGGATCCCTCCAATTCTCTTCTAGGATCTGCTGGGATTTGGAAGTGGACATGAAATCCTTGACCTTGGGGGTCCTTGGGGGACCTGGGAGTGGCTGGGAAGGGCTGTGTCCCCTGGGTGACCTGGTGGGGACACTGTGGGATGTGGAGCAGCTCCTGGGGGGCTGGGCAGGGCCGTGTGGGCTGGGGTCTCACCCACAGAGCAGGACAGGGAGCCACATCCCTCTTATTCCCAACCTTTGCTTTCCCCAGGGCCCAGCAGGGCTGGAGGGGTCCCCTGGTCCCAAAGGAGACACAGTAAGAGCATTTTTTCTGCACCTTGGTGGGGGTGAAGCCCAGGCTGGAGGGATTTCCCTGGAGGGACCTGAGATGTGGGGCTGAGGGGGTCCCTGTCCCTGTTTTTGGAGGGGTCAGCACTTCCAGCTGAGCTCCCAGATGCCACCTGGAGGTCCCTGGTCACCCTGGGGAGGGGATGTGGAGGGGCTGGGTGCTCTGATGGGAGCCCTCTTCACTCTGGGACAGGGCCAGGAGGCAGGGAACGGCTGGAGCTGGGCCAGGGCAGGCTCAGGCTGCAGAGCAGGGCAAGGCTCTTCCCCCAGAGGGTGCTGGGCACTGCCCAGGCTCCCCAGGGAATGGGCACGGCCCCGAGGCTGCCAGAGCTCCAGGAGCGTTTGGACAGCGCTGCCAGGGATGCCCAGGCTGGGATTGTTGGGGGTCTGGGCAGGGACAGGAGTGGGATTTGATGATCCGTGGTGATCCCTCTGGCTCAGGACAGTCTGTGATTCCAGGATTCCTCTTGCAGGGTACAGATGGTGCCCCTGGGGTGAGGGGACAGCCAGGCCAGGAGGGCCCTGGGGTAAGTGCATGGGAGGGGGGTGGTTGGATGTGGGGGCTTTCATCCTCCCCCTCACAGCCCCACAAAATCCTGCAAGGAATTTTCTGTTTCCCCTGTGCTGTGGGAGGGCTGTCACCTCCAGGAGCACATGCAATACTTCCCTTTGTGTTTTTCTTCTTTTAACTTGCATTCTCTCTCTCTCTGAAGGGTTTTCTTGGCCTGCCAGGTGCAAGAGGTGCTCGAGGAGAGCGGGTGAGTGATGGCATCTGTAGGATCCCTGCTTGGGATGCAGGAGAGCTGGGGCAGAGCAGCCCAAAGCTGCAGCTCTGTGTTCTTTACCTGTGCTTGGACTTGATGTTAGAATGGAATCCCAGAATCCCAGAGCCACAGAATCCCAGAATCCCAGAATCCCAGAATGCCTGGGTTGGGAGAGACCTCCAAGATCATCAAGTCCAACCCATGCCCCAACACCTCCACTAAACCCTGGCACCGAGTGCCACATCCAATCTTTCCTTAAACACATCCAGGGATGGTGACTCCACCACCTCCCCAGGCAGACAATTCCAGTACTTTATCACTCCTTCAGTATAAAACCTTTCCCTAAAAGGTGGCAGTTGGGGTTGTTGAGGAAGGCAGAGCTGAGCTTGGCCTCCTTTTGCCCAAGAGCTTTCAGAGTTGGGAGTGTCCTGGGGGATCCCCTCCCTGCCTTGGGGAGGCTCAGGGAGGTGGGAATGCTTTGGCCTGAGTTAAGGAACACAGCAGTGAGGATAAGACACTTGTCATTGTTTTGGTGGTGCCAGGGATGCCACCAGCAGCTGGGAGCTGGGGCTGGGACCAGCATGAGGTGCTGGGGTTGGTGTGGTGGGGATTGAACCCAAAAGCCCTGGAGCTTCCCCACCCCGAGGAGCAGATCCAGCAGGTCCCTGCTCCCAGCTCAGAAAGGCCCAGCCAGAGCAAAGCCCTGACAAGAGCAGGGCAAAACTCCCTTGATTGGTGCCAGAATGAGATGCCAGCTTGCAGCAGGGCTCTCTCAGTGTAACCCCCACTGCTGCTGCTCCCGCAGGGCTGCCGAGGTCCGGGTGGAGCCAAGGGAGATTCGGGAGCCAGAGGAGCCAAGGTACCCCTTCCCGAGGCTGCGGTGCCTGCAGCTGCTCCCTCTGCTGTTCCCATGTGCTTTACCCAGCTCTGGGTGGCTGTGGCTGCCCGAGGACCCTGTTGGATTTTGGGGACTGTGGCAGCCAGGCAGCTCACTCTGTGCTGATCCCATCCTGATCCCATCCATCCTTGCCTGCTCCATCTCCCTTTGGCTGTTTAAAAAATGTATTTCCCCATTTCTGGTGCCCCAGGGATGCAGGGGGAGGAGGGTTTGGGGTGCTCAGCCATGCCAGTGTTGGGGAATTCCTGCCTGTAGAGCAGGGAATTGCTGGCCCTGCTTTGTGACCTGCTGTGTTTTGTTCCCCCAAGGGCCCACGAGGAGCACAAGGAGCAAAAGGCCCTCCAGGGACCAGGGGCCAGGGGGGCTTGCAGGGCTTCCCCGGCCCCCGAGGGGCAGCAGGGCCACGGGGACCAGATGTGAGTGTCACTGGGCTGGCGGGGACACACAGGTGTGGGCTGTGTCACAGCGTGGGGACAGCCTGAGGGGCCACGTGTGGCAGTGCTGATTTATGGGATCTCTCCTAAGGGATCCCTTTAACAGCATCAGCCACGGGGAGCTTGGCCCTGAGCCCCCAGCCTGGGGCTGCAGGTGCCTCCAGCACCCAAACCGAGCTTTGCCCTGCCTGCTCCATCCCAAAATTGGCTGCTGGGTTCACGGATGCCAGAGCAGCTCCCGACAGAGGATTCCCAGCCCTCCCCAGCTGCCTCAGCCCTGCAGATCCTGCTGAGACCCTGCTCTGGGTCAGCTCCTGTGCAGCTTTTGGGAGCAGAGGGCTTGTGGATTGCTCATTTTGTGCCCCTCTCTGACTCCTGCCAGGCTCTGGAGCCTGTGCTGGCAGCCCTGAAGGGCTCTGGGAATGCTTTTTCCTGCAGTGTGTGCCCCCAGGGAGCTGTCTGGGTGACTGAACCCACCCCCAGATCCGTGTCTGAGCTGGGAACCGAGGCCAGGCTGGCTGCTGATCCCGAGGGATTCCCTTCTCAGGAAAAGGAGGATAATTTCCCCTCCCACCTTTCCAGTCTGCAGGGGATGCCCTCCCACTCCCAGACCTTCCTGGATCTCCTCTTTTGCTATTCAGGATGAACAACAACTCCTCCCACCTCTCCAGGAGCTGGGCATGCAGCAGGAATCATCTCCCTGCCTTTTCCACCCTCACAAGGGCTGGAGCAGGCAGGAGCCTTGGCACAGCATTCCTTGGAACTGCCTTTAATTTGTCCACCAGGAAACAAAAAACCCCAACTGTGTCACTTTGGGCCACACCAAACCGTTGAGATTTTTCCTTCTGCCCAGTTTTTGAATCCTGGGGGATGGGGGAAGTCCCCATTCCCATCCCAAAGCTCCACCCTGGTCTCGCTCCTGATGTTTTCCCCTACACCAGCAGCAGGCTGGTGACTCCCCTGGGATCAGAGGCTGTGTTTTCCCTGGGTGATTCCTCCCCTCTCTCTCCTGGCAGGGAGAAGAAGGTCAGATCGGCCCTGCAGGGCTGAACAGCAGCGAGGGACCCAAGGTCAGCGCCAGAATTGGCTGCTTTCCCACGGGCTTGCATGGAAAACAGGGATGTGGCCACCCTGCCAGGGTGCCAGCACCCAGGGACACCGTCCTGGGGAGGGGCTCCAGCCTCGTGGCCTCTCCCTGATGATCTCCCTATAGATGAGTCCCCCCTGGGCTGCAGGGGTGGGGGACACCTGCAGATTTGCAATGTCTGTGTTCTCCTTTGTGTGAATTTTAGGGATGCCAAGGACCTGATGGCCCCAAGGGAACGCCAGGACCACGGGGAGCCCGGGTAAGTCACGGGGAGCTGGAATTTGGAGCATCCTTGGCTGTGGGGGATTGAGACAGCCCTGGATTGAAACGTCCCTTGCTTGGCTTGGGGGCAGAGCACATCCTTCAGGCATCAGATTTTCCTCCAGATCTGCAGCTCTGGATGGTTTTGTGATTCCTGGTGTTTTCCAGGGCCGTGTGGGGCAGCGTGGGCTGGTTGGAGTGCCTGGACTGCCCGTAAGTAGAGGATATCCCACATCCCTGAGCTGCCACGTGGAACTGTCAATGCTGGGACGTGGGAGCAGCATCCTGGGATGTGGCCAGATCAGAGGATCGGGAATTTGCGCAGGGAAAGTTGGGGATGAGCAGCTCAGGCTGTTGCATGTTGAATTTTGACAAACCACCTGCCCAGCCCCAGAATGCCAAGCACAGAAAATTCCAGAGAAGAACTTTATAAGGAAGCTCTGTTATTCAGAGCTGTGCTTGATGAAGGAGCCAGGAATAAACAGCTGGGGCAGGAGGAGGGAAAACCCAGCCGAGGGGTTCCTGCTGGGAATGGCTTCCCTCCCACACGGATGTTATTTCCCATCCCAAGGGGGTGGAGCAGGGAGGAGCTGCAGGAGCTGCGTGGGGCGAGCTGAGCACTGAGGAACCCACAGCTCCACACACGCCAGGCAGTGCCACTGCTCATGTCCCACACTGTCACCCTGGGGCCGGAGCAGCCCTTGTGGGGTCACCCTGAGGCAGAACTCTCCTTGCAGGGCTCGCGGGGCGTGCCGGGAGCGGAGGGAGCAGAAGGAAAGCCTGGTACACAGGTTCCCATCCTACATCTGTACTTGGATGGGGACACGGTGCTGGGGTGTGGGGACAGGGGCAGCTGAGCCCGTGGGGACACTTCCCAACCTCCCATCCCATGGC
Source organism: Eopsaltria australis (assembly GCA_034509425.1). Lineage (NCBI taxonomy): Eukaryota > Metazoa > Chordata > Aves > Passeriformes > Petroicidae > Eopsaltria > Eopsaltria australis. Next base: position 860,874 of record JAVTVJ010000183.1, read on the forward strand.
TGTATAGGACAAGACCTTGATCCCATCCATGGGGACACTTCCCAACCCTCCCATCCCATGGTTGATCCCATCCATGGGGACACTTCCCAACCCTCCCATCCCATGGTTGATCCCATCCATGGGGACACTTCCCAACCTCCCATCCAGTGGTTGATCCCATCCATGGGGACACTTCCCAACCCTCCCATCCAATGGTTGATCCCATCCATGGGGACACTTCCCAACCCTCCCATCCAATGGTTGATCCCATCCATGGGGACACTTCCCAACCCTCCCATCCAATGGTTGATCCCATCCATGGGGACAATTCCCAACCCTCCCATCCCATGGTTGATCCCATCCATGGGGACACTTCCCAACCCTCCCATCCCCGGTTGATCCCATCCATGGGGACACTTCCCAACCCTCCCATCCCCGTGGCCAAGTGGGAAAGGACTTTGATAGCATCTCCATGGGGACACTTCCCAACCTCCCATCCCTGTGGTCATGTGGGACAAGACCTCGATCCCATGGACCTGACCCTGATGGGGGCTGGGAGAGGCTGTTCTGCCTCCCCATCCTCATCCTCACCCTTGTCCTGCAGGGTCACCCAGGGATCATGGGAAGCCCAGGCAGGAGGGGACTGCTGGTGAGTGGAGCTGATTTCTGCCCCTCCATCCCTCTGCTCAGCTTTATCCCATTGGGAATGTGCTTCCAAAGCGTGTCTGTGGGATGGGATGGAGCAAGGGCAGCTGGAGGGTGCTTTTCTGGGAATCCTCCTGGGGGGAAAAGGATTGGGAACAGGATTTCCCACCCTGGCACTACTACCTTGGACAGATCCAGCAGCAAGACCAGGGTTTGCTTTCTGCAGGATTTCATGTATTTATCTTTGCTCTGAAATTTAAAAAAAAAATTATTAAAAAATAAAAATCTGACACTTGCCTCAAAAGAGAGGATGAAAACTGGATCAGAGACAACCTGAGTGCTGCCAGCATCACACAGAGTGTCTGGGGGCACGAGTGGGTGTTGAGTGTGTCCAGCTGTGGTGATTCCATGAGGAATTCAGGAGCTGGATTTTAGGGAAAAGCCCCAGTGCTGCCTTCAGCAGGCTGGGCCCTTCCCCTGTGCTTTAGGCTGGGCTCAAACCCAGGCCTGAGTGTCTCCATGGCTCCTCTCCTGCTCTTTCCTCCAGGGATTTGCTGGTTTGCCAGGGAGCCGTGGGCACGCTGGAACTCCTGGATCCATAGTAAGGAAAAAAATGTTCCTCTGCATGAACTGTGTTTTCCTGGGTGGGATGGCAGTGGGGCTGGTGCTGCTGGAGGGGAATATGGGGCTTCCCTTGGGAATCAGGGCATCTGTAGGACCTGATCTTACCTGGCTGATAAAAGACATTAAAAAGCCCCAGTGGTGGAAATAACTGGGGCTAGGGAAGAGCAGAATTATTCCCCCAAGGAATCAGCCTGCTCCAGGAACTGTGCAGCCTCCCTGAGCCTGGCAGGCTGTCCATGGGGAATGGCAGCTCGTGGAAACCCTCCATGGCTGAGCAGGAGCTGGCCCTGGGTGCTGGGAGGAGACCCCAGTGGCAGAGGGTGGCACAGGTTCAGGGGGAGGGTGCTGGGCACTGCCCAGGGAATGGGCATGGCCCCGAGGCTGCCAGAGCTCCAGGAGCGTTTGGACAGCGCTGCCAGGGATGCCCAGGCTGGCATTGCTGGGGGTCTGGACAGGGGCAGGGGTTGGACTCCATCCTGGTGGATCCCTCCAGCTCAGTGATCTGGGATGGAGACCTGGAACAGCTCCTGCAGCTGGAGCAGCTCCTCCCTGAGAGCTTGTCCTCAGCTCTGGGCTTGGTGATGACCTTCAGAGCAGGGATTGTCACCTTCCCTGGTGACAGCCCTGCCAGCTGTGGGGGCGGGTGTGCAGGAGCCACCAGGAGCAGCCACAATGGCCGAGTTTGCCCCCTGTGACCCCGCTGGCCCCAGGTGACCCCAGCTCAGGGGCAGCAGCGGGGGCTCGGCGGGGCTCGGCTCCTCTCAGCCTTTGGCTGACACCTCCTCCCCAAACAATCCCAAAGGGCTCGCCAGGAAAGCCTGGACCTGATGGAGACCCGGGTTCCCTGGGCCCAAAGGTGAGAGCTGGGGTTTGGGGGGGCTGCTTGGGGCAGTGATAGTTGTGAACAGCCCCCAGAGGCTCTGGGCTGCCATGGGGGACCTGGGGGAATCCCATGGACCCAGCCCAAGGGATCACTGAAGAAGGGAGGGTGCCTGGCTGCCTCCCAGGAGTGGGGATTTGCTAATTCCCTTGTTTTTCCTGGCAGGGGCTGCCTGGGAAGCCGGGCCTGGAGGGGCCACAAGGACCCGTGGGTGCCTATGTAAGTGACAGAGCTGCCCATGGAGGGGACACGGCGGTGGCAGGACAGGACTGGGGCAGCCTCCAGCTGGGCACTCCCATCCTCCCACAGCTCCTGCCTTTCCCTCAGCCACCTTCTCCCAAAAGTACAGAGAGCCCAGGCAGCCCCAGCTGCCTCCTAACCCCGAGCTCTTCCCAGGGCTATCCAGGACCTGCCGGAGACCGCGGGAGGCTGGGACACAGGGGAGACAAGGTAGGGATGGCACACCCACTCCAGCATTGGAAGCATTGGAAGCATTTTTGGGATGAGTTTTGAACCCAGTGGATGGGTTTGGAGTTGTCCACAGTCTCCATCAGCCATGGTGGGAGGAGAGCAGCAGGATCTGTCTCCCACAGCAGGTGAACCAGTGGCTCTCCAGCACCTCCTCTGCCCAAACACCTCTGCATTGTTCTAAGAGCTGGTTTTTGTTTGTTTTATTGTGCTTTTTAAAGAGATTTTTGCATTAAAACATAGGGAGGAAAAGAAATCTTTCTTGCCTCCTAATAGGGAGAAAGGGGAGCTCAAGGTCCACCAGGATTTCCAGGAAAAGCTGGTCCAAAGGTAAGAGCTGTTTGCTGATGTTCTGGGCAGCTCCAGATCCCTGGAAAAGCTCCAGGCAAATTCCCTGTGCTGGGCTGGGAATGGGGAAAACGGGAAATCTTTGCCATAGGAATTATTGCCAATCTTGCAGCTAAACCGGGAGGGGGCTCAGCCAGGGCTGTGTCACTGATGGTGCTCTTGTCCCCCAGGCCCTGCCAGGTCCCCCTGGTCCTCGTGGTGCTCCTGGCTCCCAGGTAGGGCCCTCCATGCTCCCTGTGTTCCTGGCTGCTCCATCCCTGTGCGTGGATGTGTGACCTGCAGCACATCCCCTGTGCTGCCTGCAGCATGGATCCATCCCAAACCCCTTCTTGGGAGCAGGCAGGACCCTGGTCCCATTCCCTGCTCCCTGGGTCCTGTCCTGAGGCAGCACAGACGCTGCTGAGATGGTGCCAGGACATGGGGACACCTGAGCAAAGCCTCACCCTGATCCCAGCCCCTGGTCCCCCTTTCCGTGGGCACCCTGCTGACCATCCCTCTTTCCCCAGGGCAGGACAGGTGACCCAGGTCCCCGAGGGCTCCCAGGGCTGCCTGTAAGTGCAGAGCTTCACCGTGCTGGGGCAGGGTGATGTCCCACAGGGGGGACATCCGTGCCCACTCTGGGACATTCTCATGCCTGGGGTGGCTGTGGGGCAGGGAACACCCCAAACCCTGTGTGTGGGGGTGGTGACAAATGGGGACAGCGATGACCTACACCTGCAGGGAGGGAGCCTGGAGCAAGTGGCACCTTCTGGACCCGAAGATGACCCAACTGCATCAGGCTTCCCCTGCCATGGCTCTCCCAGAGCTGTGTTGGGGGGGGCTGAGGGGTTTGTTGGCCTTGCAGGGTGTTCCTGGCACACGAGGGCTGGATGGCATTCCCGGCAAGCCTGGCTTGGCTGGAGAGAGAGGCGCCCCTGGAGCAGCTGGTGCTGCTGGCCTGGCTGGGTACCCGGTGAGTGCTGCTGGGGCCCTCCCCTGATGCTCTCAGGAGGACAGGGATGAAGGATTTTGCTGCTCAGCACCTTTGGGGAGCTCCTGAAGCACCTGCAGGCTGGGAAGAAAAAGGTGCAGGGGGCTGGAGGAGCTGGAGCATGGATTCTCTTCCCGTGGTGTGCCAGGACATCCCAGCCCCTGCTTGGGAGCTGCAAAGGCTCCTGAGCTGGGGCCAAACCTCTCTGCTGATGTGGGGTGTTTGTTCTCAGGGCCGGGAAGGTCCTGCAGGACGTGAAGGGCCTGCAGGGATGAGAGGAGAGAAGGTGAGGACAGAGCAGGGGGTTGGTTCCCCTTGGAGCTGCCCTCAGCCTCGGGCTCACCCCACTGACCTCCCCAGGGCTGGGGGGGCCAGCACTGCTCCCAGTGGGATGGGGATTTACATCTCTGGGGGCTGCAGGGACAGAGGAGCACCACGGCTGCTTGTCCTGACTGTGTGTCCTCTGCAGGGTGAGCTGGGACATCCCGGGGGAGCCGGAGTCCGTGGGCTGGATGGGGAGCAGGTACAGCTGGAACTGTGTCCCCACCCTGGTGGGGCTGCTCCGGCCTCCCCCTCCCCAGTTCCCTGTTCCAGAGGTGGAAAAGGATGGGAGGAGGCTGCTCATCCTTAAAAAAGCCAGAAGGTTAAAGCTGGCTCAACGAGCTGTGCTAAGGCTGGGCTTTTCTTCCCTCCCCAGGGAGCACCAGGAGCGCTGGGAGCAGAGGGTCAGCCGGGGCCCAAGGGTGAGCAGGTGGGTGCTGGGGGTGATGCTGGGGGTGGTGCTGGGCTCACCCCACTCCTGCAGGGTCACCTGAATCCATGGGAGGTGTTTGAAACGCCCCCAGCATCCTCCTGCCCAGGGATTGACATTGCTCCACGTGGCAGGGGAGTCCCAGAAGAAAACTGGGTTTTTCCCAGTATGGGAAATTATGGAGGGCAGCCAAGATCATCCTGGTGATCTTCATCCCATCCAGGGAGAGGCAGGAACCCATGGAACTCCGGGCATCAGAGGGAGCCCTGGGGAGCCAGGGGACGAGGGGACAGAGGGGCCACCGGGACGGCCTGGCAAGCAAGGGAAGGAGGTACGTGTGGGATTGTCCCCACAGGGAATGGGAAAGGGAAAGGTGCTGCCTCTGGACCCTGCCCCACACAGCCTGGGATGCTCCATGGAACCAGAGGTTGATGTTTTGGGGTCCCCGTGCTCAGCATTTTGTCCCCACTCCCTTTTGGGGCAGCGGGGTCACAGCTGGGGCGAGGCTGCCTTACCCAGCATCAAAATCCCAGCCAGGGGAGGGTGGAAAAGCCCATGGAAATCAGAGCTCAGCTTTTAACCCACCCTGGGATGGAGCTGGGGGCAGCTGCTGTGTCTGATGTGGGCGTTTCCCTCTGGGCAGGGTGACACGGGTGACACTGGAGACCCGGGCGAGCCAGGACTGCGGGGACAGAAGGTGAGGAGTGTCCCTAACTCTGTCCCTCCTTCCAGCAGCTCGGGAACACCCCTGGGCTGCTCAGCCTCTGCTGCTCCATGCTGGGGACAGAGCAGCACAGGGGTGTCCCCAGGGTGACCTGCTCTCTGTGACACCCAGCCAGAGGGTGACACACCTCATCTCCGTGCAGAAACTCATTTATTGCTGTTCCTCCTCCCTCTTTGTGGTGACACTTGTCTCCATCTCTGAGCAGGGCAATGCTGGCCCCAGGGGCCTTCCTGGAATTCCTGGTCCAGGAGCTGCCACTGGGGACATTGGAGGGAAAGGCCAGAAGGGAGAGAAGGGCCGGGAAGGTTTGCTGGCAAGTACAGCTGGGGCTGGGCTGCCCCACCCTGCAGGTGCCCAGTGTCCCCAAAGGCTGGGGGATGGGTGCCACGCAGGGGGCTCACCCCCCGTGGGAAACCTTGGGCTCCGGGAGCTGCAGAAAATCCTAGGAATTGTCAAACCTCTGTAATTAGGGAGTTTCATGTCTCACAGGCATGACACCAAAATTGGGTCTTGCTGGCACTAAAGGATGGTTTGGGTTTGTGGGGCAGTTTGGGGTGATGCTGCCTCCGGCCAAATTCCAGCCCCTGCCAGGCTGGGAACAGGTGTCCCTCTGTGTCCCAGGGCCAGGGCGGTGTCACCGGAGCTGCAGGACCTGCTGGAGCCAGAGGATGGTTTGTAAGTCAGATCATGTCCCCTCTCCTCTTTCAGCCTGGTGAGGGGACATTTTTGTGACTGGGAGCACTGGGCAGGGCCCCATCCCTGTCACAGACCTGGCATGGGGACATTTTTGTGACTGGGAGCACTGGGCAGGGCCCCATCCCTGTCACAGACCTGGCATGGGGACATTTGTGTGACTGGGCAGGGCTGGGTGACCCTGCTCCTCTTCTTGTGCCCTGAACAGGGGGGGACAGGACTCCGAGGTCCTCCTGGGCTCGACGGTCCCGAGGGAGAGAAGGTACGAGGGGATGATGGCTCCAACCTTTCCTGGCCTCTTCCCAAGCTTTCCTGGTGGGAATGTGCTGGGATTGGCTGCGTGGGTGTCCTGGGCAGGCTGGTGACAGGGGGACCTGCCATGAGACACCCTTTGCCCTGGGTTTTTCCAGGGACAGAGCTGTTTCCCTTCCTTTCCCAGGGAGATCCAGGGCCAAGAGGCATGGATGGACCTGCTGGGGCTGCAGGATTCGAGGTGGGGATGCCTGGAATGTTGCAGAGCTGGGAATTGCCAAAGGCTTCCCCAGTGCTTCCCTATTTCCAGTACAACCCAAAGGATTTATTGCCCCTTCACTGGCCAGGTCAGGGGACCCTAAAACCCCAAACTCCCAGTGCCTAAACCCCCAAATATTAGACCCTTTCCAGCACCCTCATGGAAAACCTGTTCCTGCTGCTGAATCCTGTTCACTCCCACGTGATTCCCAGTGCTGCCTTGGCCAGCTGAGCGTGGGATGTGGGACAGGATGCTCAAAGTCCCCACAGAGGTGAAGGACACGGTGGTGAGGGGCTTTTTTTGACCCCCAGTGTCCCCACAGGGACTGGCTGGAGATGACGGAGCAAAGGGAGATGGTGGCAAACCCGGCCCAGTGGTGAGTACCAGCCCTGCCCCCCAAAATGTCCCCTGGGAAAGAGGTTTGGTGGCATTTTGGGACGTGTCTCACCCTGGGAGTGGCTGCACAGTGAGCTCTGCCAGCCTGGCCGTGGTTCCCAGCTCCTGCCCTGGCACTGCGTCACTGCTTCCTTGGATTTCCCACAGCAAAAGCTCCCTAAAGGAATTTTAATGGAGCTGTTAAAAGCCGTGCCAGAGTGCCAGGGCTGTTGCACAGGTAACTCTTGGCTGCTGGAATCTGCCTGAGGCAGCTCCAGGCCTCTGGATTTGCCCCTCCTTGGAGCAGATCCACAGGTGTCCCTGTGGCTCTGGGAGCTGCCCCGTGCTTGGAACACTCGAGGTGCTCCAGGATGGGAATTCTGGCCATGACAGAGCCCCAGAGGTGTCAGGGATGCCCTGAGCTCAGCTGCAGGATAAATCCCACGTGCATGCCAGTTATCCCACTGTGCCCGGGCAGGACGTGCCCTTACGGAATCCCAGAATCCCAGACTGGATTGGGTTGGAAGGGACCTCAAATTCATTGAATTCCATCCCCTGCCATGGGCAGGGACATCTCCCACAGACCAGGCTGCTCCAAGCTTTAGCTTGGCTGATTTACTGGGAGATTTCGGGCTGTGGAATAAACTCTGGGGGGATTTGCTGTGGGATGAACCCCAGGGGGATTTATTGTGGAATAAACTCTGGGGGGATTTGCTGTGGGATGAACCCCAGGGGGATTTATTGTGGAATAAACTCCAGGGGGATGTGCTGTGGAATAAACTCCAGGGGGATTTGCTGTGGAATAAACTCCAGGGGGATGTGCTGTGGAATAAACTACAGGGGGATTTGCAAAGCTCTGTACAGCTGAAGCCCCTCGAGGGGCAGCTGCTCGTGTCCTGCTGGGGACGGGGGTGAGCAGTGTCCCCCTCTCTGTGCCCTGCAGGGCTCACAGGGGGCTCAGGGACTGGCAGGTGCCCCCGGGCTCCGGGGCTACGCCGGGCATGAGGGAGCCAGAGGAGTGTCGGGCACCAAGGGACAGCCAGGCCGGCAGGTAACGGGGACAGGCAGGGGACATTCCCACAGCGGGGACATCCCTGGCACAGCTCTCCCCGGGGACAGCAGCCCCAGCTGTGCCCTCCTGCCCTCCCCTGGTGCCAGCCTCATGTTTTGTCCCCAAATGAACCCAGGGGACTCTTGGGCCACCGGGTGAAGCTGGAGCCACGGGGCTGAGCGGCACCGAGGTGAGCGGGCTCCTCCCTGCCCCATTCCCTGCTCCAGCTTTCCCACCCTCCCAGGTCTGTGTCCCTCTGACACCTGCGTGGGAAATGGGTGAATAACTCGAACTTTTGGGTTTGGCTTGAATTTTGTTTTCCTTCTAGGGCCTGGTGGGTGCAAAAGGGGAGCCAGGCAAGCCGGGAAAACCGGGACAAATGGTGAGGAGGGGGATGGAGCCAGGGTGGTTCTCCCTGAAAGAGGCTGTGGGGTGCTGGCAGCTCCTGAGTGTGTCACCACCTCCTGCTCCTGTTGGATCCTCCCATAGCCCTGCTCTGCCCAGCCTGCTGCAGAGAGGGGCAAAATTCCCAAAGGGGAGATTCCAGCTCAGAGCATCCTCCTGTGCACCCTGGGGCAGGGCAGGGAGGGAAGCTGGGGGGCATCCCTGGCACAGCATCCTCAATCCTCACAGAGGGGTTTCCTTCTCCTTTGCGATTTTAGGGGTCTCCTGGACAAGCTGGTCCCAAAGGATGGAAAGGCCAAAAAGGAGAAAAGGTACCCCCAAAATCCTCCCTGGGGGATGGCACAGAGGGACTGCCCAGTGAGCATGGGGTGGGCAACCCTGAGCTGGTCAATCCCATTGGGAACCATGGAGAGAAAACTGGGAATTGCCACCTGGAAAACAAAGGATGCCCTTGGGCTGCCTTGGGCTGGTTTTTGGGTGAGGGGCTGGCAGGTCCTGCCTCCAGCCTGGCTCAGGTGGCCCTTGGGTGGCACAGGGGCCTCTCCAGCTCTTGGTGCCCATCTCCAGAATCCCCCAGTGCCTGGTGGGGATCCCCCTGCTGCCTGCTCTGCCCCCACTCCAGGCAGGCAGCAGCTGCTCCTCCCCACTCCTGGGCTGTGGCTGAGCTGTTGGACACTCACATTTCCCATCTCTTCTTCCCCCAGGGCAACGCGGGGCACGAAGGGGATGCAGGGGTGCCAGGAGAAGGTGGCAGACGGGTAAGTGGCACTGCTGTCCCCACGAGGGTGGCAGGGAGCGTGGAGCTGCTCCTTTGAGGGGGGTCCCAGTTTTCTGGGGGCTCGGAATCCCTGGAGGGGGGATCCTGGAGGGATGAGGGGTGGCTGGATGAGTTTGGAATTACCTGTGAGTCTTTCCTCTGTGGTCCCCAGGGCAAGCGAGGCAAGATGGGCCAGCAGCCCCCACGGGGACCCCGGGGACACAAGGTAGGTGGCTTGGTGGGGCTGCCTTGTCCCCCTGGCAGTTTGGGGGTGCTCCCACCTGCCTGAGCCCCAATTTAGGAATGCATAAACCAAGATAACTGAGGGCTCTGTCCCCTCAGACCCTCCCAGCCCAACAAGGGAGGGTCCCCCACACCCCCCTGGGCTGCTCTCCCTGCCCTGGAGCATCACCCTGGGCACAGCCAGGGCTTGTCCCTTTGCTTTCAGGGCTACCCAGGTGACAAAGGACTTCCAGGACCCCAGGGCCCCCAGGGACCCTACGTGAGTATCAGCTTGGGGGTTTTGGGGTGCTGGCTGCCCCGTTTGACCCCACTGTGTGACCCAGCTCTGCAGGGACCTGTTGAAAATGAGGGAAGTGTTTAAGTGGTTCATCCATCTCCTCCTCCCAAATTGACATCCCAGGAGGATGAGTGCAGTCACGCAGATCCCACCATTCCCAAAATGTGGCTCTGGAGGCCAAATCCTTCTTTTTCAGGGATGTGTTTGATGCCAGGCAGTGTTGAGCACTGGTACAGGGCTGTGCCCACCTTCCCAGAGAGCTGCCATGGCTGGAGGGACCAGCTGCAGCCAGCAAAAAGGACTCAAATATTTCTTTTAATTACTAGAAATTTCTTTTTTTTCCTACTTAAAATAAAAAATCCTAACTCTGGCAACTTCACAAAGAAAAAAACCGGGTATTCTCAGCCAGCCAAGGCACCTCCAGTGCATTTTTAATGGGCTTTGCTGAGGGATCCTAAAGAAAAAAATCAAAGGAATGATGAGAAAATGCCTCCAAGTTTCTAAAACTGCCTGAAATCCTCAGAGTCCTCAGGCGTGGGGAGGTCCCTCCTTGCCAGGGGCTGACAGGGGCAGCTCAGCCGCAGGGTGAGGCAGTTCCATGTTCCTCTCTTAGGGCATCCCGGGGCTGAAGGGCACCAAAGGAGACCCTGGACCGAAAGGACACAAGGTAGGGGACACAGCAGGGACGCTGGGCACAGGCTGGCATTTAATTTGCTGGATGCCATCCCTTATTCCCCTCTTTTGGAGCCCTGATGGCTGCACTTTCCTTCTCTGTGGGTTGGCCACGGTGTCCCAGGTGCTGAGAGATGGAACCTTTAGATTTTCTCCCAAATCCAGTCCTTTTCCAGCTTTTCCATCCTCCTGGAGCTGCAGGCAGCACTGTGGAGCCTTTTAATCCCTGCTGTCAGCATTGATGCTGATGCACCAAGAGCTGAACCTCCCTTGTGGCATTCCTGATGGATCCAGCCTTGGCTGGAGATGCCGAGCACATCCCATCCCATTATCCCATTATCCCATCCCATCCCATTATCCCATCCCATCCCATTATCCCATCCCATCCCATTATCCCATCCCATCCCATCCCATTATCCCACCCCATCCTATCCCTCAGCCCCATGGCCATAAATAAGAGTGACAAGCAGTCCCTGGTGATGGGGGAGCTGCTCAGAACCTTCAGGGAAGTGAAACCTTGGGAATCAAGAAAACTTTAAATTTATTGTGAGCTCAGTGAGCGGGTGGAGGGGAGGCTGTGCTGGGATTTTCCCCTGCTCCTGGTTTCAGTACACCAGGAATTTTCTTTATTCTCCCAAACTGTTTCATGGCAGCTTCCAAGGTTTTCCTGAGAGATATTTTACTCTGGGATGAAATCCTTTCAGTTTGGAGCTGATCATCCCTCCTGCTGCCTCTGTCCCCAGCAATGTGGGTGCAGTGAATTGTGTGGAATCAAAAGGATGGGGGCTTGGGGGTTTTTGCAGCCAGCCCTAACTGGGAATTTCCCCACCCACACTGGTGTCCCGGCGGTTCTGTCCTTCCCTTTGCCACCAAAGCTCTCCCTGACTCTCTCCTAGGGCGAGAAGGGCAGCAAGGGTGACCTGGGCCAGCAAGGGGACGATGGCTTCAAGGTGTGTGACAGGTTCTGGTCTTTTCCTTCCCTCCCGGTCCCTTGTCACCCTGTGTGACATCCTGCCACATCTCCCAGGGCAAGCCAGGACCCCACGGTGTCCCTGGGCGGCCGGGACCCAAGGGAAAGCAGGTAAGGGCAGGGTGGAGAGGGACAAAAATGAGGATGTGGGGTGAATTTCTTATTTTTCCATATAAAATCCACCTGGGAAGGGGCTGGGTTGTAGCAGGATGCAGGGCTGGGGGATGTCCTGAGCTCCTCTGGTGTCCTTGCAGGGTGACACTGGCCCCCCTGGCCCACGGGGACACCCTGGAATTCCCGGGACACCGGTGAGTCCTTCCCCCTCCCACAGGTTTGGGGTTCACTGCTGGCCCCACAGGGATGGGGCTGTGATCCCACCTGCCTCCCTCTCACCCTGGTCCTGTCCTTCCCCTCCAGGGCTTGTCCGGACCCAAAGTGAGTAATGGGGAGCAGCTGGAGCGGGATCAGCCATGGGATCCCTGCCCTCCTTCCCACTCCAGGGGTGCAGGGGGTCTCTGGAGGTGCAGCTCAGCACAGCAGCATCTCCCCCTTGCTTTCCTTCCCTTCTCCACCTGCTCCTTTGGCAGGGGCTGAGAGGCTTCCCGGGCCTGCCAGGCCCCAGGGGCACGCCGGGAATGCCGGTAAGCAGAGCCACGAATGCCCCTCATCCCAAAATTTGGGTCCCTCACTCCCCTAAATGTGGCAGTGAGGCCCTGCCATGCCGTGCTGCTGTCCCATGGGGATGTCCAGCTGCTGGCACTGGTGGAGGAGCTGCTGGGGGGCTCGTGGGCAGCAGGCAGTGCCACCAGCACTGTCATTGTCCCCCAGGGTGTGGCCGGCCCCCCTGGTCCCAGCGGGCCTGCACTGATGCTGTCGCAGGAGGAGCTGCAGGTGAGTGACCCTTGCCCAGGAGGGAAGGGGCTGCCAGCGATGCTGTCCCGTGTCCTGCTGCTCCGAGGTCCCCTGTGCACCAGGACCAAGAAGATCCAGTTAATCCCTCTCCCACCACGCTTGTTCTTGTCCCCTGCACGTGCCATCCCCTTCCTCAGCGCCTGCTGATGCTCCTGGTGTGGGGATCTATGATCAGCTGGATGAAATCCCCTCCTTCTCCTTTCAGCACCTCATTTATTCCTCCAACCACCTGAATTACTCCGTGGTCTGGGCCCTGCTGGACACCCTGAGCCGGGAGCTCCAAGCCCTGGTGGAGCATCCCAATGGCACCAGAGCCAACCCGGCCACCACCTGCAAGGAGCTGCTGCTGGCTCACCCCGGCCTGCCCGACGGTACCAGGGGCCATGGGGGTCCCCCTGGACCTGGCCCAGTCTCCAGAGCTCTCCAGAGCCTGTGCAGGGATGGGCAGCTCTTGGAAATAAAGAGGGAATAAGGATTTTGGGCAATGAGGTCAGATGGGATTGGTGGGCATCCCTGGAGAAACAGGCTGGCAGCCAGGCCACCAGCTGGGGTGGGATGGCACTGTGTGGCACCCTCCCTGTGCCAGCCCTGGGTGACAGGCACTCCCCTCTCCTCCCTCCAGGGCAATACTACATCGACCCCAACCAGGGCAGCCCCCAGGACGCGCTGCTGGCCTTCTGCAACTTCACAGCTGGGGGGGAGACCTGCATCGCCCCCGTCCACAACCAGGTGTGGGGTGGCTTCCATGGGGCAGCTTCAGCCCTGAGTGACCCCTCGGGGTGGGTGGGGACAAGGGCTGGGGGGGCTGGAGAGGGACAGGGTGCCCAGTCCCTTGCCATAGTGACCAGTCCCTTGGTGTGGTGCCCAGTCCCTTGGTGTGGTGACCAGTCCCTTGCCGTGGTGACCACTGCCATGGAGCACTCTGGGGTGAGGCTCCTGGTCACTGTGTGTGCCCAGGCCACACACGCAGGCTCTGTGCTGGCTCCTTGTCCTGTCAGTGCCACTGTCCCCTGCTGGGTCAGCGTGACTACTGTCCCTGCTCCCCTCAGATCCCCATCAAGGCTTGGCTGAGCACCTACACCTCTGAGGGCACCTTTGAGTGGTTCAGCACCCTGCCCGGGGGTTTCCTGGTGAGTGGAACAGCCGAGGGTACATCGAGGTGAGGTCGGGGGTCCCCAAGTGCCACCCTGCAGTGGTGGGACAGCACCCAGCTCCCTTGGCTGTGCCAGAGGGATGTGACCCCTCCTTCTGCGAGGAGCTTCAGCAGGCGGCTGGACCGTGGCCGGGATTGCCCTGGGGGGAGCCCAGCCGCCCTGACCGGCCCCGTTTGCCGGTGTTTCTCTGCCGCTGTCCCTGCAGCTGGAGTACGCGGGGGCCAGCGCGGTGCAGCTCCGCTTCCTGCGCCTGCACAGCCACCGCGCCGCACAGAAGGTCTCGTACTCGTGCAGCCCGGCCCCGCAGCGCGGCCGGCCCCAGCCCCGCAAGGAAATCCGCTTCCTGGCCGACTCCCGGGACCACAGCTTCGCAGCCAGCCTGCAGGGCTGCCTGGTGAGCCTGGCCCCGAGCATGGTTTGTGCCTGGAAAAGCCTCCCGGCATTTGCAGAGCCCTTGGGAGTGGGTTTGATCCCCCACGGTTTGGGATGGAGCGGGTGGGTGAGGCTGCACATGGTGGGATGGGGATGGAGAGCATCCATTCCCTGGGCCCGAGGAGCTTCCTGGTCTTGGGATGTGGCAGGGGATGGGGGAGAACATGGGGAACATTTTCCACCACCCTGGAAAAGCCAGGAGGGGCTGGGGATGGAGACTGGGAGCATCAAGGAACAGCCAAGGGTGGAGCTCCAGGCCCTCAGCTGAGGGGTTTAGTGGCACTCAGCTGTCCCTGGTGGTCATTTCAGCCGGACAACGAGTCCTCCATCACTGACACCATCTTCCAGTTCAGCACGGAGGAGCTGTGGCTGCTGCCCCTGCGGGACCTGGCCGTGTTCCACAACGGCGACGCCTCGCACCACTTTGGTTTCACAGTCGGACCAGTTTGCTTCAGCTGAAAGTGGTGCCACCCAAACCGAGCCAGCCGGTTCTGTCCCCACCCAGGAGCCATCCCCATGGGGACAAGTGGAGGCTGGGGGTGGCACAGGGCTCCCACCTGCTCCCCAGAGCTGCTGGCTCTCTCTGAGCTCCGTGTTTGGAGCTGCCCCAGACTCCACTTCCTGCTGGAGTAGAGGAATATTGTTTACAGAAGTCACTTCTCTATAAATTATATATATATTATATATGTATATATTATATATGCGAAGGTGCTGATTTAATGACTGTTCAGGGGAGGTTCGTGTAATTATAATCGCTGGGAACTGTCTGTAAAGGAAAAAAAAAACCAAGGAGCAGAACTAGTGCCAGCTTGGGAAAAGGGGAGGGAAAGGGGCTTTTCTTTGCCAGGGACAAGTGCACAAATGGTTGGAGCATTGATTCCACAGGACTGGGCTGGGAAGTGGCCCTGGTGAGCCTGGGAGAGCCCAGTGTGGTGCTGCTCCAGCACCTCCAGCCAGGCACCAGGTGCTGCAAAGGGGTGAAAATGTCAATCCCCCCCAAATCCTGCCTCTGTTCGGGATGTCCTACTCTCGTGGGGGTCAGAGAGGGATTTTAGGGTTGTAGAACAAGGCACTGTAGCACTGGGTGCCTTTGTGGGCTTCTGCACTTGCTGGCACTTGGGGAAACTGAGGCTGGGGCAGCTCAGCACCGCCTGGTCCCAGGTGTGATGGGGATGGTTGGAATGCCCCAGCATGGAGTGAACATCTGTGTGCTTCCAGTCACAGCTGGAAGGAAAGTTCCCCTTTGTCCTGCCAGTCTATGGGAAAAATAAAACCATCAAATCCTAAATGGTTGGAATAGACCTTAGAGCTCATCCAGTGCCACCTCCCGCTGTCCCAGGCTGCTCCCAGCCCCAGTGTCCAGCCTGACCTTGGGCACTGCCAGGGATCCAGGGGCAGCCACAGCTTCTCTGGGCACCCTGTGCCAGGGCCTGCCCACCCTCCAGGGAACAATTCCTGCCCAACATCCCATCCATCCCTGCCCTCTGGCACTGGGAAGCCATTCCCTGTGTCCTGTCCCTCCATGCCTTGTCCCCAGTCCCTCTCCAGCTCTCCTGGAGCCCCTTTAGGCACTGAAAGGACTCCCTGGAGCCTTCTCCCCTCTAGGCTGAATACTGTAAAAAACCTTCAGCATTTTTAGGGTGCAAAGCCCGGGTGCCACCGGCGCTCCAGGTGCCGGGGGTGGGGGGACCAGCAGAAAAACCCTTGGGCGCTCTGGATCAGCTGCAGGACCGGGATGGGGCGGGGGGAAAGCCGCGGATAAAGCCGGGAGAGAAAGGAAAGCGAAGCCGCGGGGTGCGGAGGGGCCGGACCCGCTGTCCCCGCTGTCCCCGGGGATGCTGAGCCAGGACGGGGATGCAGGAGGAGGGGACAAACCCCGGCCCCGCCCTGCCCAGAGCGCACTACAGCTCCCGGAGAGCCCTGCGTGTGTGCGACAGCGCCGCGACAGCAGCGACATCACGGCGACAGCACAGCGATAACACAGCGACAGCACCGCGACACCGCCGGGAGGGACGGGCCGGGCCCCGCGCCCGCTGCCACCGCCACCATGCAGGTGAGAACCGGGACGGAACGGGCACGGCACCGGGAGCCCTCCCTGCAACCCCGGAGATCCCCCTGGAGCCTCCCGGGAAGCCTGTGGTTCGCCCCGAAATCCCGGGAATCCCCCCTGGATCCCCCCCCGGAACTCCTTAAATCCCCCCTGGAACCCCGTGATTCCCCCCGAAGCCCCGGGAATCCCCTGGAACGCCGTGAATCCCTCGTGGAGCCCCGTGAATCTCCATGGAACCCTGTGAATCCTGGAACCCCGGGAATCCCCCCTGGATCCCTCCCCTGGAACTCCTTAAATCCCCCCTGGAACCCCATGAATCCCCCCTGGAACTCCTTCAATCTCCCTGGCAGTGCCCAAGGCCAGGTTGGAGCAGCCTGGGACAGTGGAAAGTGTCCCTGCCCATGGCTGGGGGTGGAATGAGATGGGCTTTGAGATCCTTTCCAACCCAAAACATTCCATGAGTTTGTTTGATGTTTAAGGCTGCCAGACCCTGTTATTTCCTGGCAGCAGCCTCTGAAGCAGCAGGGCCTGGAGGGTGACACCAGTCCCGAGCAGGATCCCAGTTTGGGGACACCCCCATGGCCAGTGTGTCCCCAGTGTGGGGCTGAGGCTGGGACGCTGTTCCGAGTGGGGTCGGGGTGCTACAGGAACGATAAATCCCTAAGTGTGGGATCAGACATCCCAGTGGGACCAGAACAGCAGGCTGGGGTGCAGCCTGGCACTGCTCTGTGCGTTTTTGTTAAGAATAACCCCAAAACTGCTGCGGATCCAGCCCCTAAATGCACAGGATGTTTCCCAACAGCTGCTTTTCCCGGTGTGAATTCCTGCGGGGGAGGAGCTGGGCGCAGCCTCACCTGGGCGCCTGCTCAATCCCTGCTGCGTGGGCAGGGGGGGGAAGGAATGATCCCCTCCCTCTGAACAACATCCCCGGGCCTGGGGCATCTCCCTGGCAGTGGTGGCTCTTCCCTGTTGGGAAGAATGCAGGGATTTTTAGGATTTTGCGCTCTTGATTTTCACCCACTGAGAAATCTCTGTGTAGGAGAGGAGCGAGGAGCTGTTGGCCCAAGGAGCATCATTTTGGTGTCACACCCACGCTGGGCACACAAAAACAAGTGGCTCCACCCCGGGCTGGGGCAGCAAAGGGATCTGCTGGATCTCTGGAATAGGCTGTGGTGGAATCACCATCTCTGGAATTGTTCCAAAAACACAGAGAGGTGGCACCTGGAGACAGGGTTTGGTGGAGGCCTTGGCAGTGCTGGGTTAAATGTTTGGATTTCATGATCTCAGAGGGCTTTTCCGAAGTTATTGACTCTGTGATTCTGCCCCTCACTCCTGTCCCCATCCCTAAAACAGCCACCTGCTTCTTCCACCACGCTGCAGACCTGTGGGTGAAGCCTGTAAAGGAGAAATAGCTTCATTTAAAGGCTAATTATCATTAATCTGTGGCCAAAGGAGGCTTAAAAGGGTGAGCCAATTACATGAGCTAATGTGCTTTGGGTAAGGAGGGCCGAGGGGTGTAACTGGAGCCGGGCTGTGGCCTGAACAGCCACGGGGTATTGGATGCTATTCCTGGCTGAGGCTGGTCCTGCTCCTGTCAGTCACCTCTGCTGGAAAAGGCAGGACAGAGCAGACAAACACGGATCCGTGCTGGAGAGGAGCAGCCATGAGCTCCACAAACACCTCTTAGAGAGATTCACTAAAGGGAGCACGGAAAACCCAACAAAATTCCACCCTTTGTAGTAAAACGAGCAAGACCTGGCAGCTGGGAATGAGCTCTGATGTTACACAAGAGCAATTCCTGCTCCTCCTGTTTCAGCGGCATGAAGGAGGAGGGCTGGTGCCTTTTGTAGGTCCTGGCAGTGTTGGAGCTGATGCTCCTCTGCCAGGGAGGCACCCCTGGCCTGGCCCCCATCCTTGGGTGGTCACACCTGTGGCTCTGGGTGCTTTGGAGGTTGAGTTTTTGGGTGTCCTGGCAGTGCAGGAGGTTTCTCTGCCCTGGGAGGCAGAGGAGAGCAGAGGCTCTGCCCTCCAGCTTCACCTCTGGTGTGGGTGCTGTCCCCAGCCTCCCCCTGTCCCCAGGGACCTTCCCTCCTCAAATCCAGGTGGATGAAGTCCTGGGTTCATCTCTCTTTGCCACAGGGCTAAATTGGCTTTTTCTCCCAGCCCAGACACGCACAGGAGCAGCTGCTGGGGGTGAAAGTTGTCCTGCTGGAGGTCACGGGAAGAGTTTATCCCAGTCAGCATGATTGTGATTGTCTGTGCAAGTTCCTCTTCCCGTTTCAGAACTGGGGAAAAATCTTGCACCATTTGGTAAAACCCCAGATGAGCATCCTGGGGTGGGGGGGAAGGGCAGGGTGGCAGCGTGGGCACCCAGCACCCTGAGGGGTGCCAGCACTGCCCTTCCCTGGCCTCTTTTC
The DNA here is from genome assembly GCA_034509425.1 of Eopsaltria australis. Lineage (NCBI taxonomy): Eukaryota > Metazoa > Chordata > Aves > Passeriformes > Petroicidae > Eopsaltria > Eopsaltria australis. Next base: position 879,182 of record JAVTVJ010000183.1, read on the forward strand.
CAGATGACCTTCTACTTTTCGGACACAGCAGTGCTGCTCTTTGACTTCTGGAATGTCCACAGCCCCACAGGTAGGCTGCCACCACTGGGACATCCATCCCTCCCTCCATCCATCCCTCTATCCATCCCTCCATCCATCCCTCCATCCATCCCTCCATCCATCCCTCCCTCCATCCATCCCTCTATCCATCCCTCCATCCATCCCTCCATCCATCCCTCCATCCATCCCTCCCTCCATCCCTCCATTCCCTCTCTGGGCAGAGCTCACAGCCCTCACCCCGTGGCTCCTGGAGCAGTTTTTGGCAGCACCTCCCCTGCCCTGCTGGGCTGTACCGTGCCCTGGGCATGGCTCAGGCAGGGGTTGATCCTCCCAAGCCAAGAGCAGCAAACAGGGAGCTGTGAGAAGCACCTCCCTCATCCTGCCAACCCTCCCAGGTCACTCAGGGATGGCTCAGCTTCCCACTTTTACATTTTTCTCTCTGTTTTTAATTATTCTCCCGACATCATATTTTAACTCCCATGTTAAATAAGCAAAGCTGCTTATTTGTTTCACAGCAGCTCTCTAGGACAAGAGGACACAGCCTTCAGCTGAGCCAGGAGAAGTTTAGGCTGGACTTTAGAAAAAATTTGTTCACAGAAGGGGCATTGGAAGGGGCTGCCCTGGGAGGTGGTGGAGTCACTGTCCCTGGAGGTGTTTAAGGAGAGGCTGGATGTGGCATTCAGTGCCACGGTCTGGGTGACAAGATGGTGTTTGGTGAGGTCACAGCTTGGACTCAATGATCTCAAAGGGCTTTTCCAGCCCAATCCTGTGATTCTGTGAATCAGAAAGCTAAATACACCATTTCCTGGCATTGAACAACGCTGCTGCCCAACGCTGGTGCTGGGAACCCTCCACTTCGCCCCATGCATGTTCCCAAACACCCCGTGCCAGGCCCTGCCGTGCCCCTGGCACCCGCACAGCCTCTCCCCAGGCACGGGCAGTGCTGGGCTGTCTCTCCTGCAGGGATGGCACTGTCAGTGCTGGTGATCCTGCTGCTCTCCGTGCTCTACGAGGCTGTGAAGATGGGCAAGGCCGTGCTGCTGCGGCGGGCGCTGCTGGCCCTGCCCCGCAGCCTCAGCCAGGAGGCCCTGACCGAGCCCCAGCAGGGGGACAGTGGCCCTGCACAGGGCAGGTACCACGGGGACCCCCTTGCACCCACCTGGGGGGCTCTGGGGGGGCTCAGGGGGGGCTCTGTGGCCCCATGGCCAGCGCACAGGGGAGAAGGGCTGTGAGGAAGAGCTGTAGGCTCCCAGGGAAGGCGGGTGTGTGCAGCTCCAGGGGCAGCCCAGCCCCTGTGGGTCCTCTGGGACATGCCCAGGGTGGTCTCTAGGGGCTCATGTTCCCCTCCAGGACCCACTGTGGGTCCTCCTGGTTTGGGGATGGGCACAAGCAGCAACTCAGTCCCCACAATCCTGGCCCTGGCAGTTCCTTCCTTTGGAGCCAAGCCCTGGGTTTTTCCTCTTGTGTTTAATCCCAGATCATTCCCGAGGCTGCTCTTTCTGCCAGCCTCATTGATTTTGGAGCAGGATTAGCCCCTGAGCTGCTGTTTGCAGCCCCCACCCCTTTCCCTGTTCCCCAAACCCCCTCAGGATCCTGGTGGGAGGCGATTCCAGCTGCCCCAGCCCCTCGTTGATGGCATTTCCCACCTTTTTCCCCAGGTGGTTCTGGTTCCACGTGGCACAGACGCTGTTCCACGTGGTGCAGGTGGTGCTGGGCTACATGGTGATGCTGGCTGTCATGTCCTACAACGCCTGGATCTTCCTGGGGGCCATCGTGGGCTCCACGCTGGGCTATTTCCTGGTGTACCCCCTGCTCGGCCGGGGCTAGAGCCCCCCGGGCTGGTGGGGACACACATGTCCCACCTCCTGCTCCTCTGTCTGGAATAGCTGCTGTCACTCTGCTGGCTCTGTCCTTGTCCCCGTGCCCTGTGGGACGCAGAGCCCCAAGGACTTGCTGGGGACGGGGAGCCCCATGGCCAGCACTCGCCACGCTGCCACCGGCCTCGCCTGGTGGCTGTCCCCCGGCTCTCAGGGACCTTTGTCCGGGTGAGGACAGCAGGGTGGGGGTGCTGGCATTTCCTCCCCTCCCTGCTTTTCGAGGAGGTTCATCCTGGCTGGAACGGGAACCATCCGGTGACTTGCTGGGGGAGGGGACAAGCTGGGGACAGGGACCCCTGCCCTCCTGGCCAGAGCTGGCCTGCACCGAGCCCCTCTTCACACAGTGCCTTTGGGGACACTGGGGGTGCTGCCACCCTCACCCCGCTCCTGCTTCAGGGATGGGGCTGGGGCAGCCCCTGAGCCGCTGGTGTGGCTGTGCCAGGGGGGAAATGCTGCTCCAGGTGCCTCTTGCTGCTTCCTCAGGACGCTCCTTTTAATAAAATCATCTCAGCTCCACTCCTGGTTTGTGTCACTGCTGGGTGGGCTCGGGATGTGACACCCCTGGGGATCCCAGCCCTGGCCCAGGGAGGTGGTTCAGGAATAAGGAGAGTCTCCTCTGGCTTTAAATAAAGCTTTTCCATTTTATTAATTATTATAAGCATATCTTTAAACATTTGTATAACTTTCTTAATAAAATATCCTGGAAGAGAGAGGTTTGAAGTTCACAAAGAAAGGCACTTTGGGGGGGGTCTCCCAAGGCACTTTGGGGGCCCCCCTGAGTGGGTTAGGCTGGGCACCCCCCTTCTGAGGCAGGAACAGTGGCACCTAAGCACAGGTGGGTGTTGGGGTGCTGGTCACCAGGTGTCACGCCCAGGTGTCCTGCAGACCCCCAGCACCTCCAGGGCTTTTGGCATCGCTGTGGGGCTGCAGCAGTCCTGTCCCCATCCCTGTGACAGACACAGGGCTCAGCAAACCCCTGCTCTCTGCTCAGCCATCACAGCACGTGCCAGAATCTGCAACGCTGCAGAAACCATCCATGGAAGGTGCTGGGGAGCTCTGGAGGGCAGGGGCTGGGATCTCTCCATGGCACAGCAAGCTGAGCCTGGAATTATCCCAGGCACAGCTGGGACACGGCCTGAGTGCCACCTTCCCCCAGAGACTGAACTCTGAGCTTAAAACAGCTGCTAGGAGATCTTGGGGTGAGAATGGCTGGGGATGGGCTCTGGGTGCTGTGAGCCCAGCCTGGATACCAGGAGTCCAGCCTGGATGCTGAGCCCAGCCTGGATGCTGTGAGCCCAGCCTGGATGCTGTGAGCCCAGCCTGGATGCTGTGAGCCCAGCATGGGCACCAGGAGCCCAGCCTGCCCCAGCACTCCCCCACGGCAGTGGCTGTAGCCCCCCAGTGTCACTGTCCCTGCTGTGCCCCCGTTTTCCATCCTGTTTTCCACCATTCCCTGCAGCCCCCGCTCCCACCGGCGCTCCCAGGGCCGGCGGGGGGGGGATGGCAGTGGGCAGGCTCCCAGGAATCGCCCTGGATTGGGGCAGGGGACAGCCCCGGGACAGCCAGGAGTGTCCCACACACCCACCCTCAGCAGGGCTAGTGCCAGCCCCCCCGGCAGCCCCAGGCGCTGGTGTGGGGGGCGGATAAAGCTCTTCAGTAAAGCATCTCCTCAGTAGAAAAGAAAAGAAGGCAGAAGAAGGACAGAGCAGAGCAGGGGATGCCCCGTGCCGGGCTGGGGCCACCCCCAGTCTGGCCCAGCAGGGGCTGTGGCTGTGGGCAGCCCCCCACGGCAGCGGGACCCCCATCAGGCAGCAAGGTCTCGATGTCCCCATCCCCTCCCTCTCCCGCGGTGCTGCTCTCCATCCCTGGGGGTCCTGTCCCCCTCCCCAGCCCCAGTGTCACCAGGGCCAGTCCACGGCAGGGACTGGGGCTAGAACTCAGTCTGCACCCCCTCACCGCTCTCTGTGGTGGCCCTGGGCTGCGGGGGGCTGCGTTCCCCGTGCTCGCCTGGCGCGTTGTCACTGCGCTGGTGACGCGCTGCTGACGGGCTCTGAGCTGGTGTGGCATGGGGCACACTGGCCTCTGCTGGGACATCGGCTCGGGGGCTGGGTGCTGCTGGTGTTGTGTGTGGCACGCTGGACACTGATGGGGGGTCAGCTCCGGGCACGGGGGACGCTGGAACGGATGATCTTGGTGTCACATGTGGCACCTCAGCGCCTGATGGGACATCGCCTCCAGACACGGGGGATACCACAATGGACGATCTTGGTGTGATGGGTGGCACCTCAGCCTCTGATGGGACATCAGCTCTGGGCACAGGAGATGATGGCATGGATGATCTTGGTGTGGCATGTGGCACTTCAGCCCCTGATGGGACATCAGCTGTAGACACAGGAGATGCTGGCGTGGACGATCTTGGTGTGACGTGTGGCACCTCAGCCTCTGGTGGGACATCAGCTCTGGGTGCAGGTGACACTGGTGCAGAACGCTGTTCCCCAGCCCCTGATGGGACCTCAGCTCCAGGGACAGGTGACAATGCTGGTGTGGCACGCTGCCCCCCTGATGACACCTCAGCTCCAGACACGGGTGGTGGCGGTGCTGCCCGGCGTGTCCCAGCTCCTGATGGGACCTCAGCTCCAGGGACAGGTGACGATGCTGGAGTGCCACGTTCTCTCCAAGTCCCTGATGGGATCTCAGCTCCAGGGACAGGTGACGATGCTGGAGTGCCACGTTCTCTCCCAGTCCCTGATGGGATCTCAGCTCCAGGGACAGGTGACGATGCTGGCGTGCCACGTTCTCTCCCAGTCCCTGATGGGATCTCAGCTCCAGGTGCTGGCGATGCCCCACGGTGCACCCCGTCCCCATCACGGGCTGGACCTTGCTGTGTGACACCCCCTTGGGCAGCCCCTGCCAGCAGCAGCCCCTCCTCGCTGGCCCCAGCGGCGTCGGTGCCGTTCATCAGCCGCTCCTCCGCCCCATCCCCGGGGCTCTCCTGTGCCAGCGCCTCCCGGATCTCCTGCACCGCATCCGGGGGGCTCGGGGGCATCCCGGGATGTGCCTCCTGTGCCTCGGGGGAGCCGGGCTGCAGCAGCGCCTCGGCCCCGTAGGGCAGGGCCCCCTCGTCGTCCTGGATGACCGACACCACCTGCTTGGCCCTGCGGCGGCGCTCGGCCGCGGGCTCGGCCTCGGGCTGCCCGCTGTACTCCTCGCTCCAGTCGATGGCCACGCCCTCGCCCAGCAGGTGCAGGTTGGGATCGCTGTTGTGCATCACCATGCTGTCCCTGTACAGGTTGTGCTTGCGCTGCACGGCCGCCTCCTTCACAGCTGGGGACAGCGAGGGACAGGTCAGGGGGCTGCGGGGCACCTCACCCAGTGCTCCCCGTGGGTGATGGGGGTGGCTGGAGCTGGGCACGGGGGTCAGTGCTGCCAGCCCTGCCAGTGGGGAAGCCAGGTGGGAAAGCTGCTTTTGGGGCAGCCCCCAGTGTCCTGCACGGGGTCACCCCTCCTTATGGAGTCCCCAGCACCCTGTACAGGGTCACCCCACCCCGTACAGCCCCCAATGCCCTGCATGAGGTCACCCCTCCTTATGGAGTCCCCAGCACCCTGAATGGATTCACCTCCTCCTCATACACCCCTCCTCAGATACCCCCCAGCACCCTACAGGGGGTCACCCCTCCTCACACAGCCCCCAGCATCCTGCAGAGGGTCACCCCCTCCTCACACAGCCCCCAGGACCCTGCAGAGGGTCACCCCCTCCTCACACAGCCCCCAGGACCCTGCAGAGGGTCACCCCTCCTCACACAGCCCCCAGCATCCTGCAGAGGGTCACCCCCTCCTCACACAGCCCCCAGGACCCTGCAGAGGGTCACCCCTCCTCACACAGCCCCCAGCACCCTGCAGAGGGTCACCCCTCCTCACACAGCCCCCAGGACCCTGCAGAGGGTCACCCCCTCATCACACAGGTGCCCCAGGACCCTACCTTGCATGATGTCTTTCATCACCGACTGCAGCACCACCTCCTCGTAGGTGTTCTCCACCAGGATGAAGCTGGCAAAGTCCTCAAAGATCAGCTCCTGAAACTTGGCTAATTCCTGCCGGGGGGAGAGGAGGCTCAGCCCAGTGGGATGGGGGAATGGATGCTCCAGCCCTTCCATGGGGGTGGCTGGTGCTGTCCCACACCCCAGACTTTCCCCTCTTACCCCCTTGCAGGTGGGTGCCAGCTTTTTCAGCAGGAAGGGGATGGTGATCTGCAGCAGGGCCTCCCTGAAGAACTTCTTCCTCACTGTGCTGCTGTCGTAGTCGAATTTCTGCAGGGTGAGAGGGTGCCCCAGGTCACCAAGGGCACAAAGCCCTGAGATCTGCCCCCCAACCCATTCACAGAGGCATGAACAGACCCCTGTGGCCTCTCATCCCTTTCTCCAGCTGTTTCCCAGTGTTTCTGAGCCCAGGTAGGAGCCAGCTCCTCCACTGCTGGAGGCTTTAGAGCACAGTCTGAACCCTGGGGGGCTTTTACAGCTGTGGTCAGAGGGGACCTGGCTCCTCCAGGTGATTTCCCACTTGCCTGCTCCCAGCAAAATCCACGAAAACCTCAATATAAAGAAGTATTTTCCCAGAAGACTTTCGTTGAAATAGATAACATCACTCCTGGCCTCTTTCCTGACCCTGAACAAGGCCACCAAAGGCCACCAAAGGCCCTGACCCCCTGCCTCACCTTGAGCACCCTCTCGAGGATGCGCTGGATGGATTTGCACAGGTCGTCCTTGCCCTGCAGCTTGCCCAGCTCCTGGTGCAGCAGCGTCTCGAAGGTGTACACGGCATCGTCCATTTGCTGCGGCCAGAGGCACGTGGTCAGCGTGGGGGGCACCCAAAGGGTGGGCAGGGGGCTCTTGGGGCACTGCCACACCAAGGTGAGCCTTAGCACAGAACCCCACACTGGTTTGGGGTTGAAGGGAGCTTAAAGCTCATCCAGAGCCACCCCTGCCATGGGCAGGGACACCTCCCACTGTCCCAGGCTGCTCCAAGCCCCATCCAACCTGGCCTTGGGCACTGCCAGGGATGCAGGGGCAGCCACAGCTCCTCTGGGCACCCTGTGCCAGGGCCTCCCCACCCTCCCAGGGAAAAACTCCTGCCCAATATCCAACAGGAAAGGAGCCTTCACTGGAGAAATCCCTGACATCCCAGCACGGCATCCACAGCCCTCACCCCGAGGATCAAGGGTGTTGGGAGAGGAGGGTGCTCAAAGCTGGTTTTGCACTCCCTCATCCTCCTACATCCCACTCCAATCCTGCTGGATCAGACCCCAGAACTGGGCTACTGGCCTTGCTGGTGCCAGTGGGCTCAGTGGCAGAGGGGCAGCTGTGCCAGGATGCCCAAACCCACCATGGGCTCTGGACCAAAGGGGCTCCATCATCCACCCTTCGAGACAGCACAGACATCCCAACCATCCCATGGACCAACCTGGGCTCCCCAAATCTCTGTTCCCAGCCTGGGTTGGACCAGCCAGGGCTCCCCTGCCCCCTATTCCCAGCCCTGGGGGACAGGGGAGGACCCTGGTCCCCATCCCACCTGTCTCATGTGGATCTGGGCCCTCTGCTTGAAGACAGACGTGCTGGAGACATCGAATCGCTGCTGGAGACCCTCCAGTTTCAGCTGGTCCATCTTCTCATAGCACGACTGCATCTTCACGGGGTGGAAGGCCAGGTGGGAGAGCTTCTCCATGTACTGGGGACAAAGCCAAGCTCAGCCTCTCCACGTACTCAGGGCAGGGACATCCCACCCCACGGGGGTGGAATCTTCTCAGCCTGGGGTCCCCCAGTGCTGCCCACAGTGGGGGTGGCAGCAGGACTGGCCCTGTCACCCCAAAGCCAGCAAGGAGCAGCACCAGGTCTCACCTCCACCAGCTTCTCCAGGCCGCCCTCGTTGACGACATTCATGTTCATGTCGGTGACCTCCTTGAAGAACACCTCCCTCACCTCGGCGAAGCCCTGGCTCGTGGGGGTCATCAGGGCCTCCAGGATGGAGGAGATGTAGGGCTGGACGTGATTGCGGACACAGATCTCTGCCTTGGGCAGGACGAAGGCTGTGAGAGAGCAGGGATGAGGATGGTGAGGCTCCTCTGAACTTCCAGCCCTTCACATCCCATCCTAAACCCACCCCGGGGAGGAGGAGCTGCCCCTGTTCCCAAACCCCTCCAGGAGGACGCTCTCCCTTTCGTGACAACACCAGGAATTCCTGCAGAGTGCCCCTGGTCTGCACTGAGCCCATTCCTGCCCCACTGCCACACCTGGGGGGTGACTGCACACCTTGTCCCCGACCTCCAGGCACAATGCCAGCCGGGACATGCACACCCTCAAGAGTGCCAGGAGCTGTGCCATGGGCACACCCCCCATCCCAGTGCACCCCTGTGGGGCCGTACCTCGGATCTTGCTGGCCAGGTGCTCCTTGGAGGTGATGATCTGGTCCATGTCCGTGCGGATGGTGCTCTCCAGCTGCGGCCGCTCCTGCTCACACCTGGCCACCATCGCATCGTACTGCGCCTTGGCCAGCTCATAGACCATCCTGTAGACAGCATCTGACACCTGCGGGCACAGGTGGGGGTCAGAGACCCCCCACGCCTCCAGCTGCACCCCCAAACATCACCTGCAGCACCTGCAGGACCTGCTGAGCCATCCCCCATGCCCTCCCAGGACCCTTCCCCACAGCTTGGCAGGGGTTTCCACACCAGAGCCCCCCCAGCTGGGTGAGGTGGAGCTCCTGCAGTGCAGAAACTGCTTCAAGGTGGTGCTGGAGGGGCAGAGAGGTGAGTGCTGCCTCCATCAGGCAACCTGCTCCAGGCTGGGGATGCTGCATGTCCTGGAATGCTGCAGGTCTGGAAATGCTGCATGTCCTGGAATGCTGCTTGTCCAGGGATGCTGCTTGTCCAGGGATGCTGCATGTCTGGAAATGCTGCAGGTCTGGGGATGCTGGTCTGGGGATGCTGCAGGTCTGGGGATGCTGCAAGTCTGGTGATGCTGGTGGTCCAGGGATACTGGTGGTCCAAGCAGCAGAGCCCCAGATGCCCCTGAAATCTGTTCCCTGCCCTGTTCACCCTCCCTGGGCTCTCAGAGCCAACCTCCTGATCAGGATGGAGCCGCTCGCTGAGGCTTCACGCTCACTTTGCTGCCAAAGGTTGCGATTTTGGGGCTGGCAGGACTGGCAGGATGCAGAGCCGTCCCCCTCCTTCCACCCCCGGGCTTCCCAGCGACCGCAGCCACTGGAAAAGCAGCGTTTGTGTGTTTTTAGGCCGCTCAAGTGGCCCATTACGAGCCTGGCGGTAATTATCTATCGGGGTTTAAGGTTTTAACAGGCAGTTCTGAAGAGCCCTCAGTCTTTCGCAAGCGTTTGGGCCGGATTTAGCCCGCGCTGCTCTAAAAATGGCTCGCTAAATTTAGCCAGGACGGGCTTCGCTCCGGGGCTGGGCTTCCTCCTGTTTGCTTCCCTGGCCCCAGGGACGCGGCAGCGCAGGCGGGGCCGGGCAGGGCTGGGCAGGGGCACACAAGGAGCTTTAAAAAGCCACTGCGGAGAAAGGACGGATTCTTGCGAAGGGGCCGGGAGAAGGGGACAGCGGAGCCGGTGGGCACCGAGCCCGGCGGGGAAGGGAGGCTCCCCAGGCAGGGGCTGCGGGCAGGGGGACGGCAGGCACTGGGACCCCCCGGGCTTTGCCCAGCCCCACACCTGGATCCAGGTCCGCTGGCGCTCCGGGGCTTTGCCCTTCAGCCGGGGGCCGATGGTGCTCCTGAGCTCGGGCAGCAGCTCCTCCATCACCAGGTTGCTCAGGACCTGTGGAGGCAGGAGGATTTTGGGGAGGCTGCTCAGCCCCCGACGCCCCTCCCAGGCCGGTCTGGGGGTGCGGGTGCCCACCTGGGTCTCGTTGCCGCACAGCATGTCCCAGGTGCCGTACTGCTCCTTGGACTGCCGGTACATGCGGATGGCGTCCGTGAAGGCTGGAGCCTCCACCTTGGAGTCCTCGGAGATCCCTGTGGAGGGGACACGGGGACGAGTGAGCAGCCTGGAAGTGGGAATGAGGGGCAGCCCAGCCCTCCCAGGTCAGCTTTGTGTGGTACCCCACACCCTCGGAGCAGTGCAAGCCCCCAGGGCTGTCACCAGGACTGGGGGATCCTGTCCCAAGCCACCGGCCCTGACAGGGTGGGAGCAGCAGCGCTTGGGGGGCTCCTGATCTGTTCAGAGTGACCTCCCCCAGAGCCACCCCGAGGGCAAGGAGGTGCCCAGGAGCAGGAGCTGGGTAGGATGAGGGCTCAGTGACCCTCAAATGGTGCACAGGGAGCTCCAAAGGCACAGCAGGAGCAGGGGCTCGCCAGGATGGGGATTCAGTGACCCCCAACACCACACAGCACCCAGTGACCCCCCAGCACTGCGGGATGGGCCGGCTGGGGGGCCTGGAGGAAGAGGGGGCTCTGTAGGGAGCAGCGTGGCTTGGAAGGAGGAGGAAAGTGGCCAAGAGGCCTCAGGAGTGAGTCAGGGCAGGGCTGTCCCCGGGCTGAGTCACTGCAGCACCAGGGGGGCTCAGGTGTCACGGCCACCCTGCCACAGCACCCATCAGGAGGATGGCAGGGCAGGGAGGAGCAGGAGATGGGGCCAGCGAGCAGGCAGGACAGCCCTGGAGCTGTCCCACATGTCCCATGCATGTCCCCGCCTTGTCCCTGCCCGTCCGGGCTGAGGAGGTCCCTGCCAGACAGGGAAACACCTCTGGGAGAGAAACCTGCAGCCCAGCTCCCCTCGCCATGCCCGGAGGAGGGGATCAGGGTGGGGTCTGAGCCAGAGTGACCCTGCTGGGAGGCTCCAGGGGATCATCCCTGCAGTGCTGACACATCCCAGAGCACCTGGCAGTGCTGGGGACACGGCCAGGTGTCTGAGAGGGACAGCCCGGGGCAGTGAGCAGAAATCTCCCAGTGCACACGGACTCTTCTAGGTGATTACAATTAACTCCAAGCCTAAGCAGCTTTTCCTAAAGGGCAGCTTAATAATCAGGGGGAAAAAACACTGAGAAAGTCAAATCTGTCCCTTTCTCAGTCTTTGGTGGGAGCCAGAGCTGGGCTGAGCTCCCGGGGGTTGGCGCTGCTCCATCCACAGCTCCTGGGAGGTCACGTCCCCTCCCAGGTGGGACAATGTGTCACCTTCTCTCCCTGCAGGGCCTGGGGTAGGATTTGCCCCCAAAGAACCTTCCCACGGTCACTCACTCCAGGCTGAGCCTGGGGACATCCCTGAGTGTGTCCCCAGCCCTGTGCCCTGCCCAGGCAGGGCTGGTGCAAGAAGCCCCCGTGCCACTTCACAGGGCAAATTTAATGAGTTTCCTTCATTAAGGGAAGGAAATTATTAATTGTCAATTAATGTTTAGGACACAGGGAATGGTTTCCCAGTGCCAGAGGGCAGGGATGGATGGGATGTTGGGCAGGAATTGTTCCCTGGGAGGGTGGGCAGGCCCTGGCACAGGGTGCCCAGAGCAGCTGTGGCTGCCCCTGGATCCCTGGCAGTGCCCAAGGCCAGGCTGGACACTGGGGCTTGGAGCAGCCTGGGACAGTGGGAGGTGTCCCTGCCCATGGCAGGGGTGGGAATGGATGGGCTTTCAGGTCCCTTTTAACCCAAACCATCCTGCAACAAGGGGCAAGAGCCCTCAGGTGGGCACTGCCCCAGCCCCAGGTGACACCAAACTGGACAAAGGACAGTTTTGGAGCTGCCAAGGGCTGCAGGGACACCAGGCTGGAGCTTGGCTGTGTGAGGAGCAGAGCTGCACATCCCCAGTCCTTACAGAGGAGCTGCCATTACACAAACACAGTCTGAGAAAGGGAGGTGAAAATTCCCACACGAATCACAACCGGAGGCAGAAACAGAGCCTCTAATTTAGGGAAAGAAAAAAAGACTAAAAAACCCTAAAGTGCTTTCCAACAACAAAAGAGCCTTCATGGAATATGAAACAGGATCCTGGAGCTCCCAGGAGCAGAGAGGGGCAGGAAGAACAATATCACAGACAAATCTGGGCTGGAGGAATGCAGGAACCCCAGCACTGAGCCCTCCTTGGCCACTGCCCGCTCAGGGAATGCTTTTCCATCACATACTGAGGAGGAGAGCAAGGAGAGGGTTTTCTGGCTGGCAGAGGGGGGCGTGGAGGGGCTCACACCTCCCCTGTGTGCCACAGCAGCACCCAGCAGGCAGGAGGGGGAATTGGAGATAAAAATTGGGGGTTTGATAGCAGGAGATCGATTCCTCTTTTATCCAGAGCTGGTTTTGCTCTCAGTTGCTGGTCCAGCCAGCACAGAGGGGGTGCTGGGGTGCTGAGCTCAGCCAGAAATGATCCTCAAGGGGATGAGAGGTCACAGCACCCAGCCCCACACAAAGGAGCCCGAGCCCTGGCTGGGCTGAGGGGGCACATTCAGCCCAATCAGCTCAGACACCCTCAGCACAAAAAAATAAAAAGGCAAAGAGCAAAGTTTTCAGATTTAGTCAAACATGGGAGAATGGAAACCCTCAGTGAAACCCAGGCTCCCACCCTATTACTGCAGCTCTGGCAAAATTTAGGTGAAACTGAGACTACCCAGAGCTCCCAGGAATGAAAGAAGCATTTAGAAAATGGGCAGGGTCTGAAATGCCCACTAAAACTCCTGATTCTGAGCAGGTTTCAGCTCTGGCACCGCCTTCCTCAGGAAATTTCTCACCATCCCAAGCACGGCCAGGACCTGGGGCTCAGCCCAGGAGTGCCCAGGCCACAGCCAAGCAGGAAAATCGTGTTTTCCTGCCAGAGAATCACTGACGTGGGAGGCAGGGCCTGCCTCTGCCCGGTGCACAGCCCTGCACCCCCTGCCCACAGCCCCCCTGTTGGGGTTTGGGGTTTGATGGCTTTAATTAACAAATATTTTCTGCCTCAGGGTGGGAAAGAGGCATCAGGGCAGCTCTGGAGCCAGGCTCTGTGCTGGCTCCTGGGAATACTTCCCTGGGCAGGGATCCTCATGGGCATAGGGCTGCTCCAGGGGTGATGCTGGCATTGATGAGATGCTCAGTCATGGAATCCCACACTGGTTTGGGGTGGAAGGGACCTTGAAACCATCCTGTTCCACCCCATGTCAGGGCCAGGGACACTTCCACTATCCCAGGGTGCTTCCAACCTGGCCTTGGGCACTGCCAGGGATCCAGGGGCAGCCACAGCTTCTCTGGGCACCCTGTGCCAGGGCCTGCCCACCCTCCCAGGGAACAATTCCTGCCCAACATCCCATCCATCCCTGCATTCTGGCACTGGGAAGCCATTCCCTGTGTCCTGTCCCTCCAGCCCTTTTCCAAAATCCCTCTCCAGCTCTCCTGGAGCCCTTTTAGGCCCTGGAAGGATCTCCCCAGACCCTTCCCTTCTCCAGAACTGCTCAACAACTCCCACCCACCTCCTCCTCATGAGCTCCAAACCATCCCCAAAAACTCCAACCTGGCCCCCGCAGGGTCCCTCTGTGTGGAGCAGGAGGATGCTGGCGTGTCCCCAGAGAGCCCTGGCGTGTCCCCAGGTGTCACTCACCGTTGTTGCAGTGCCTCACGCAGTCCTGGAACACCGCCCGCCACTTCTCCTGCTCCTTGCCCGTCATCACACAGAAATAATAGTGCCTGGCATAGGGGTGCCACAGGATCAGTGGGAAATCCGTGGGGCACTTCAGGATGGGGGAGTGCCCAGATTTCGGGGTCACACCTGCAGAAAAGCGGGGATGGTTTGAGGACAGGGATGGGGGAGCTGCAGGGCTGGGGGTGTCCAGCACAGCCCTCAGCTCCTTCCCAGGGCCTCTGCTGGGAGCTGTGCCCAAAAAGAAATGCAAAAAGAGCCTCCTTTTTCCCGAAAAGGAAATCAGAATGAAAACTGAAAGGTAAAATTGAAAGTAATTAGAAATCGTGTGGTTCTCAGAGAGCCATGGATACATTTTCCTTCCTTCCTTCCTTCCTTCCTTCCTTCCTTCCTTCCTTCCTTCCTTCCTTCCTTCCTTCCTTCCTTCCTTCCTTCCTTCCTTCCTTCCTTCTTCCTTCCTTCCTTCCTTCCTTCCTCCTTCCTTCCTTCTTCCTTCCTTCCTTCCTTCCTTCCTTCCTTCCTTCCTTCCTTCCTTCCTTCCTTCCTTCCTTCCCTGCTGGTTGTGGCAGCAGAAACCCCACAGCTCACTGTGGGAATGGGGCTGTTCCCTACAACCCCACTACCCAAAACTACCCCTTCCCAAAGGTGCCCAGGGATGCTACATCCCAAAAAAACCCACTTCCTGAAGGTCTTCAAGGATGCCACAACCCAAAAAACCCCTTCCCAAAGGTCTTCAAGGATGCTACATCCCAAAAAAAATCTTCCTGAAGGTCTTCAATGATGCTACACCCCAAACCCACCTTTTCTAGATGGTTCCCAGAATATGACACCCCAAAATCACCCTTTCTAAAAGGGCCTGAGGGATGCTACACCCCAAACTCACCTTTTCTAGAAGGTTCCCAAGGATGTAACACCCCAAAATCACCCTTTTGTGAAGGCCCTCAGGGATCACACGCCCCAAACCCACCCAAAGGTCCCCATGGGCTGCCCAGCAGCACGAGGGCCCTCACCAGGCAGGCTGTTGTTGACCAGCTCCAGGTACTGCTCCACGGAGGTGAGGATCTTGTAGCCAGCGCTGTTGACCAGCACCCGGGGCGGCAGCTCCCGCTCGTAGGCCTGGCCAGGAGAAATGGGCATGGATGGGGTGTCCCCTGGGCAGTGACCCAGGCAGGGGTGACAGGGGCGTTGTCCTCACCAGTTTGTTCTCGTAGAGGACCAGCCCGTAGTTGTGTGGCACCACGCAGAATCGGTTCCTCCACTTCTTGTTCTCCTCGATGTACTGGAAGATGTTGCCCGAGTAGATGACGTGGTCCTCCAGTGGGACCTGCAGGGAGGGGACGGGCACAGGGGATCAGGGAGGGGACAGCTCTGCCCTGGGGAGCTCAGCAAGCTCCATCCATGGTGGTTTGGGTGGGTGTTTCTTCTCTAGGGCCGTGGATTGTCTCCACAGCATCGCCAGTTTTGGTGCCTGGATTGGTGCATGTGGGCGATGCTTTGAGGGGCACCACAGGCACAGCCCTGGAAAAGCCCCGAGGGGTGGCTCATCCAGCACAGGGTGGCACCTCTGGTGACACCTCTGCGCCTGACATCTCCCTCTGGGACACACCGAGCCCAGCTGAGCCACTGACTGAGGGGAAGGTTGGAGCAGAGCCCTCCAGCAGCAATTCCCAGCCCCAGCTACCGCGATTTCCCTGGCATGGGGCAGGGGCATGATGGATGGCACTGCTGCCAGGGGAGGATGGGTGACACTGCTGCCATGGGGACAGTGGGTGGCACTGCTGTCACAAGGTCCTGCCAGAGGCAGCTGCAGGTGGCAGGAACCAAGCCCTGCCCAGCAGATGGGACAGGGAAAAGGAAATACAAGGAGCCACTCCATAGATCCCAGCACCAGATGATGCCCAGATGTTCTGGACTTCATGGCAGATGAGTGACAGCTTTTTTAAACTAGGAGAGATTTTGAGTGGATTTTGGGCAGGAATTGTTCCCTGTGGGGGTGGGCAGGCCCTGGCACAGGGTGCCCAGAGAAGCTGTGGCTGCCCCTGGATCCCTGGCAGTGCCCAAGGCCAGGCTGGACACTGGGGCTTGGAGCAGCCTGGGACAGTGGGAGGTGTCCCTGCCCATGGCAGGGGTGGCACTGGATGATTTTAAAGTCCCTTCCAACCCAAACCATTCCATGATTCCATTCCATGATTCCATGACAGGAACAGGCCAAGGACACCCCGTGCCCCCCCAGCTGTGCAGCCCCTCCCCGGCTCTCCAGCACCTTTTGGCCGGCAGCGTTTGCACCATCCCAAACACAGCCTGCCTCAGGGAGCCAAGAATTCCTCCCAGGAATTTTTATGATCCCAGGAAGATAAACAACAGCTGAGAGCTCTCGTGAGGGCTGGCAGCCGCCTCTGCTGCCGTGGCCACCCACCCTCCACCACGGTGGCCACCAGGAGGGACCAGCCAGGACTTGGATCCCACCCTGCCCCAGCTGCAGGACTCTTCTGGAGGAGATTTTCTCACTCTTCTCATGGCTCACAGGAACCTCTCTGCCTCCCCCAAGCCCTGACCACACACCCCTTGGGCTGGGGGATGTCTGACAGCAGCTTGGCTGCTCCTCACTGCTTCCCAAAGCCTTTGGAAGAGGGAAAAGAAAGCCCAAAGCAGGCCCTGCAGGGCTGGGGGACAGCGGGAGGAATGAGAACCCCGGCCCCAAGGCCACCAGCGGGGATGGGGACAGAAAGGAGGTGCCAGCTCTGGGGAGTCCCCACCAGTGACTCATGCAAGGGGAATGAGCCCTCCTGAAGTGGCTCAGAAACCTCTGCCCAGCACAGGCAGAGCTGGACAGACCGGCTGGGGGTGGAATGACACCCAGGCTGAGCCCTGACACCGCTCTGGGGACCCTGGGGAGCCACCAGCACTGCTGTCCCCTCCTCACACACCCTCCCCACCCCAGGGAGGCACCCAGGGGGCTCCTCCCAGCTCCAGCAAATATTTGGGACAGGCAGGTGTGTGCCAAAGTGTGGGGCTGGGCAGGGAGGGGCCGGGGAGCCCCTGGGCTGCCCAAATCCCTGTCCCAGGGCCAGGCAGCACAGGGTGGCAGGGAGGAATTTTCAGGAGCTCTGAATTGTTGGAGGGACCAAAGGCAGGTGTGTTTATTCCATGTCCTCATTGCTGGTGGATCTTGCTGGAGTTTCAGGTGCCTGAATCATCCCTCACACCCCATTCCTGCCGTCCCCCTCTGCCCAGGAGGGCCACCAGTGTCACCCCTGCTGTCACTGCTCCGAGCACCACGGAGCCCACAGAAAAAGGGGAATAAACAATGAACATTTGAAAATGCCAAGCGCCACATCCCAGCTGAGGCCGGGCAGGGTGACACCCTCCATCCTGGGTGCCATCAGCAACTTTTTGGGGCATGTTTGAGGGGCACAAAGTGCAGCTGGAGATGCTCATCCCTCGCTGTTGTGGTGTCTGGAGCACTGGGATATCCCAGTGGCACTGCCAGGACCCTGGGAGGGGCTGGGCAGCAGATGGGACATGTCCCTGTGGCACTGTTGGGTCCTGGAAGGGTTGGACAGGAGATGGGACATGTCCCGGTGGCACTGCCAGGACCCTGGAAGGGACAGGCAGCAGACTGGACTCTGAGCAGGAGGAATTCCTATTTTTGCAGGGTTTTTCCAAGACTTGCAGTGTCCCTGACCTCCCGACCTCGCTGCTGTCCCTCAGACATTCCTGGGCTGCTTGCTGGAGCTTTCTGATGAAGCAACCAAACCTGGGCAGCTCCCGGGGGGCTGAAAGCATCCGAGGAACCCAGGGGTGCTGAGGACACCAGGTCCCCGCTCCTCCCCTGGAACCTCCACTCCTTCATTTTTCCTAACACACCCAGGGCCCGGGCAGGTCCCCGAGGAGATGGGGCAGGTCTTGGTGCCTGGGCAAGGTGTCACCTTCATGGGTGGGTCAGAGACACGACCCTGTGAGCGCCCAGGGCTCCAGGCTGAGCTCATTTCCCAGATTCTTTAACAGAGCCACCCCTTTAAGCCCCAGACAAAAGCAAAGTCTGTGGCCCTGTGTGACAGCTTTTCCTGCTTTCACCAGCCTGGCCAGGCAGGACCCCTAAAAATCCATGCCAGGGAGGTCCCCAAGCCACGTCAGCTGGTGAGCAGCCCCACCTGAGGTGCACCTGCCTTTGGAGGAGGGAGGGAGGGGAAGGCAGGATCCCCTCCACAGGAGCCACAGCCACAAATCCCATCCCTTTGGCCAGGCAGGGGACACGTGGCTGCTGCAGCTCAGATCCAGAGTCACCTGCAGGGTCAGGGATGCCTGCCAGGGGTGTCCTACCCTTCCCTGGGAATTTGCCCAGGTGGGAGCATCCCCCTCACCCAGGAGCAGGAGGGCACTGCCTGGCACATCTGCTCAGGGCTCTCCGGACACTGAGGGGTCCCTGAGCTCCTGCCAGCCCTGGCACTGAGCACAGACATCCAAACCCAGCCTCACCCTGCTGGCTCCGTGTGCTCCTTCCATGGGCTGGGAACAAAAACCCTCCCAGGGAGCCCCACAGCGCTCAGCACCCCAGGGACACGCTGGAGCAGGAGCACAGGGCCACATCCCACCCTGCAGCCTGGGACAGGCACAGGGGACGTGCCTGGGCTCTGGAAGGACGTGGATTTGGGAGGATGGAGCCCTTACCTTTCGGTGGAGCAGCTGGGCCTGCGGGCCCCCGGTGCCCTCGATCTCATAGCGGACGCTGTTGAAGAGAGCGACTCCAAACTGCTCCTTGTAGCACCTGCAGAACTCGCCCAGCACCTTCCCCGTCTTCTCTGCAACGGGACAGCACAGCCACGTCAGGCACGGGCTGGGTTTGGGGTCTGAGACCCCCCCAGAACCCACCAGACCCCTCCCCTATCACCCTCCTGCCTTTGGTGGAGGGACCACGGCAGAACCCGCTGCCTCCTGCCCCCCCTACCCAGCCCAGGGCCTGATTCGCGGTTAGGAGGATCTCTTTTTTTGGCCATTTGGGGTCAGGATGATCTCTTTTTTTGGCCTTTCACATTAATTTCATGGATTCCTCTCCCCAGCAGGAAATTCCTGACATTGAGCTGATTCCGGCGGTGCCGAGGCTTCCTGTGCCTTGTGCAGCTCCTGACCCTGCTCTGGCCACCTCAGCCGGCTGAGATTGGGTTCAAACCCCATTCCCCACCTCAAACATCACCCACAGCCCCCTGACCCCGCTGTGCCCCCAGAAGGACCATCCCACAAAGGGGCTCCAGGCCCTGCAGCTTGTCAAGCAGCAGGGTTGGGATTAGGGTTGGGATTAGGGTCGGGGTGAGGGGAAAGCACAGCCTGGACCCCCCCCATCTGAGGCAGAGACCCCCAACAGCTCCCCCAAATCCAGTCCAAGGTGCTGGGAGAGCCTGAGCTGCCGGGTACCCCCCTGCACCCCACACTGGAGGAGATCCCCTCCACCCCACAGGCAGCCCCCAGGGGTGGGGGCACTTTGCAAACCCACCCCCAGCAGCAGGGATGGGGCTTTTCCTGCCCCAGTGTGGCCAGAGGAGCCCCATGGGCACCCTGACCCACCCAGCACCATCCCCACCCCTGCTCCACACCCCATGTGGGGATCCCACACCAAAACCCCACCCCGAAGCATCCCAAAGCTGGAGAAATAACCCCCCCCACAGCTGTTTTTGGCACTCAGGGCCTCGACTTTGAACTCCCCTGTCAACTTTGCCCCAGAGCCTGTGAAAAACGGAGAATTTGAGTTTCCTCCAACAATTTCTGACAGCTCAGGCTCCGGCGGAGCGCTGGCCATGGGCGCGGGGAGGACGGATCCTGGCTCTGCATCCCATCCCTGGAGCCAGCACGATGCTGGGGGCACGAACCCAGACAAAACAGCCCCCACGCCGGCTCGGCACAGCCTGGCAGCAGCCAAAACCTCCAGCACGAGCCAAAACCTCCAGCAGCAGCCTGCCCGGAGCTGTGCTGGCAGCACAAGGAGCAGCTTTGCTGCAGGGTGCTGCGAATCCCCACGGGATGAAAATGCTGCCCGAGGAGGGATAAACCCATCCCTGAGGAGATGCCAGCACTGGGAGCAGAGTGCAGCCCAGCATCACGCTGTGCCAGGGTGAAATCCCTGGAAATTTAACAAATTCACAGGGAAGGATGAGCCCCAGCTCTCCCAGCACAGCAACTCCTCAGCCTGGATTTTGGCCTTCCCTCCCGGCCTCCACGCAGCACCTCTGTTGCAATTCCCCAAGCTGTGTGATTTTGGCCAGGGCTCTGGGCAGCCATGCAGACAGCTGAGATTTAAAAGGACGTTTTGAGGTTTCATTTCCTTTCAGTCCATGGGAAAAAAGGAGCCCCCAATCCCCAGGCAGGCGAGACGGCTTAGTCACTCATTCTTCCCTGATTAACAGCAGGGCCAATTAGGAGGGCTTAGGCAAATGGAAAAGCAAAAGTCAATTATTTGCAGAGGTTGGAACAAGGCTTGCAGTCAAACATCCGAGGTGACTAAACCTCCCCAGGCTCAGCAGGGCTCTCCGGGGTGCTCAGGGGATGCTGGGGGCCACTGGCGCTCCCTCCCTGGGAGCCCTGGTGGCAAGCCCAGCGGAGCAAGAGGGACAGGGACCTCTGGGGCCCAGGAGGTGACAAGATGTGGAGTGCTAGGGGTGGTACAGCCCGAGCAGAGGGTGGGGAGCCCACGCTGACCATGCCACAGGGTGTCCTGACCCCTCACATCCGGAACACCCTCACAGGGCTGATGTGTCACACTCAGGAGCTGCCTCAGCCGCCCACTGCCTCCTTCAGCAGGCTCAGGAAAGCCTCCCCGAAGTGCTGGGGGCCGTGGAGAGCATTCCCTGCCTGCAGAATGGAGCACTGAGGGCTACAGGGAGCATTCTGGGCTCCAGCTCCACGGCCAAAGCCACCCACGAGTGGCCATCCCTCCATGAGCAGCTTTGGCTGGAGAGGTCTGGGGACAGGGGACACAGCCCAGACCCCTCACCTGAGCCCCCTGTCACGGCAAAGGAGGGAAGGGATCCCCCCCCAGCCACCACCGTGCTGGGTGTGGGCTCAGACACGCACAAAGTGACAAACAGGAGCACCCGTGGGACCTCCCAGGGCCGGGTGTCCCCAGCCACCCACGGACAGCGCTTTCCCAACCGCGCTGTTTGCTCTGGGATTGCTCTGCCGCAGCACCCACGCCCTCCCCGTGCCACCACCCCGTCCCTGTCACACCCACAGGGCTGGCACAGGCCCTGGCACGTCCTGCTGGCTCCTGGCAGGGGGAAGCTGCTGTGGTGTTCCAGCACCGACGCCTGGCTCAGCAGGATCCCTGTGCCAGCAGCCCTGGTCACAGAGCTGCTCTGTCCCCAGCCTCCAGCCCCCCTCCTGCCTCTCGGTGACTCAGCCACACGTGGTGGCTCCAGCAGGAGGGAGAGAAAGGGGCTGCACAGCTGGGAGGGCACCGGGAGGGCTCTGGGCATCCAAACCCCGGGATGGGCTGGGTACGGGGTGCTGGGGGCAAGGACAGGGCTCAGCCACGCTCCAGCCCTCCCTGCCAGGTCCCCAGGGACCCCACACCCAGCCACGCCGTGCTGTGGGCACAGCAGGGCAGATGGCCCTGCCAGGACACAGGGACACAGCAGGGCAGCTCAGGTTTGTCCTTGTCCCAGGTGACACCCGGGGACAGCAGAGCCCGGGGCTCCGGAGGGTGAAACCAGCCCGGAGGGGAGGCTCCTGTCCTGCCCATTCCCCTGAGCAGCAGTGCCACCGCAGCTGTCACTGAGCCCAGGGTGACAGGCAGGGCCAGGGCCAGGGCCAGGGCACAGCCCTGCAGCAGTCGGTGCCCCGAGGGCAGGTGCAGCCCTGGCGTGCTCAGAGGTCACGGCCAGGCCAGGGCAGCCCTGGCTGGGTCTTGGTCCCTCTGAGCCAGGGCAGGAGGTGGATTTTGCCTTCAGGATCCAAAGGCAAACTGTCCGAGCTGGTCCAGCAGCCTGGGCTGGCTGAGTCCTGCCCTTGGAAGCAGCTCCAGCACCGTAATCAGCCCCACAGGTGGAATCATGGAGTGGTCTGGGTGGGAAGGGACCTTAAACATCCTCCCATCCCACCCCTGCCATGGCAGGGACACCTCCCACTGTCCCAGGCTGCTCCAAACCCCAATGTCCAACCTGGCCTTGGGCACTGCCAGGGATCCAGGGGCAGCCACAGCTTCTCTGGGCACCCTGTGCCAGGGCCTGCCCACCCTCTGAGTAGAATTTTTAACCCTAACATCCCATCTAAATCTGCTCTTTTTCCATGTAAAGCCATTGCCCCTTGTTCTCTCACTTCAGACCCTTGTCCCCAGTCCCTCCCCAGCTCTCCTGGAGCCCCTTTGGGCCCTGCAAGGGGCTCTGAGCTCTCCCTGGAGCCTTCTCCTCTCCAGGTGAGCACCCCCAGCTCTCCCAGCCTGGATCCAGAGCAGAGCTCCAAGCACTTGGAGCATCTCCATGGCCTCTCTGGACTCTCTCCAACACAAGCACATCCCAAGGCAGCACCAGCTCTAATCCCAACCTCCCATAAAACCAGAGCCAGCCCCAGCTCTGAGAGGTGGGGAAAAACCAACCCATGAGCTGCAGGTCTGACCCAGAGCCCTGACCCAGAGCCCTGACCCAGAGCCCAGCCTGGACCTTGCTGTTCCTTCCAGCTGCTGCATCTGCTGCCTGCAGGCTGTTTCAGCACAGTGGGGAGAGCAGAGCTCCAGGAACCCATCCCACAGCCCCAGGCTCACGGAGAGCCCTTCCAGCACCAGTGTGTGGCCAGAGCTCGTTCCCCTCCTTGCCCTTGAGATAATGTGAGACCGGGAGTGCTGCTGTAAATAGCCCAGGCCGTGGGCAGCCCAGTCAGCAGATCCAGCCACAGGGAGGTCACTCCTGCACAGGTTTGCTCCAAAATTCCCTTCTCCTTCCTCCTCCTCCTCATTCTCGCTCAGCTCAACACATCCAGGTCCTACAGGGGTATTGGGGATGCTGCGTGTCCCTGGTGGGACAGAGCCTGATGGGGACAGGGACGTGGCTCAGCCCCGGGGCTCGGCCACCAGGCAGCTGCTCCCAAAGGCAGTGGGGAGCAGAGCTCTGGGGCTGCAGCAGCACAGGCACAGGCACAGGCACACCCCTCAACAGGGAATCAGGGAATGGTTTGGGTTGGAAGGACCTTACAGCTCATCCAGAGCCACCCCTGCCATGGGCAGGGACACCTCCCACTGTCCCAGGCTGCTCCCAGCCCTGTCCAGCCTGGCCTTGGGCACTGCCAGGGATCCAGGGGCAGCCACAGCTCCTCTGGGCACCCTGTGCCAGGACCTGCCCACCCTCCCAGGGAGGGATTTCTTCCCTATATCTCACCTAATTCCCCTTCTCTCAGTTTGAAGCCATTCTTCCTTGTCCTGTCACTACAATTCCTGATGGACGTCCCTCTCTGACTTCTTTGTGGCCCCTTCAGACACTGGAAGGATCTGTGCTGTCTCCCCAGGACCTTTTCTCCAGCATGCACACCCCCACACGTGTGTCACACACCCTTCAGAGGGGCTGGAGGCCAGCTGTTGGCAAACCCCAGTGGGAACAGTCACTGCATCCTCCTCCAGCCCACATCCCGTCTGGCAGCCACAGCCCTCACGTGTCCACTGCCCTTTCCATCCGTCCAGGGGGTGAGGTGCCTTTGGAATCCCAGCCCTCTGCAGAAACCCCCTGGGATGATGCAGATTCATGGAATCATGGAATAATGGATTGGTTTGGGTTGGAAGGGACCTCAAAGCTGATCCCATTCTACCCCCTGCCACGGGCAGGGACACCTTCCACCATCCCAGGAGTGGAGTGGCAGCAGGAGCTGGAGCAGGGTGCCCAAACCCCTGTGGATGCCACAGCGATGCCTCACCGCAGGCAGGGAATTTTCCTCTTGCTCCAGAAAAAATGAAGAAAAACAAAAAGGCCAAAGCAGCTCATTGAAGCAGAACCCCCGGGCTGGAGGGGGGCCGTGGCCCCATGCTCCTGACCAGCCCTGGCCTGGCTCCTTTCCCAGCCCTGTGGGACAGCCGGACTCAGGCCAGCTCCCCCCGGCCCCACGCAGTGTCCCCTGTCCCCTGCCAGCTCAGCCAGGGGGTGGTGACAGGGATGTGCTTGCAGGGCACCGCAGCAGCAGGCACGGGGGTGCCACATCCTCACATCCCTCTGCTGGGGGTGCCTGCCCTGGGGACAGTCCCTGCGGGCCATGCTGGTGCTGGCCCATGACATGGTGGGCCAGGTGACCCGTGGGCAGTGAGTGCTGGCCTGGCCAGTTTACCAAGGCTGCTGGGGGAGGAGTTAATTACTAATTTAGCCAGTAAATGATTAGTGAGCGGGGGCAGGCTGCAGGCTCCCAGCAGCCCCAGACCAGTGGCACTGACAGGGACAGCCACCATGGTGGCATTGACAGGCTCAGTGACGGCCTGGATGGCTCTTCCAGCAAGGGAAACAAAGCCACTGCAGGGAGGCTGATGCCACTGGCTGTCCCCAGGTGATGTCCCCAGGTCATCCCTCTCAGTGGGGCTGCTCCAGGCACAACTAGGGGATGT
This sequence comes from Eopsaltria australis, assembly GCA_034509425.1. Classification (NCBI taxonomy): domain Eukaryota; kingdom Metazoa; phylum Chordata; class Aves; order Passeriformes; family Petroicidae; genus Eopsaltria; species Eopsaltria australis. Next base: position 903,252 of record JAVTVJ010000183.1, read on the forward strand.
TCTCAGTGTCCCTTGGCCATCCTCCCGTGTCCCAAATGGTGGCATTGTGCAGACAGGGTGTGTGGGCATCCCCCTGAGGGCACAGCACAGTGAGGATGGGGTGCACACATGGATGGGGGGCACAGGATACCATGGATGAGGTGCCCAGGGCACCCCACCAGCCCTGAGCAGCACCCAGACATGAGACCCATGGCCATGGGCTGTCCTGGCTCATCCCAGGCTCATCCCAGCAGGAATTTGGGAAAGGCTGACAGCAGGAGATGGCTCCAGGCAGGCTGAGCACCAGCAGTATGGTGACAGCCAGCACAAGGGACAGTGCCACTGTGAATGTGGCACAGGAATCCTGCAGAGCCAGCGGGTGCACCCAAAGGGTTAAGCCCCAGCCGGCAGTTTGGGTTTCGGGAATTTGAATGTGAGCTCATTTCCACCCAGAAACACAAACTCCTTCATAGGGGCCTGACTCAGCCCGGCTGAGCATCCAGAGATGCCAGCGCTGGGGGAAGTTGGGCACCAGTTCCTCACCCGGGGGCACTGGGACAGAAGGGGCTGGAGGAGATTTTGTTCCTGATAAAAGCAAAATCCAGAGGCTGTTCCAGCAGCTCTCCAGATTTCCCCCTCTCACACAAACCAGGAGAGGCTGGAACAGGGAAAACAAAGTGTGGGAGAGCAAAACCTGGGAGCCTTTCCCTTCTGACCTCCCTGAACCCAAACGAACCCTTCACACAAACCCACCCAGACACACCCCGGGATGCTGCTGCTGTCAGGATTGGGGCTGAGCTTGACTGGAACCAGAGGGGAGCAGAGGCTGCTCTGATGCCAGGCACAGCTCAGCACCAGGGATCTGGCAGGACAGGGGCACTGCTCCAAAATCCATCGGGAGTATTTCCAGAACTGAAAATACTGCCCGAAAGCAGCTGGGCAGGGCGGCGGGGGTGCAAAGGGAGCAGCGTGCTCGGGAGCAGCCGGCTGCGCCGTGACTCAGCCGCGCTGGGAAGGGTGGGCTGAGCGGCAGGAAGGGATGAGGCTGCGGAGCCTCGCCGGAGAAACCAGCCGGGGCCAGGCCTGAACCGGTTCATCCTCTCTCGCCGTGCCTGTGCCGTGCCGGGCTCTGCCCCCGGATGAGTCAGAAGTGCCCGTGGTGCCAGCGCAGGGCTGGGGCACCCGCCGGGGACACGACTTTGTGAGAGATGCCCCCATGCCCAGCACCCTGCCGTGTCCCCGGGACTGCTCCCGGGGCTCTGTGCCCACCGTGGAGCCCCTGCCCAGCTCCCAGCCCCTCCCAGCCCTGCTGGCACAGCGCCGCTGCCCTCCCAGCCCGATCCAACCTGCCAGGACACAGCCGTGCTCCCTGCGAGCCTCCGGAGCCAACCATGGGATCCACGGGGCTCAAAATGAAGCAGCGCATGCAGCAGCAGCTCCTCAACCTCTGAACAGTTGAAAAACACTGAAAAACACCCTCTCGGCCAAGTTTTTGGGCACTTTTTGCTGCTTCTTTGGACACCGCTGCTCCTGCTCCCCAATCCCGGCCGTGAGCGGGGCTCAGCCCCTCGCACCAGCCCCTTGCCGAGGCTCGGGGTCACACCCGGCCCGGCAGGACAGGGATTAGTGGCCGGCTACGTGCCGGCGGGTGTTTTCCCGTGGCGTGGATGCCGGTGTCCCGCTGCTCGCTGGGAACAAGGCAGTGCGGGGCTGCTGCGTGCGAGGAATGCGCCTGTGAATAACAAACACGGCTCTCGGGGCCGGGCCGGGCCGCACTGGGATCCTGCCCTGAGCCTCCCTGCGCAAACTGCCTCCGAGGGATGGGGGAGGAGGAGATCCCTGCCCCCATGCAGCCTGCAAGCCCCCTTCCCCCTTGGAGCAGCCTTTGGGGCAATGCTCCATGGGGCGCAGGTGCCCTCACAGGTGGGTTGAAGCCACTCCAGCTCACTGTGACACCTGACAGCCGGCACAGGGACAGGTTCAAGCCCACCAGCAGAGGTGGCTGCACTCCCAGGAGATGTCCCATGGACAGGCAGGTGGCTGTGGGGAGGTGGAGCATCCCTTTAGGCTCCAGCTGAACCCCAACCCCTGAGCTGGAGCAGCACCCACTGCCCTCATCCTGGCTGCAGCCACATCACCCCACATGTCCCTCGTCCCGCTGGGTGCCACCAGCACCCGGGCAGGGTGGAGAAGAGCTGCCACCCCTCTGGTTGTCCCCGCAGCAGGGTGGGACCCAGCCCCAGCCGTGCCCAGATAAGGGCCGGCTCATCCCCCTGCACCGGCCGGACAGCATTGCTTCCCTCGGGAATGGCGCAATCCCGCCGAGCCGAGCCGAGCCGAGCCGAGCCGAGCCGAGCCGAGCCGAGCCGAGCCGAGCCGAGCCGAGCCGAGCCGTGCACAGGCACCCACATCCTCCAACCCTGGGAGCAGGGGGACACGGAGATGAGGTCCCCACGGCGAAGGGGACAGAGCAAACTTGGGCATTTCCCGTGCTGGGGGCAGCTGGGGTGGGCGGTCCGTGCTCCGGGATGTCCCCGCAGCCGCTTCCCTCGTGTCCCCTCATGCCCAGCCCCAGGGAGAGGAGCCGAACCTGGCACGCTGTCCCCGTGCCCAGCTGGACAGTGCCAGTGGGAAACGCAATCCAGCCTCAGGGGAGGAGACCAAACAAAGATTTTTATGTGCATCCAAAAAAACAACCCAGCCAAGAGGGATTTGAAGAAAACAGCCCTGAGCCTGTCCTGGAGCCTGACCTGGAGCTCCCTCCCTGCTGCTGGGAGGGTCCTGTGTCCAGCTCCTCCATTCCCATTCCACAGGGTGCTGTCCCACCACCACTTTGGGGTCTGGGAGCTGGCTCACCCCAGCTTTGGGCACATCCCTTCATGCAGGAAAACCTCCCAAGGGGCTGAGCAGAGCTGGCAGGAGGGGAGAGGAAGCCAGGACAAGTGTCCTGTGCCCCAGGAGCCACCGGCACAGCAGGAGGTGGGTGAGATCCTGTCCCAGCTCCTCTGTGACCTCCAGGGCAGTGTCCCATCCATCCGGCTGTGTGGGAATGTCCCATCTGGGGACTCCCCTAGTGAAGGGGACCGAGTTCCCAGGAGGAACTCCCCACAGAGATCCCTGCCAGGGAAGGGCAGGAGGGGACAAAGAAGGGCAGGAGAGCACGGAGAAGGGCACTGTGCTCTACCAGAGCTGGGACCTGTGTCAAATGTCGCTGCTCTTTCCCTTTGAAAAGGGGGAAAAGGTGGAGTTTTATTCCTTCCTCCCCCGCCGGTCCAAGAGATTGGGAGGAAGCCACGAGCTGCTCTGCTCTGCCCCTTCCTCCCCTCCTGGCCCCAGCACTGGGCTCTCCATGGAGCCACTGCAGGCACGGGACAAGACTCCAAGGCCAGCCAGGGGCTGGGGACAGGGCACAGCTCCTGCCTGGGGACCTCACCAGATGGGCTCTGGGGGGCTGCAGCCCCACAATGAGGTGACATCCCCCAAAACTGGGTGGGAGCAGCCCTGGGTCCTGCAGGGGCAGAGCAGGTCCTGGAGAGCTGGTCCTCATCTGCCTTCACACCCTGCCCCATCAAATGTCCATGGATAAACATCCCTGGATCCCTCCAGCCCTTCTTCCTGCTTGGAGGCACAGGAGCCTGTTGGGATTGGAGCTGACAGGGGCTGTGCCAAGAGGCACCGAGCCCCTCTGAGCTCTGAGCCAGCCTCTGCAATGATTTGGAGAGGAAGGGAGGCAGAGGCTTGGGAAATCCCAGCTCCTGGCTGTGTCCCTGCAATGGGTTTTGGGGTGTCCAACACTGCTGTGGGGGTGTCCTGCTCTGGGGGTGCTTTCCCCTCCCGGGGCTGGCCCAAGCAGAGCTCTCAGCTGCCATCCTGGCTCTGTTCCTGCTGTCCCAGCCCCGCAGCGCCCAGGCAGAGCAGGGATCCCCTCCCTGCGTGCCCCAGCTCGCTGCAGCCGAGGCCTCTGGCTAAACCCTGGCCGGGGGAGGCAGGGAAAGCCCTCCCCGAGGGAAGGCAGGCTCTGCCCCGGGGCTGAGCACGGGCACGGCCGGCAGGGCTCCCATGGCCCGCCCACGAGGGAAAGCCACCAGAACGATGTCCCCTGCCCCGACACGCTGGCTCGGAGCGAGCCCCGTGCCCCGACACGACGGCTGCAGGTAAAGCCCCAGCTTGCCAGAACCAGCCCTCGCCGCTGGCAGGGAGCCCTGACATGCCAGGGGAGTTATTTATTCGGCGATGAAAGACACGCATCTCGTTGGGAGAAACCACTGCACGGCTGCAGCGCCGAGCCCTCGCAGCCTCCCTGCACGGCACCCCCGGGGCAGGGTGAGGGTTTCAGCCTCAAGACCAACCCCAGAGCCCGGCAGCCTCCACCTCCCACGCCGGCTGGAGCTGAGCTGCGGCAAAGGCTGGGAAATGAGTGTCACGCTTAGGGAAGCCGCAGAGAACCTCCTCCCGATGCCAGCAGCCTCCATCCCTGGGGCACACCGCAGCCTGGTGCCTTCTGGCGTCTGCCAGGCACCTCTGGAGCCGGCCCTGCAGCCCAGCCCTGCCCAGCCCATCCCAGCCTCCTGCCTGGTGGGATCAGGGATGTGCAGACACCCATGCCCGACAAGGCTCGTGGGAGCAGGGACGCTGCAGGTCCGGCCCCGGGGATGAGGCTCGGTGTCATCTCCGCCACCTCTGCGTGGGCTGGTGCCTGTGGAAGTCCTACCCCGAAATTAGCAGCTGCTTCACTCCGTAATTAACGGGCTGGTGACTCCCCGGAGATGCCAGAGCAAGGTGTGAGCTCCCGGGGACCCTCCCTGCGCTGCCACCCACCCGCACATCCCTCTGGCCATGGAGACATCCGGCGGCTCCTGCTGCATCCCTGGGCTCAGGACCACCAGCTCCACCCAGAGCCAGCCAGCTCCTGCCGGCCACACTTCACTTCAGCTCCCAGGAGAAGGGATCCATGGGATGCTTCAGGGAAGGAGTGATTCCAGCATGAGGGAAGAGCTTCATCCAGCCCCATGCTGGGAGCACCCATTGCCCTGGGCAGGAGAGGACACTGCAAAAATCCAGAGCACCCAGTGACATCCTGGTTTTGCAGCACACCCTATCCCTGCCACCCTCCTGTGCTCAGGGGATGGTGCCCATGCTGGGCATCCTCACACAAGGAGGGTGAGCCAGTCCCTGCTCCAGCCCACGGAGCAGCTTGGAAGCAACTCCCAACCCACATCTGGGATGAAGAGGAGGAGGAGGAGGAGGAGGGCAGCCGAAGGGTGTTGACAAACAAACTGGCTGACTCAGGCAGGAAGATGCCCAAAGCAGGGTGGCAGGAGGAAGCACTGGGCAGAGAGACCCTGGAGAATGGAATGCAGGAGCTTCAGGGAGCTCTGCCAGCAGCTGTGCGTCGCACCTGGCTGCCCTGACAGCCCCAGTGCTGCCTCTGTGCCTGCCTGGAGCCCTCCAGCCCCACCAGAACCACCAGTGGGAGGAAAGACCCTGGTCTTGAGCCACCACACGAGTGTGGCTTGTGACTTCTGGGAGACATTGGCGCGAGCCTCAGGCAGCCACCACCACCTGGGCTGGGACAGGGCATGGGACCTCCACAGCCTGGGCACTGTGGGCATGGCAGGGCTTTTCCCACCTCCCTCCTGGCTTTAACCCATTCCCAGGAGGGGCACAGGTCTGGCCCAGGCTCTCCCCAGCAGCTCTGTAAAGAACTGCAACCTCAGGAAGCTCTGCCAAGCCCAAAGAGCTCCTGCTCCTCCAGCAGCCAGGGGTCATGGCAGCCTGGGCAGCAAATCCAAACCCCCAGAATTTGAGAGGACAACTGGGAAAAGCTGCTTGGAGAAGGGCTGGATCCCTCCTGGGGCAGCAGCAGTGGAGAACAGGCCGAGCTAGGCAGGAAAACCCGGAGTTTTCCCCGCCACGTTGCTTTGCATGCCTGACAGCAAGTCGTGCCTTGCCTGTTGGGTTCCAGCCCCTCCCAGCTCCAGGGGCTCCTCCGGCAGCCAGGAGCCCTGGCAGCAGCAGAGAGGTGCTCCAGGAACCCAGTTTGCCCCAGTCTCTCCCAGGGAGGTGTCCCAGTACAGGTGTGTGTCCCCTCCTGCTCACCCCAGCATGGCATGGACATGTCCCAGCCCAGTCTCCACAATCCTATTCTACAGGAATCTTTTTTCTTCAGGAAGTCTTTTCCCCATGAACACTTTTTCCCACAAAAAGCCCTCTGCAGCCCCCAAGCATGGGTTAAATCCCACCCTGGGCTAACAGCTCAGTCCCTGCCAGGCTGCAACCATTCAGCCTGGCCTTGCAAACACCCAATCCCTGCCTCAGCAGAGACAGATTCCTGCACAGGAAACCCAGCCAGGCTTTTCCTTGTTATTCTTCAGGATTAGGATCACAGGGGCTTGCACGGGGAGCTCTCTCTGCACAGACAACCAGCGAGTTAAAGGAAATTCGGGATGTGCTTTGGCTCCAAACACGCCACGGGCAGCCCCGACCCGGAGCAGCCTCACGGATCAGCCGGGCTGAGCTTTAACTAATGCAAGATGAAAACCCCAGAGCGAGTTCCAAGCTCTCCTTCAAAGCTCAGAAACCTGCTGGCGTCCTGCTGAGCCGCATACCACGTAAGCATTCCTGCCAGGATGGGGCCTGGCAGGGCGAATGGGCTGCACCGCGAGACACCGCGTCCCTGTGCCAGCCCCACGGCAGCCCCAGCGCCGCTCCGCCGGCAGCAGCTTTTCCCCCAGAGCCCTCGGGGACAAAAGGACTTCAGAGCCACTCCCGTGTCTTTATGGCCGCGATAGAGGAGCGATATGGCGGAGCCACCTCCAAAACATCGGCGCTCCCCAGCCCTTGAGCTGCCGGCGGGACGCGCAAGGTACAGCACGAAGCCACCCTCGGCTGTGACACCCGCCCAGGTGCGGCTCCGCTGCTGCGGGGGTGGCTTCACCCGCTGGAGACGAGGCTTTGGCAGCCTGGGGAGCTGAAACCAAAGCTGGGGCACGAAGGGGCTCGGAGGTCACGTCCTGCCCGCTCAGAAGCCCCGGGGAGCCAAGCGCCCGCATCACGAGTGACGCAAAGTGGCCTGGGGGTGCCCAGCACCGCGACTGAGGAGTGACCCCGCTTACAGGGGTCAGGCGTGTCACCACAGACCCCAATTAGCAGCCCTGACCCCCCCAGCCACAGCTTCACACGATCCGTGCCTGTGAGAGCTGAGACGCCGCGTTCCGCGGCTCCCAGGCAGCTCTGGCCAGACATCCTGTGCCAGGGGCGAGGCGCTGCCGCCCCGGGACAGACGGGCTCTCAATGACCACATTGTCACCCCTGCCCGTCCCACGGCGGTGGCGGGGCCACTGCTGTGTCCTGCCTGTGCCGGGGCAGGCTGGAGGCAGCCAGGGGTGCAGCCAGTCCTTCCCTGCGCCCCACAACCTTTCGGGGGGGGTTTCCTAAGGATCTCCCAGCGCTGTAAAGGGGGATGAGACGCCTCTGCCGGCCAGCCCCGGCAGTCCCCGTGCTGACAGCGGTGTCCCTGCGCTGGACCCTGCTGCCAGCATCCTCGGAGCACAGCTCCCCTCTCCCCTCCCCGCAGCCTGCCGCCAGCACAAACACCCCCGGCACAACCCAGCCTTTCATTTGGGAGACGCATGGGCATCCCGGGGAGCCCCCCCGAGCTGTGCCGAGGCAAAACCACGCGGAAACTAAAAATTACGAAGTTTAAAGAGCGAGACAGAGGCGAAGAGCAGGCGTGGGAGTCCCGGGAACACCGAGAGGGGGGGTTCCCAAAGGGACTGAAGGAGGGATGGGGAGATCCCGGCGGGGATGAGCGGGGCGGGGGGCGCGCCGGGGGCTCACCCGCGATGTGCTGGCGGCGACCCTCGTCCAGGTGCGTGGAGACCACATCTCCCATGGCGAGCGGAGCCGGGCCGGGCCGGGCGGCGGGAGGAGCGGCAGGAGGAGGAGGGAAAAGGGAGAAGGAGGAGGAGGAGAAGGAGGAGGAAGGCAGCGCTCGGGGCGGCCCGGCAGCACGGCGCCCCACGGCCTCCCCCCGGCCACTCCTCCCGCACCGCCCCGCGTCCCGCCCGCCGCCCCCGGCCTCGGGGAGAGGCTGCGAGTGTCCCCCCGCCGGGTAATTAGCGGCGCTAATTGCCGGGGGGGATGGGCAGGATGGAGGAGGGGGCCGTGCCCCCCAGCCGGGATCTGGGCAGTGCCCGGGTGTCCCCCCCGCGCTCCCACCGGGAGAACCGGCTCCGTGCTGGCACCGCGCTGTCCCAGCACTGCCGGCATTGCAACACCGGGCTCCGTCCTACCTGCGCCCACACCCCGCAGCCGCCAGCCTTGACCTTGGTGCCAAACTGGAGAGCGGGCGTGGGAGCCGGCGGGCAGCGGGCACAGCGAGGGGCCCCTCGTCCTCCCCAGCCCGTGGGAGAACGCGATGGGAACGCTCGAGTTGGTTTAAAACCCGCCCCAGGCACAGATTTTGGTGCCGGAGCTGTCCCGGGATGGGGGCTGGCATCTCCCGGGTGAGCCGGGGAGCGGGAGGGCACACTTAGAGTGGGACACTAAAACCGGGAGCGTTCCAGAGATCCTGCAAAGGCTCCTCGGACGCAGCCGGGGAGGAAGCAGCTGGAGCCGTGGAGCTGGAGGAAGCGGTGGAAAAGCTCCTCCTTCCTCTCGCTGCTGCTGCGGCTCCTTTCCCGAGCGCAACAGGCGGAAACAGCCCTCGCACGATCCTGCGGCGCTGCCCGGGCACGATCCACGGGGAGGAAAGGCCTCGCCGCCGTCATTCCCAGAGCCTGGGCACCGCCAGCAGCTCGGGGTGTGACCGCGGGAGGAAGAGGAGGAGGAGGAGGAAGGAGGACGTGGTGGCGTGACCAGAAAGTTCAAGCTGTTCCCAGCTGCGGGGCGGCTCCGAGGAGCCGCTGCTGAGGTGGATGCACGCCTTGGGAGCGCTCCGCTCCCCGGATGCTTCCAGACCTCTGGAAGCTGGGGCTGGGCTCGGCTCGGCTGCTTGGCTCGGTGTGGGGCAGCCAGCGTGGAAACGGCTCCGGGAGGCTTTTCCTGGGCTGGACTTGTTTACCCGGGAGCGGTGGGAGGGAGGGTTGGAAGTGGCCGCGCTGGGAGCGAGGCATCCTGTTTGTGCTCCTGTTTATCCTCCTGAAATAGCTGCCCTGGGCCGCCGCGGGGCTGGGCAGGGGGCGGCAGGATGCGCACACCCCTCCCTGCCGCTGCCACCGCCAGCCCTGCCCTGCAGCGCTGCCACCACCCCTGGGGATACCAGCGGGTCGTGCCCCCTCGCCGTGCCAGGGGGATGCCACCCTGGAGACAAGGATCCTCCTTTTTGGGCAGGGATGAAGGGAGGGATGCGGGTGCTCCCGTGCCAAGCTCTGCCGGAGCCGAACGCTCCCCACGTGGCCAAAAAGCATCAGGACATCAACTGGCACCCAGATGCCACCTGCATTTGTGCCAGCACCCTCGGGAATGCCCACAGGGTGCCAGCCTTTCCCATCCTAACACTGTTCTCACCCCTCCGACGCATTTCAATGGGAAAATAATTCCAAAGCTGGAATATTTCTCCTTTTTTCCCCCCCTGTGATGCCCCATAAGAAGGCTTTACCCTTAGCAGAGGGCTTGTTTGCAGTTTGTTTGCCTGGCCAAAATGCTGCTGATATCAAGGGATTCTCGTGGGAAATTTATCTGCAGCAAAATCTCATTTCCAATAGAAAATCGTTCCACTGGAGGCTTTTAAACACTCTCCCCCGTGCTGATCCCCGAGGAGTCTGGCTCTGAATTAATTTGAAATTCTGTCTTAGTGGAGTGATGGTATTTAAGAGGCGATGAAAATGCGTCCACCCCCTTCAAACTGAAAATAAATGGGAATATCTATCCATGTAAATAACTTCATTATTAGAAACCAAGCTCCATCCCTTCCAAAAAAGCAATGTATGGAATATGATTTAGGCAGTGCACACACAGTCCTCCTAAATAAACCCAGTAAGTGGTTTAAAAGCTTCATTTTTGAAAAATTAACCCACACAAGCACTGGAGCACTGAGTCATCACCCAACTCTTTTGCCCACTGGTGTGGTTCTTAAATAAAAAATTAAAACCTGAGTTAAGAGGTAAAAAATAGACAGCATAAATATTTTTGATTTGCAAACAGGAAGGGGATGTCTGTGGCACACAGAAATAGCGTGTCAGCAGAGCCTGGAGCCTGTCACAGACACGCACAGGTTGCTTTTGGGGCTCCAAAAACCACCTGAGGATGGGCACGATGTCCTGGCACCGTCAGGCAGCGCCACATGGTGACACAGCAGCGAGCTCTTGGCACAGGCTGGCTGGTGGCAGCGACAGGCTCAGCTGCTGAAGCTTGGGACAGGAAAGGAAAGACGTCTGGAGGGTTTTATTGTGACTGCAGACATTTTGGAGCTCAACACTCAGCAGTTGAGCACATTTTGGTTTATTCCCACGTGGCAGAGGGGATTGTCCCCAGTGTGTTCCTAGTCAGGGTTTCCTCCATCCCTGCTGCCCCAGGAGGTGCCTGAGGAGGATGAGGATGGAAATGGGAATGGGAATGGGGATGGGGATGGGGACGGGGATGGGGATGGGGATGGGGATGGGAATGGGGATGGGGATGGGGATGGGGATGAGGATGGGGATGGGAATGGGGATGAGGATGGGAATGGGAATGGGGATGGGAATGGGAATGGGGATGGGAATGGGGATGGGGATGAGGATGGGAATGGGAATGATTTGTCCTTCCTCTCCAGCACATTTTGGTTTATTCCCACGTGGCCAGGTGCAGAGGGCATTGTCCCCAGCATGCTCTGGGTCAGGGTTTCCTTCGTTCCTGCTGCTCTGATGGATATCTGAGGAGGATGAGGATGGTGATGGGGATGGGAATGCTTTGTCCTTCCTCTCCAGCTGCAGTTTCTGGGAGCCCAGCCTGGCCCTGTTGAGCACAAGGCAGACATAGCCTCCCACCACCCTTCTGCCTCCCCTCCTGGCTCCATCCTCCCCGAGAATGTCTTTAAATCCATCCCCTGTGCAGGCTCAGCTCCCACTCCCTGCCCTCCTTCCCCACATCCCTCTGCAAAGGCTGCAGGTGATGCCCCTGGGTTCAGGAAAACAAACCACCAGTTCCAGCAGCACAAGTGATGCCCAAATGGCTTTGTCACACCTTGTCCCATGCCTGTGCCACCTGCTGGGGCTCCGAGGGACCCAGCACAGAAATCCCTCCCGTCAGAGACTGTGCAGCGTTGGAGTTGTACAGAATTGCAGCCTGATAAAATCTAATCATGCCAGCTAATTACAGCTCACTGAACAGATGGAAATAATGCTTATCTTCCTGGAGCTGCCTGAATTGTCTATCCCCGCTTGGAAATGAAGGATTTCCCTGTGAATACAGCCGAGGAGAATAAACACTCTTGTGGTTTCAAGCAGCTCCTGGGATGGTGGAGATGGCAGCAGTGAGGTGAGATAGTTCTCAAATTATTAAAGCCTAAACCTGGGGATGGTGCATTGGCCCATGGTGATGAGCAAAGTGTTCCATACCTGTCCTTCACCCTCCCAGGACTTCTCCTGGATGGTCCTGATGCTGTCACACAGCATTAAAAATTAAAAAGTTGATTATTTTGGATATTTCTGATGCTAACAGCAGTCAGACCAAGCCTGGCAGGGGCTGTGTGCTCAGCTCCCTGCCCTCCTGCTGATCCCCCTGGATTCGGTGCCTGTGGGGAGGACTATCCCACCTTTCTCCCGTTGGATTTTCCATGGAGGCATTGCCGCGGTGTCAAACCTGACCTCGCAGCAGCAGAGGTGGTGGATGCACCTGCAGAGTGCCCAGAGCAGGCAGCTCCCAATCCCTCCCCACCTCCAGAATCCTGCTGAATTCCTGCAACCGCTAAACACTGCAGGATAAAGCTTCCAGCCCGGTAAATGTTTATTTCCCTCTCACCGACACGAGGAGCAATCAGTGGAGTTTTCCTTCCACTCTCAATGACCCTGACACAAGGATCTATTTCCACCTCACCAGATCACCGGGAAATCCGATCGCGGTAGGGGAATAGCCGGGGCGGCGGGGGTTGAGGGCAGGAGATGCAGCCAAGGGGAGGTCGGGGTGTCCCTCGCAGCTGGGCTCAGGTCCCCATCCACAGGGTGGGGGTGGAAACCCACCTGGGGTCACCTCTAAGGCCTTGGAGGTGCCAAGAATTGTCCTTGATAAGGGACTGGGGTCGGAGCCAGCCCAGGCCGGGCAGGAGGGAGAAGCAGCCGGCAGAGCAGGGGGTGGAGGTGCCCTCCTGCGCCGGGGGCTGCTCGCCTTCCTCAGAACTGCTCTCGGTGCAATTAACAGCGGCGTAATTGCAGCAATAAAACTTTCCAGCGCTGATAAAGGCGAGGGCAGCTCTGCCCTGCCCAGCCAGCAGTGATGCAGTGCCCGTGGGCTGCTGCACCCTCCGTCCCGCTGCTGACTCCAGCGCTGCGCTCCCAGATAACAGCGCGATTAGAGAGTGCTGAATCAGGCCTGCCTCGACCGGCTTCTGCTGAATCAGGGGTGAATCCGGCAGCTCCAGCCCCAGCTCCACCCGGGTACGGAGCTCTGAGCGGGATCCATCAGCTCCAGCCTGGACATGGAGCTCTGAGCGGGATCCATCAGCTCCAGCCCGGGTACGGAGCTCTGAGCGGGATCCATCAGCTCCAGCCTGGACATGGAGCTCTGAGCGGGATCCATCAGCTGCAGCCCGGGCACGGAGCTCTGAGCAGAGGGATGACACTGTTTGAGAGGCACCTGGGGATCCACAGACCCCCCAGGCCGGTGCCACGGGGCTGTGACAGGCAGCACAGGGGCGGGGGTGTCACCCCAATCTCACCCGCGTGGGTGAGCACCCAGCGCCCTGGGGCAAGGAGGGGCCGGCGGGGCCGGGGGAGCGCAGCCCGCGGAGCGGAGCGGAGGGCACGGGAGGAGGAGGAGGAGGAGGGAGGCTCCTGCGGACCGTCATTCCCCTCTGCTGGCCGGCACTGGGATAACTGGTGGCCGCCAGCCAGGCGTTGGCAGGGAGCCGGGACCGGCTCGGTGCAGCCTGCGGAGGGTGCGACAGGCTGGCGACATTGGCACCGGCGTGGGCACCGGGGTGAGCACAGAGTGTGGGCACGGGGACAGGCACCGGCATGGCCAGGGACATGGGACATGGGACATGGGACAGGCACTGGCACAGGTGTGGCAGCCCGGGCACTGGGACGAGCACGGGCCATGGCCATGGGCACCGGCATGGCACGGATGTGGCCCTGGCTCTGCTCCTTGCTGTGGGATATTGGGAAGAGTGGTTTTCTGAGCTGTGGGTTCTGCCCCACTTCCAAAGCCTGGGCAGGTGCAGGGGCTGGGTTACAGCTCTGGCATTTGCACCAGGGAAAGGAAAAAATTCCATGTTTGAGCAATGCTGAGCAGCTGGAAACTGTGGGAAAACCCAAAGAACCAAAGCTGGGCCCTGCCTGCACCCAGAGCAGGCTCTGCTCGGCCACCAGCCCTCACTGCGTCCAGCACAAACACCGGGCTCTCAGCGATGATTAACCCCGAGCAGCTGCGCCCCAGGCAGCTCGTGGGGACGCAAACAGCGGGTGACACTGTGCCCTCGCTGTCCCTGCAAGCGCCTTCCCCTGGGACACGCTCCCAGCCCCGGGGCCAGGCACTTAAAACTCAGCATTGCCTCTGCCTGCACTCCGGGGGAGGTGGAAATGCCCTCCCATCCCACATCCCCTGCCCATGGATGCATTCCCCAGCGGATACTGGATACTCTCACACCCTCCCATAGCTCCCTAAAATCCCAGATGTTCCGGGGTCTGGATGTCAGGGTGGGGGTGCCCATATCTGAGCTGTGTTGTCAGGAGGACACTCCAAAGCATCATTCGCACAAGCAGCCCTCTCCACCCTCCATGGGGAGGACGTTCCCATCCCTGCCCTCCCAGATTTCCCCTCCAAAGCTTCCATCCCCAGCTGGGTGCCCTCCCCACGTGGACAGCCTGTTGGTTCCCGATTTTTCCAATTAAAAAAGTGCCGCTCTTTCCTCATTTATATTTTCTGCCAGGTGTGATGGATGCAAGAGAACCATGGGGCTGCTGGGGAGCTGAGTGTCCCCAAGGGCAAGGGGACACACCTTGGGGACCCCCAGCAGCCGGGTCCAGCTCTCCTGCAGCCCCCTGCAGGTCCTGGGGCTTTTCCTCCAGACAGGCGATGCTCGGCCTCCCTGGGCAGACTGACAGGGAGATGGAGGAGCAGTATAAATACCTCGCTCCTAAATAGCCTGCTGGTATTTATAGCCCGCGCCTGGCACCGAGTCCGGTGCCTCTGACAAACTCAACTCCGGATTATTTTTAAGGAAGCATCGAGGAGAGCAGGTTTTGTAGCAGAGGGTTGGGACTCACGGCTGCCTGACCTGCGGCTGCTGCAGCTGGATGGAGCACAGGCCTTTGTCACCCTGCTGTCCCTCGGGGCGCTGCTTTGCTGTCCCGTGTCCCCAGGCAGTCTGGGGTGAACCTCTCTGTGGCCATACATATATACATAATTATAAATATAGCCATGTGCACACACCTGCGGGCACAGCCCGGCTCTGGATCGCTGCCATTCGCTCCGGCTCTGTGCTAGCACCACGCCACTCCCCACCTCCGTTCCCGTTTCCCTGCTTCCCCCCATCACACAGAAGCACCCAAATCCCCTGGGCACAGCCCTGGGAGTTAGACACAGCGTCTGGCAGCCCTGGCAGCCAGCCTGGAGGGAAAGCTCAGCAGGTGCCATGCTGGGTGCGGGGTGAACACACAGCCTTTGCCCCCACATTTACAGCCCTGCCGTGCCCAGCGTGGAGAGGTGGCCGAGGGGTGACTGATCCCTTCTGTGTGTGTGTGTGATGATATTTCAGTGGGAAATAAACCCGATTCACCCCAGGGACGCCTCCCTGCTGCAGCCCTGGGGTGGGGGCAGGTTCCCTCCAGCCCCACCGTGGGGTGGGGGGCAGCGCTTTGCTTTGGCAGCGCTTTGGGGGCAGAGCCGAGGCCTGGGGCAGGGGAAGAGGGGGATGCGGAGGGCAGGGGTGATGTGGGATGCGGGGGGATGCCGGGTTCGTGTCTGTGGGTGATGCTGGGTCCGTGTGTGCCCCCGTGTCCGTCCGTGTCCCTGTGTCCGTCCGTGTCCCCCTGTGTCTGCGTCTCCTTGTCCGCTTGTGTCCCCGTGTCCGTTCCTGTCCCTGTGTCCGTCCGTGTCCCCATGTCCTTGTGTCCCCGTGTCTGTGTCCCCGAATCCGTGTGCCCCTCCGTGTCCGTGTGTCCTCCGTGTCTGTGTCCCCGTATCCATGTGCCCCCCCGTGTCCGTGTGTCCCCTTGTCCGTGTGTCCCCGTGTCCGTGTGTCCCCGTGTCCGTGTGTCCCCTTGTCCGTGTGTCCCCGTGTCCGTGTGTCCCCTTGTCCGTGTGTCCCCTTGTCCGTGTGTCCCCGTGTCCGTTCCGTCCCCGTGTCCGCGGGTGTCGCCGCTGCAGTACCCGGTCCCGCCTGCCAGGGGGCGCTGGCTGCGGGCTCTGCGCTGCGGCGCGGGGGCGTGGCCAGAGCGGGGCGTGGCCGGGGCGTGGCCGATGACGCAGCCGCAAGCCCCGCCCCCGGTCAGCTGAGCGCGCCGCACCGCCCCCCCCGCGCCCCCCCGAACCCCCCCGTCCTCCTCCTCCTCCTCCTCCTCCTCCTCCCTCTTCCCTCCGCCCTCCGCATCCCTGCGCCGCCACCCGCAGCCTCGCCCGGCCGTGCGCGCCTCTGGGTGCCCCCCTGAACCCCCCCGAGCCGCCGCGCCCCCCCCCGGCACGGAGACATGGCCCCCATCGGACTCAAGGCTGTGGTGGGAGAGAGTAAGATCCGCACTCCCCCCGCGGGGTTCGGGGGGTGGGGGGCAGCGCGGGGAAGCCGCGGGGGCGGGGGGTCGGAGCGGCCGGGCTGCCCCGGCCGGGGGTGGGGGGGATGCTGCGGATGCGCAACACGGACCCTCGGGAGGGGGGGGGGACACACGGTGACACGGGACACCCCCGGCGACACGGGACACCCCCGTGCGGACGCGCTGGCGTTGTGGGCTGGGGGGGATCGGGGGTGCTGTCACCTTCCGGGGTTTATTTGTTCAATTTTTGCGGGTGTTCGGGGTTTTTCTGCAGTGCTGGAGGGGGGGAAGGGATTGGTGACGGGGCGACGGTGCAAAAGCGGCGGGGGGGACAGGGAAGCCAGAGACGCTCGAGCCCCCCTCGGTTTCATCCCCACCTCGACCCCCGCGGCCCCCAGTGTCCCAAAGGGCCGAGGCTGAGCCCCGAAGGGGGGCACAGAGGGGTGCAGACCCCCCCAAACCCTCCCCCAGCGCAGTGCCAGGCCGGGCCCTCCCGCTTTGTCTGCAGCAAATCCCGCTCAAACCCTGGGGTTTATTCCATTATTATTATTATTGTTATTCCTATAATTATTATGATGATTTTCCCGGATGTGCCTTTTCCCCCCCAACCCGGGGGTGCCCCTGTGTGTGCCCCCTCCCCGGGCATCCCTCGCCCGCGGGGGTCCCGCTCCCCCGCGCTATTCCCGGCCGGGAATATTCCCGGGAGCCGCGGGCGGGGGCACGGCACCATCGTCCCCGGCTCCGCTTCCTCCTTCCCGGCTGGTGCAAGGCGATATTTTCCCGGGGGGAAACGGGGTGGGGGGGGGGGGGGGGAGGTTGTTCTCCAAAACACCCGAAGCTGGACGAGGAAGGAGGGGCGCTCCTTTCCCCGGGGCTGAATTAAGGCGAAAAAACTCCGCATTAAAAAAAAAGAATTTAAAAAAATACGAAGAAAATGAAAGGGCAGGAACCGGTGGGAACTTCCCCCCGCAGCCATGAGCCTTCCTCCTCCTCCTCCTCCTCCTCCTCCTCCTCCCCGCCTCTCGCAGGGTTTATTTCCGTGGCACCGTGGCCGGCCGCGGCCGGATCTCGGTGTTTTTTGGGGTTTTCTGGCTGGTTTTGGGGGTGTTTTTGGCGTGCCAGCCGTGCCCGTGGCCATCCCCCCGCCCTCCCGCGCCCGCTGCAGATGGCGCGGCCGGGGCTGGTGGTGTGATCGGGTGGGTGGTGATGGCGAGGGGGGGAAAGCGGGGGGGATCCCCACGGATCCATGGCCCTGCCGCGGGGAGGGGGGGCTGCGCCATCCCCCCGCCCACCCCCGGCTGCTGCATCGGGGACAGAGCCCAAAATGGACGGGGAAAGGCTGGGAAATGTCCCGGTGTTCGTGTGCTGCAGGATCAGCGCTGGGGAGGGGGGCTTGGCTCCGGGGCTTTGCTGGGGTTTGTTTGGGGGGGTGGTCCCGGAGTGGGTGCGGGAAGGGAAGGGAAGGGAGGGGTCGGAGCCGCCGCACACGCACCCTCTGGCGGGGCCACATGCGGTGCCCTCGCCGGAGAGGGGACACAGACCAGCGCCACTGCGTGTCCCTTATTTCCATTCATTGTCTCTGCACCGGAATAGAGAGCACACACACACACACAGACACGCAGGGAGAGGTTCGAGGCAGCAACAGCAGGGAAATCTGACTCAATCCTCCCCTTCAGGGTTTAGTGACAAACTGCTCCGTTCGTTCTTCCCCTGAAAAACATCGTTCCAGACTGAAAATGATAATGTGGAGCCGGGCAGCAGCGCGGGGCTGGCGGGGAGCGTGGGTGGCTGCGAGGGGGGAGCGGGGTTTGTGCCGGCAGAATGCTGCAGAGGAGACAGGGGTGGCACCGGGGGGGCACCCCGGGGTCCAGCCGTACCCTCCTGCAGGGATCAGGGTGCTCCTCAGGCTGCCACGGGGAGCTCCTGGGCTTGCTGCAGCAGTGCCTGCCTTGGGGGGCTGTTTGCAGGTGGAGCTGCCCCCTCTCAGAGTTGGGAGCAGGGTCCCCAAATCCCCTGTCCCTGGGCACTGGTGCGGCTGGCATGAGATTTCCTGGGCTGCGCCAGCCTGGCACTCCCTGGAGGTTTTCCTGCAGGAGATGTTTGCTCCTGAGGAGCAGGAGGGTCAAGCCTGGGGCTGACCCCGAGGCAGGAGCTCTCCTGTGGGCTCCTTCTCCGGGAGGAAGGGGAGGATGGATGGGGAGGATGCTGAGGATGCTGCCGCGTTGCCATGGCTCGCTCCACCAGCCCCCCCTCCCGAGCTGCATTCTGCCCTGGCTTCCCTCCAGACCCGGATTATTCCTCTGACCAGCTGGTGCCATAACAAGACGGGGTTTGGAGGCCTCTGAAGAGGTGGGAGGCGGTGGGCAGGGGGAGAGGTGGACCAGGGCTGCAGGAGGTGAAGGGCAGAAGCAGATTGTCACCCCCAGAGCTGTGGGGTGTGTGCCGGGGGCTGTCCCTGCGCCTTCCCAAGGTGTCCAGCGGCGGTGGCTGCATCCTCCTGGACTTGCTGCTGCCTGGACAGGGTTGGAGCTGAGTGTGCTTGTCCCCAGAGGTGCTGCCTGAGGACCAGGTCCTGCTCCTGAGTGCTGTGTCCCCTCTGTGTCCCCTCCCAGGGAGTCCCACTGGAGAATTGGCCTCTCTGCCCTAGTGCTGGTTGGGAAAATCTCACCTGAGAGTGGCAGCTCTGAGGACACCCATCCCCAAATCTTCACCTGACTCCCCACCACATGAACACCCATCCCCAAATCTTCACCTGACTCCCCACCACATGAACACCCATCCCCAAATCTTCACCTGACTCCCCACCACATGAACACCCATCCCCAAATCTTCACCTGACTCCCCACCACATGAACACCTATCCTAAAATCTCCACCCGACCCCCAGCTGCATGGACATCCCTCCCATCCTCTCGTGCCCCTTGGATCTTCTCAGGGTTACCTGCCCCAAGCTTCCCCTGCCCAGCCCAGTGGTGGCTCTCCTGCAGCAGCCTGCAGTGGAGAGGAGGAGGAGGAGGAGGAGGAGGAGGAGGAAGCTGGTTTTACTTCACTGCACTGTCAGCAGCGAGGAGAGATGGCCCCTGCTGCAGGGGTGACACCTGTGCAGCACCTGCCACCACGCTGGGCTGGTGCAGGACACGGAGCTGGAGCATATGGAGGTGATTCCATGCTGGATCCAAAATCCCCTGCACCCCTTCAGCCTCCCCAAAGGCTCCTTTTGCTCCTGGTGCTGTCACGGGCAGGTGGGAGAGGCGCAGGAGCCCTGGGATAAGGAAGCACATTGCAGAGGCAGCAGGAAAACACCTTTCCCCCAGGGCACCAGGTGATCCTCCCACGGGGCAGCCTCACCTGCACAGCCTCCCCCAGAGCTGACCTGTGCCCGCTGCCTCCTGCCAGGGCCAGGCCCAGGAGCCCCACGGCCAAATCCTGCTTGGACGAGGTGTCACAGTGCCCAGTGTCACCCGTGTCCCCAGCTGGGCCTCTCCAGGGTCCAGCCCTGCCTGCTGGTGACTCAGGGACTCAGGCTCGGGTTGTGCTGCACCTGCAGGGACAGGGAGGAGGCAGGGACAGGGCTGGGGCTGCTGCCAGCCTGGGGCACAGCCCGGGGACCTGCTGGTACCTGACTCACCCCGGCTGTTTGGGGCACCTGGCAGCTGCCACCAGCCCCTCTGAGGGCACAGGGAGCCTGGGAGGGTCAGGTGCTGCTTGTGGAGGATGTTCTGAGCCCATCTCAGTGCCCAGGGGACACGGCTGGTGTGCTGCCCATGCCAGGCCTGGCAAGGGCTGTGCCAGGCAGAGAGGAAGAGGAGGCAGCCAAGGGCACAGGGACCATTGAGGGGTGCCTGTGGCATCCTCCTGCCTGCTCAGGGCACAGCCATGACCTCAGCCTGCTGCAGAAGTGGATGGGTGAGGAGCAGGAGGTCTCTGCACCCTGTCCTCACCGTGGGAGGAAGCAGATCCTGAATCCAGCAGCTCCCTGGGCAGCCCATCCTCCCAATTCCCACCTTCCAGGTGGTGCCACCAGCCTGGTGTGCGGGTACAGGAATGGGCAGAGCCTCTGCTGGGGCTGTAGCTCTGTCACCAGGCTCTGTCTCACCTCCAGTGTCAGCCTGAAGTTGGAAAAGCTTGGAAATATCTTTGTAACATTCGGCATTCACCATCTCAGGCATTGCAGAACAATTTCAGTCTCCAGACCTCAGTCTGCACCAGGGGCTGAGAAACTCCTGCCCATATGTGACCATGGAAGGTGACCAAGAGTGACAAACCTCAGTTTGGCAGGACTGCATCCACTCACCGGTGTCTGCATGTGCAAGAAGGTTAAAAAAACCAACAGAGAGGATTTGGAGTCTGTTCCTCTTAAAAGGAAAAGAAAGATCTGTGTCTGATTCCTCTGCACCTCTTGGAGAAAATGTCCCAGGAGAGATTCCCTCCTTCTTCCCACAAAATCAACACCTTTCAGAGCAGAATCATCACCATCACAAGGCTCTTGGTCGCACGCTGAGGAGCAGATGCTGCTCCCTCCAACTCGCGGTGTGGGGAAGGAGCTCGGCTCTGGAGAGTGCAAAAATAGAGCAGGGCTGAAGGTGCTTTAATCTGTGGGCTCCCACGCCCCTCAGGATGTGAGAGAACCTGGGAATGTGCCCATGGGAACACGGGAATGTGCACACACCTGTGGGCACCTGTGCTAGAGGGTCTTTTGTGGAGCCCATCAGGTGGTTTGGCCTTGGATCAGGGGGCAGCAAGGAGCACTCAGCCACGTGCCAGCTGCCCTCCAGCCTGTGCTGGTGTCCCTCAGGGCACAGGAGACCAGCCCAGCTTGGATTCCCACCAAAGAACCACAGTTTGTTGGTGTTTTGGTTCAAGGCAGAGAAGAACCAGCTCGGAAAGTCATGGGCACACATGTAGGAGGGTGAGGGTCACCTCCCCTTGGGGACACTGTGACACCCTGGGAGTGCAGGACAGCTCTGGGCTCCTCTTGGCACTGGAGCACCACCAGCACCAGAGCCAGGGACAGCATCAGCTGGGGATGGGAGCTCCTGGAGCAAGGGGATGAGTGTTGGTGAGGGGTGGTGCCTCCAGCAGGGACCTGGAGGGCTGTGGGTGGTTGGTTCTGCTGGAACAGGGAAACTCTGCTCAGCTCCCAGATCCTTGTGCAGACCCAAGGAAATTATCTGGAGTTACCATGGAATATCCTAATGTCCCACAAGGATTGTCAGAGTTCAGCTCCTGTCCCTTCCCAGGACACCCCAACAATCTCACCCCGTGCCTGATCCTGCAGTGAAATCCTCGTGGGTTTTCCTCTGTTTCTCCAGGGCACTCAGAGGGTTCACGGGTGTGATCATGCACTTCATTTCCCTTTTTCACTCCTGGCGGTGTTACTCAACTTTTATAGAGCTCAGGACTGCCAGGGCTCCATCCTCCTCCTCCTCCCTAGGCCGTGCAGCTTTCCCAAGGCTGTGCCCAGCAGGGATAAATGTGGACATCCTTCATGAGAGCAGTGAAGACAGGAAAAGGATGAATTAAATTAATTACCACAATGACTGCGACTAATCCCTGGATTCCTGGGTGAGGAATGTGTCCTCCAGGAAGTCTGAGGACTTCCAGGTGGGCATAATCCAGTGGGAAAAATGAGTGTTCAGGACTTGGGGAGGTGAAGGGGACGCGTTTGAGACTTGTTTGGGTTATGGCAGAGCAGTGTCCAGACTCAGATCATCCCTGGATGCTTCTTGGATGTGCTGAGGGACATCAGCTGGGCTTTGTCTCCTCTCAGTGATTGTCCATGTGCTGGCTGGTGCTGGTGGCCACTCCTGCCACCCTCTGCTCCGTGCTGCCTGTTTTGTTTGGGGATGGCACCTGCAGAGCTTCAGCTGGGGCTGTGTGGAGGTGGGGATGTGCTCCTCTCCAGGATCAGTGTAACATTCACACTGGCTTGAGCAATTAGTTAATGAACCAGCACAAAAGCAGTTGCCAGGCCAACCCAAAGCCAAACGTGTCCGTCTGGGAGATGCAGCCTGACAGCTTTTTGGGAGAGGTGGGACTCCAGCAAAGCTGGATCTCCATGATCGGGATCTGCCCAGGGATTTGGGATCCCGAGGTGTAGGATGTGTGAGGAGAGGGAAAAGCTCCTGGTTGGGGTCAATTCCTGCCCATCCTTAGGGCAGCTCCACCTTCCTGTGCCACATCAGGTGAGGTCCTGGGAAGTGGCAGTGAAGGGGCATTTCTGGAATTTCCAGGAGGGAAGGGCTTGGCCATCGCTGCTGGCACCGGGGTCACCCCTGTAGCTGGAGTGTCCTGGAGCAGCATCCCCACCATCCTGGTGTCCCAGCGTGGAGTGGTGGCCAGGACAGGGCTTCGCCACTTCCACTGGAGAGGTCAGGGCTGCTCAGCAGCCTCCAGGCCTGTTCTGAAGCAGGATAATGGGCTTGGGGCACCCCAGCATGGATCCATCTCTTGGGGAACCCCAAAATGGATCCACCTCTTGGGCAACCCCAAAAAGGGCCCATATCTTGGGGCATCCCAAAACGGGTCCATCTTTTGGGGAACCCCAAGGCCCTTTTTGGGATGCCCATCTCTTGGGGACACAGCTTTGTTGGCGTGGCAGGGATGCTCCCTCCTGCCCCAGCTCCAGTGGGGCACAAGGGGCTGGCTGTGTTTCCATGCCCCAGGCAGGGCTGGGGGAAGGCCAGGCTATAAATACCGTGGGCTAAGCCTCTTGGAGGGATGGATGGGCTCAAGTCCTACTAGGCCAGCGTGTCGCCTGCCTGGAAGTGATGCAGGGGGTCACGTCCATGCCGTGTGTCACCCTGAGAACGAGCCTGGCTGCAGGTGCTGGGCTGCATCTCCAGTGTGTCACCTGCCTGGTGGCACTTTTAGGGCCACACTGCTCCAGAGGTTCCCCATCCACAGCAGAGATGTGCTGCCCTGTCCGTGGGCTCTGGTGCAGGAGGAGGACCCGGAGCTGTCTGTTCCGTGTTCTTGGGAGAAACTGGGATTGAAATTCTTCCAGCCTGAAGGAAACAGATGTGGCGTGGTAGGGCTGGACAAGCCAAGTGTTGGAAGCACTGGGTGAAAGGCTCATATGGATTCTTTTTCCCCTGAAGCCTGGTTTTATCTCCAGGTTTCAAAGTTTGGCTGTGAGCGTCACCAACTGATGTAAGATCCTAAAAAACTCTGGCTGGCCAGATGTTTGAGGGCATGGACAGCAACATCTGGCCTGCTGATGTGGAAGGGGAGAGCACCACCTTTGGGAGGGGACTGGCCATGAATTGAGGACGTTGGGACCTCAGGAGCTCCCTTTTCCCTTGGGAGTCCAGACTCTTCCCTGAGCTGGGGTTTAGTGGCTGCTGCAGGGACACCCAGGAGAGGAATTCCCAAATGTGACACCAGTCTCCAGCTTTTGCTCGAGTTTGTGTCCTTTGGCAGAGCCCTGGAGCTCTTTGGATGGTGCTCTGTGGATCTGCCTCTTTCCTGACCCTGCCTGGGCTCGGAGCTGGCTCTGGCAGCCTGTGGAAGAGCCAAAATTTGGAGCCAGATCTGACCCATGGTCAGGGCAGGAGAGGACATTGGTGGAGGGAGCAGCTGTGCCAGGGGATGGGCACCCTAAACCCACAGAGCTCAGGAGTCACCCTCTGAGGTGCCCAGTTCCCACTTTGGGAGGCCCATCCTGGTTCCAGGGTCGGGCTGGGGATGTGGCAGCCCTTTCTGCAGCCAGGCAGATGCTGCCCTGCCCTGAGCATCCTTCATCCAGCCCAGCCCATCCCCATGCAGGAGGGACAGGGTGTTCCCACAAAGCCACAATGTCCCCTACAGTGGCTGCCACAGCGAGGACACGCTCGGGGGGGCTGAGGCAGCAATTTGGGAGCCCTTGTTTGGATCTCATGCCCTTGGGCCTCTCTTTCCCCATGGGAACACCATCCCCTGGACCGCAGCCTGCTCTTCCCAGCCTCCTTCCTGCCTTCCTTCCTCCCAATGCTCGGGAACCCAGTGCCTGGGTTTTCATTGCAGGAGCAGAAATTGTTCCTGGCTGCTGCTTTTTCCTGACCCCTTCCATGGTGCACCCTTGTGCCCCTCTGGGGATGGAGATTCTGGGCTGGGATGGAGATTCTGGGCTGGGATGGAGCCTATGGGATGATGATGATGATGGAGCCTATGGGGTGAGATGGAATGGAGCCTGTGGGATGGGATAGGATGGAGCCTGTGGAATGGGATGGAGCCTGTGGGTTGGGATGGAGCTGATGGGATGGAGCCTGTGGGGTGGGATGGAGTCTTTGGGATGGGATGATAATTGAGCCTATGTGATGGGATGATGGAGCCTGTGGGATGGGATGGGATGATGCTGGAGCCTTTGGGATGATGCTGGAGCCTGTGGGATGGGGTGGAGCCGATGGGATGGGATGGGATGGGATGGGATGGGATGGGATGGGATGGGATGGGATGGGATGGGATGGGATGATCCTGGTGCCTTTGGGATGGGATGGAGCCCATGGGATGGGATGGAGCCCATGGGATGGGATGATGCTGGAGCCTCGGTGCTGCCCTGCAAACAGCGCTGTTGTTGCTGGATCCCCTCTCTGGGGCAGGAGCCGAGTGTGAGCACTGGCAGGAAGGGCAGGGATGCTCTGGCACTGCTCCTGCCCGGCCGTGCTCCCCGTGCTCCCTGCCAGGGCAGAGCAGGGAGCAGCTCTGGGGTGCACAGGCTGCCCTGGCTGCCAGCTCCTGCCCACGGAGCACAATTCCTGGTGCTCTTGATGGATGCAGGTGGGCACAGGCAGCAGCTTTGCTGCCCAGGTACCCTCCATCCCCCCTTTCCCAGCCCGGAGCTGCCCTGCACCCCCTGTCCCCATGGAGAGGCCAAAGGATGTGACCAAGGACAGGCAGGACCTCCCAGTGTCCCTCTGGGGCTCCCCCCAGGCAGATTTAGCTGGGAAAGGAGATGGATGAGCATGGTAGGAATGGCATTTGGGAATGGCTCTTCTCTCTGGTTTTGCAGCAGGACAGACAGACAGCAACACTCACAGGCTCCTGTGTTATCCCAGCTCTGGATCCTGCTGGGCTTCACCCAGCACCTCTGGGGTGACCCACAGGGAAGGGTCCTAAAGCTGAGGCTGGCACACCCCTCACACCTCTGTTTTCTAATTTAGAAACGTTCCTTAACTGGCTTTTAATTGGGCATTTCCATCCCTGTCCCTGGGACCTGGGGCTCCGAGAGAAACCCTGCAGGGATGAAATCCAGGGAAAAATGCTGTGTGAGGACATGGCACAGACTGTTCCTCAGCTCAGCTCTGCAGGGGACAGTGATTCACACACCAGGCTCAAGGGGGACCTGCAGGCTTTGGGGGGCACCTCACTCCCCCAAAACAAATGTTTGTGCAGCACTGGCAGGAGGGCAAGGCTGGAACCCCCCTTCCTGCAACCCAACCCCAAAGGTGACATCTCTGTCCCACTGCCACCTCCTCGTGTCCCTGAAGCTGCATCTCACAGGGAGCTGGCCTGGGGCAGGAGCAGGGGGTCTGTGCCTGGGATTTTGGGTGGGGTGGGGTGGTCCCAGGGGTGCTGCTGTCCTGCCTGGTTGCATAAGCCCGGCAGCCACGGGAGGTGAAATGGGATTGTGAGGGATTACAAGGACCAGGCTCAGGCCGCTTGATTCTTGTTTCTAAAAGGAGCTCTTAAGCTGCTGTTGTTTTCCCAGCACTTTGGATTAGGGCTGAACCTCGTGGGGTGGCCCCAGGCTCCCCAAAGGGACCCCCCCCAACCAGCACATGCTCCCCACCAGCCTGGGGTCTGTCTGGGAATGCCAAGCAAGAGAGAAAAACAGGGCTGGGGGGTGACCACCCCTCCCTGGGTACCCCAAATCCACCCCCATCCCCTCCTTCACCCCAGTTAAGGCACGGGGTGAGTGGGGCTCAGCGTGACCCCACAGATGGGTGGGGGGTCTGGTGCCCCCAGTGCAGCCCCTGCTGCTGCCAGCAGGCCCTGGGGTGCTGCAGGAGGGAAACTGGGCTCTCACCCTTGCCCATGTCCCCTTTTCTTCCAGAGATTATGCACGATGTGATCCGGAAAGTGAAGAAGAAGGGGGAATGGAAGGTGAGCACCAAACCCGGGGTGGGGGGCCCAGAGAGGAGGAGGAGGAGGAGGAGGGGAGGAAGCAGGGAAGGGGGCAGGTGTGGGCAGGGTGGGGAAGGTCCTGCTGTGCCCCCAGCTCCCAGGGGGCTCACGGGGTGCTCTCCTGTCCCCAGGTGCTGGTGGTGGACCAGCTGAGCATGCGCATGCTCTCGTCCTGCTGCAAGATGACCGACATCATGACAGAGGGCATCACCAGTGAGTGCCCCCTCCCTGCCCCCCACATGCCCTGTGGGAAGGGCCAGCTCTCCCTCTGCACCAGGGCACCCGCAGAGGCATCTCCAGGCTGGCACAGGGCCACCCACCCAGCCCTATCCCACTTGGGATGGAGCCACTCCTCCTCCCATCGCCCATGGATGGCTCCTGGTGCCAGGCTGGAGTTGCACAGGTCCCTCCTTGCCTGCTGGGGCTGGAGCAGCCAGAACACCTTGTCTCCTGGCAGCCCTTCAGTTCCAGGAGGGGACCAGGTGTTGGTTTTTATCGGCCTGATAATGAGATAGCTCCCTGCAACACTTGGAAAGGAGAAAGAAATCCCAGGGTGGATGCTGGGAGGTGTTGGGGACAGTGGGATTTGTCTGGGAACAGCTAGAGCTCCATCCTCAGGTGAGGGGGGATGTGAGGAGAAACCAAGGGAACAACAGGACAGGAGCACAGACAGAGCCAGGTGCCCACACCCACAGCTCCAGCAGGGACCATGGGGCTGGCATGGGGTGGGCAGGGGTGCCCCAGCTCCTGGGTGGGCAGGGACGAGTGGCTGGGGGTGTTCTGGACATGGAGGGGTTGGAAGGGCTGGTCCTGGGCTGCCATGGGATATCCAACCCCCATGGGGTGTCCAGCAGCCCTGGGTGGCTGAGTGCCCTGCCCACACCCCTGCCATGGTCCCTGTATCCCTGTTTTTCCCCCCAAGTTGTGGAAGACATCAACAAGCGCCGGGAGCCGCTGCCCAGCCTGGAGGCCGTGTATCTCATCACCCCCTCCGAGAAGGTGAGTGCACTGTGGCACACAGGGGTGCCTGGGGTGCCCACATTGGGATGGGCAGCTGTGCCCATGGCAAGCATCCTGGCTCCAGTGAGGTCAGTGGTGCTGCCAGGGTGATGGGATGGTCAGAGCTTGCCCTGAGCCAGGAGTGAGGCCCATGGTGCCATCCTGCCCAGCCCAGCTGCTCCCTCTCTCTTCCAGTCCATCCACTCCCTCATCAACGACTTCAAGGATCCCCCCACCTCCAAGTACAGAGCTGCCCACGTCTTCTTCACTGACTGTGAGTGCCCAGAGGGACGGGATGGGCACTGAAACGGTGCCAGCAGGTGGGGGTGGGTTTGGGATGGAGGGCTGGAGAGATGCTGAGCACACTCTGCTCCTCCTGCTCCCCTTGCAGCCTGTCCCGACGCCCTCTTCAACGAGCTGGTGAAATCCCGCGCTGCCAAGGTCATCAAAACCCTGACAGAGATCAACATTGCCTTCCTCCCTTCCGAGTCCCAGGTGAGCCTGGGCTGGGCTGGGACAGCCAGGGGGTGCTCCAGGTGCCTCTCCAGCCCCTCAGGGTTTGTGTGACAGCCTCACTCCCCTGGCTGGCTCCTCTCTGCCTCCCCGTCTCCTTACGTTACTGCCCGGGCTGATCCCGCGGGGGTTTAGTGGGTGCTGTGCCTTGGCCCCGTGCCCACAGCTGTGCTGGCCAGCTCTGCCACCAGCACAGCCACCAGCCAAGGACACCAGGGAGCTGGCCTCGGGCCATCTGCCCCTGCTGGGGACAAAGGGACCAGGGGGCAGACAGTGCCAGACTGCTTGGTGCCATTAACCCTTCAATTCCTAAGGAGAGACCTCTTGGCATCTTCATGTGCAGTCAAAATGGCCACTGGTTTTTACTGGGGACACACCTGGCATGTTTCTGCTTGTCCCCAGCTCTCTGGTTCCCTGCCTGGGAGCAGGTGACTGCTGAGGGCAGGGGTCTTCTGCCTCTTCTGCTCAGCTGGGAGGGACACATGGACAGAACCCTACCATGGAACTGGGGTCCAGGGAGCTGGAAATTCTGAGGGATGCCCTGAGCATCACTGAGCTCCAGCTGCCTGGTCCCAGGCTTGGCTGGGTCCATCTGGGGGTGAATCTGGTTTCCAAACCCAGCTGGGGTAGGGCTGCTCTCCTGCAGCCATCCCCTCTGACCTCCCTCCCGCTGCACCCCCAGGTTTATTCTCTGGATTCCGCCGACTCCTTCCAAAGCTTTTACAGCCCCCACAAGGCCCAGATGAAGAACCCGATCCTGGAGCGCCTGGCAGAGCAGATTGCCACGCTCTGTGCCACCCTGAAGGAGTACCCAGCCGTGCGGTACCGCGGGTAAGGCCAGCGTGGGCATCACAGGGCGTGGGTGAGGCTGGGCTGTGTCCGTGCTGGTCACGCTGTGGGGATGGACGGGGAGCTGGCATGGACAGACATCCATGCTCAGTGTAAACAGCCTCAGACTCAATGCTCTGGAGAGCTGGGGGGGTTGGGATCCTGAAATCTGAGTGGTACCAAGGCAAAGTGGAGCTCGTCGAGGAGAGGTGCAACAAAACCTCCTCATGTCCCTCCTCTCCCACGAGGCAAGGCTGTTGCACAGGGTAGCCAACATCCCCTCCCCATCCTGTGCCCTGTGGGGCTGACCTGTCCCCCTGCCTCCCCCAGGGACTACAAGGACAATGCCATGCTGGCACAGCTGATCCAGGACAAGCTGGACGCCTACAAGGCTGATGACCCCACCATGGGCGAGGTGAGTGCTGCTGGCACCCCCAGGGGAGGGTGCTGGGGGTGCTGCTTCACTCCTACAGTCCTGCTCAAACTCTGGCAGCCACAGACCCTGAGTGGGGACCCCAGAAGAGCCCCCCGAGCACCCGTAGGGCTGAGGGAGCCCCAGCCCCGTGCTGATGGCTCTGCTGTGTCCGCAGGGTCCGGACAAGGCTCGCTCCCAGCTCCTGATCCTGGACCGTGGCTTCGACCCCGCGTCCCCCGTGCTGCACGAGCTGACCTTCCAGGCCATGAGCTACGACCTGCTGCCCATCGAGAATGATGTCTACAAGTGAGTGCAGTGCTGCCACCCCCAGCAGCCCTGTGACACCCCTGGGGCCAGCCCTAGAGCAGGAGCTGGGAGCTCAGCGTCCCTCCATCCATCACAAGTCATCCATTGGGAGACACCAGTGGTGCACTCTGGCAGGGCTGATGGGCAGGGCTGGGACAAAAAGGGCTTTTCCAGCCTTCAGCCCTCGACCCCTTCCCAACATTTAGGAGTTGAAGGGGTACAAGGAGGTGAAAGGTCAATCCCAGTTGAAATCACTTTGCTACTGGCACAGCCAAGAAAAGCCCCCAGGTTCCCCCATGTCCCCCTCCTGCCCAAACCCCATCAGCCCCATCCCCACCCTGACATCCCTCCCCTCTCCCCAGGTATGAGACGAGTGGCATCGGCGAGGCCCGGATCAAGGAGGTTCTGCTGGATGAGGATGATGACCTGTGGGTCACCCTGCGCCACAAACACATCGCCGAGGTGTCCCAGTGAGTGTCCCTGGGGGTGCTCTCCTGGCTGGGTGGGACACTGGCCTGGCATTGATACCCACCCTGCTGTGAGGGTCCCCTCCCTGCTCATGGCTCTGCCCTCCTGCTCTCCCCAGGGAGGTGACCCGGTCCCTGAAGGAGTTTTCTTCCAGCAAGAGGATGAACACGGGTGACAAGGTGACCTGATGCATCCCCCGAGCTGGGGACAGGCTCAGCCATGGGCTGGCTCATGGTGGGGTCTCCTGGGGTCACTCTGCCAAGGAAGAAGGGTGGTCAGGTTCCTGGTGGGGGGAGGTGGCTGTGGGGTGCCAGCCCCTACACCTGGGGCTGGAAAATGGGGTGCTTTGGGGAGAGCTCTGCTCCCAGGGATGAGCTTGCCCCCAGCAGAGGGTCCGTGCAGCTCCCACAGCAGCTGCTCTGTCCCCATTCCCTGAGTTGGTGGCAGTGAGGGCACCCTGGTGGCAGTAGGATGTGATAGTGGCCAGGAGCTGAAAGGACCATGTGAGCCCCAGCCAGGCACAGGGGGATCCCAGGAAAAGGTGCTCAGGGGATTTCTCCCCATTACACCCCAGCTTGCAGAGCTGCAGACCCCTCCAGCCTCTCAGCTTCTGGGGAGGAGACCTGGCAGGTGTCACCAAACCTCCACAGGGTCTCACATGGGGACAGAAGGCCTTGGCAGGGTCATCCCCTCTCTGCTGGTGGCCCCCATGTCCCTGAAGGTGAGTGACCACGTCCCCTTCCCTCACAGACCACCATGAGGGACCTGTCCCAGATGCTGAAGAAGATGCCACAGTACCAGAAGGAGCTCAGCAAGGTATGGGGAGGGGACATTGTGTGTTCCCAGCCCACCCTGGCAGCAGGAGGTGGCAGCTCTCCCCTGGCCACAGGTGGTGGCACAGGGACCCTCAGCTGCTGCCAGCACTGCAGAGGTGACCACTCTTGTGTCCCCAGTACTCCACCCACCTGCACCTGGCTGAGGACTGCATGAAGCACTACCAGGGCACTGTGGACAAGCTCTGCAGAGTGGAACAGGTACCAAACACCTCCCCCAGCCCCACATTGCCACAGGAACATCGGGGGCTGCAGCTCCACCCTCCCAGGATGGGAGATGAGCACGTGTTCCCTGCAGGACCTGGCCATGGGCACCGATGCCGAAGGTGAGAAGATCAAGGACCCCATGAGGGCCATTGTCCCCATCCTGCTGGATGGCAATGTCAGCACCTACGACAAGATCCGCATCATCCTGCTCTACATCTTCCTGAAGAACGGTGAGGAGGCTGCCTGGGCAGGGCTTGGGGCGGGCAGATCCAGGTTTGGCCAGGATGATCCAGCTGGGAAAACCCAGCCCTGCCACCCTGACCAGGCTGAGTGTGCTGAGGTGGCAGCAGAGTGGCTGTGAGGCATTCCTGAGGACAGCACCTTGCATTCCCAGGAATCACCGAGGAGAACCTGAACAAGCTGATCCAGCACGCCCAGATCCCGGCCGAGGACAGCGAGATCATCACCAACATGGCCCACCTCGGGGTGCCCATCATCACAGACGTGAGTGTGCTGCTCCTGCTGCCCTTGCCCCTCTGCCCTGGCTCTCCTGGGGTTGCCTGGGGGTGTCCCTGGTGCTGCTGTGTCTCAGGGTGTCCCTGTGCTCTGTGCCCAGTCCACGCTGCGCCGCCGGAGCAAGCCCGAGCGCAAGGAGCGCATCAGCGAGCAGACCTACCAGCTGTCCCGGTGGACCCCCGTGATCAAGGACATCATGGAGGTGAGACAGCAGGGACAGGGCTGGGAGGCAGGGCAGGGAATTCCAGAGCCACCCAGGAAGGGACCTGCACAGAGCTGGATGCTCCCAGCCCAAACCCTGACACGTCTCCGGGTGTGTGTCCTGCAGGCTGCTCCTGCCTGGGATCGCAGCACGGTTGGGATATTTTGGGAGGCTTTCCTGGCCCCAGGCAGGATGCAGAGAATCACAGAATGTGCTGAACTGGAAGGGGCCCACAAGATTGTCCAGTTCAGCCCCTGTCCCTGCCCAGACCCCCAACAATGCCAGCCTGGGCATCCCTGGCAGCTCCTGGAGCTCTGGCAGCCTCGGGGCCGTGCCCATTCCCTGGGGAGCCTGGGCAGTGCCCAGCACCCTCTGGGGGAAGAGCCTTGCCCTGCTCTGCAGCCTGAGCCTGCCCTGGCCCAGCTCCAGCCGTTCCCTGCCTCCTGTCCCTGTCCCAGAGCAGAGATCAGAACCTGCCCCTTCTCTTTTCCTCATGAGGAAGTTTCAGGCTGCAGTGAGATCTCCCCTCTGTCTTCACAGCCCAATCCAGGCTTGCCCAGCATCCCTGCAGTACAAATGCAGTAACAAACTGGCTGGTTGTGTGTGTGTCACCACGGCCACCAAGGCTGGGTGGCTTTGTCACAGCCTTGCCCATGTCCCAGCAGAGCCAGGGGACAGACATGGCTCTGTACAGCTCAGGAGCTGTCCCAGCTCTGCACTTGGATAGCCCTGGGCAGTTCTGTGCTGCCTCAGACCAGCAGAGCTGCAGCTCCCTCGGGTCCCAAAAGCACAGAGCTCGTGTTTTCCTTTGTCACAACCCCCCCGGGCTGGCTTCACCCCCAGGACACCCCTCAGCCTCACCCCCAGGACAGAGGGGCCTGCAGCACCTCAGCAAGGTCTCCAGGTGGCACTGACCCTCTGTCCCTGCTGAAGCAGCAGCAGATCCCTCGTGCTGGAGGGGGATCCCATGGCTGAAACCTCCAGCTCAGCTCCTGCTCCTGAGCTCCTCAGGAGGGGAATGCTGGGCACAGCCCTCCCGAGGGGCTGTGGGACCAGGGGCTGTGCTGGCTCCTCACTGACCCTGGGCCCGTGTCTCCCTGCCCTCAGGATGCCATCGATGACAAGCTGGACACCAAGCACTACCCGTACATCTCCACCCGCTCCTCCGCCTCCTTCAGCACCACTGCTGTCAGGTGGGTGCCCCCTGCTCCCCGTCCCTCCCCACCTGGATCACTGCCAGCATCCATCCCCCAGGGGCTGCAGCCAGCAGCAGGGCTGGGAGCTGCTCTGAGGGCATTCAGGCAGCCTGTGCCTCAGTTTCCCCTCAAGCACTTCATGGCTCCATTCCCTCGAGGCACCTCAGGTCTCCCATTTCCCTTCAGCCATCCCATCCCTCAGTTTCCCTCCAGACACCCTGTGCCTCTGTATCCCTTTGGGAATCCCTTGTCTCAGTTTCCTTCAGGCATCCTGTGCCTCAGTTTCCCTTCAGGCACCCTGTATCTCCATTTTTCTTTAGGTATCCTGTGCTCCAGTTTCCCTATGGATACCCTGTGTCTCGTTTCCCTTTAGGAATGGAAATGCTTTCATTTCCCTCCAGGCGTCCCATTCCTCAGTTTCCCTCCAGACATCCCGTCTTCTTTTCCTGACACTCCATTTCTCATTAGAAATCCCATGTCTCATTTTCCCTTCAGACATCCTGTGCCTCAGCTTCCCTCCGGGCATCCTGTGCTTCTGTTCCCCTGTAGGAATCCCGTGCCTCAGTTTCCCTTTAGGAATCCCAAACCCTAATTTCCCTTCAGGGATCCCATTCCTCAGTTTCTCTCCAGGCATCCCGTGCCTCAGTTTCCCTCCACTGAGCAACACTCCTGGCTGGAACACGACTCAGCCAGCTGCAGCAGCAATATCTGTGTGATTTAATTAAGATGTGTATGATTTAATTGAGACGTGGTGCCTCGTGCCCGTCCTTCACCCTCCTCTTCCTCCCCTCAGCGCCCGCTACGGCCACTGGCACAAGAACAAGGCCCCCGGCGAGTACCGGAGCGGGCCCCGCCTCATCATCTTCATCCTGGGCGGGGTGAGCATGAACGAGATGCGCTGCGCCTACGAGGTGACACAAGCCAGCGGCAAGTGGGAGGTGCTAATAGGTGAGTGGTGGCCCCGGGGCTGGCCCCTCCCGCTGGCTGCTCATCCCACGCTCCATCCCGCAAATTCCCGGCTCCAGACGACTGCGGGAGCTGGAACTCTGCGGAAAGGTTTCCTCCGGACATCTGTTGTCACCCCCTGTGTGTCCCCACCACCCCGATTCCCCATCTGGGTTGCGTCACTCCAAACATCCTCATTTCTGCTTCCATTTTCTCGTGTCT
The DNA here is from genome assembly GCA_034509425.1 of Eopsaltria australis. Taxonomy (NCBI): domain Eukaryota; kingdom Metazoa; phylum Chordata; class Aves; order Passeriformes; family Petroicidae; genus Eopsaltria; species Eopsaltria australis. The sequence continues at coordinate 936,868 of JAVTVJ010000183.1, forward strand.
CCTGGCTGGTTTTGTCTGAGCAGGGCTGGGTGAGAGGGGAGGAGGTTTGGCAGCTCGGGTTGCTGCTGTTGCATCGGTTTTGGGGTCGTAGCAGGCAGAAAAAAGCAAAATAAAGAGGGGTGCAAACAGGAACCACGTTTTACAGTGGCACAGGACATGCAGCAGGATGTGCTCAGGGTCAGCTCCCATCTCTGCTCCCAGGGGAGCTGTGAGTCAGGCACAGAGGACACTCTGGAAGCTCTGCCAGCTGTTAGCAAGGAGCTTTTAGATCCCCTAAAATTCCTCTGGGAAGCACAGCTTGGACACACACCTTACAGGGCACAGACAGGTGCCCTTCACCATCTCACCTGATCCCTGGATTCTTGCCATGGATGCCTGGTGGAGCCTCTCCCTGGCATCTTCTGCTCCTTGGGAGCAGCATCCCGGTCTCCATCACCTGCTGCTGCTGTGTCCCTGTCACTGGACACCCATCCCAGCTGTGTCCCCATCACTGGACACCATCCCAGCTCCATCCTGCCTGTCACCCATCTCACCCCACCTCTCTCCAGGGTCCAACCCCTGCATGCGCCTCCGGAGCTTGGCCTTCACCTGCCTCCTTCCTCTTCCTCCCCCCACAAGCAGCTGGTGGTGGTGGTGGTGGCGTGGGGGAGCCTCAGCCCCGCTCTGTTCTCCCGCAGGTTCTACTCACATTCTCACTCCCACCAAATTTCTCATGGACCTGAGGCACCCCGACTTCAGGGACTCCACTAGGGTATCATTTGAGGATCAGGCTCCAGCAATGGAGTGAGCCAAAGAAATCAAGTAAAGGCAGCTTACTAATGAAAAAGAAACTCTTCCTCCCCGAAGGGTTTTCTTTCTTTCTTTCTTTCTTTCGGTTCCTCCTTTCTTTAATCGTTGTTTTCGGGCTTTGTCGGGTTCTCCGATCACAAAATGCTTGCAGTTCCTCCGACCAGGTGGAAAAAGAAAAGCATCCAGCGTCGCTCCATCATCCCTCAGCCATGTCCCCTGGCCAGCTCCTTCATGCCATGAGCTCCCCTCGCCAGGGCCCAAGGGGTCAGGGCCCTGCCTGCCCCACAGAGGGTCCCAGGGCCGGGCAGGGGGACAGAGATCCCTGGAATGCTGTCCTGGGAGCGGCTGGAGCGGGGCTGGGGCAGAGGGGCAGCTCTGGAGACCCAGCACTGATCCTGCTCCATCCCTACAGACTGGGCACTGCAGCTCTGGGGTGCCCTGGGGCTGGAATCCCACTCAGCTCAGGTTTGCTCTTGGATAGGCAGGAGCCTCTCGACGTTGCTGACCCCTAAATGTGCTCTGGGGCTCAGCTGCTGCTGCTTTCACCAGGGAGTGCCCCCCTGGCATCCCTGTGTGCTGGTCCCTGCAGTGCCAGGGTGGCTCTGGGGCTGAGCCAGTGTGGGCAGCGTGGTGGGAGCCCCCCTGGCACCATGCTGGGGGACCCCTGAGTGAGGGGCAGCAGAAGGCCAGAGCCCTTTTTGTTTCCTTGTCCCCTCCCACCCCTCCCAGCCACCTCTCTGTCCCCAGGATGCTCTGTGCAGGTTGGGCACCTGGGGAAGGTCCCTCCATGCCAGCTGTTCCCTGCACCCCACCAGTGCCTCCTGCATCCCCCGTGAGTGACCCCAGTGCCACAGCCCCCCTGCACCGGCACCTCCCGGCTCCATCCCTCGCCTCCATCCCTTCTCCTCCGTCCTGTTCCCGTTCTCCATGCCCCCCCAAACCCCCCCAGTCCCCACAGACTGCATTTCCTCGCAAGCATTTCCAGCGGCGCGGGGCCGGCGCCGCCAGGTAAGGGGGACCGGGGACAGCGGGGACAGCGGGGACAGCGGGGACAGCGGCCGGGGCGCAGCGGGGCGGTCCCAAAACCATCACTGATCCCTTCCCACCCCTTCTCCTCTGCTCCCACAGGGTCCACGCACATCCTCACCCCACAGAAACTGCTGGACACGCTGAAGAAACTCAATAAAACAGAGGAAGAGAGCAGCAGTTAAAAGGAAACGCTGTCACCGCTCGATGCCGACCCATGTCCCCGCCGGGCGCCCGGCCCCGGGTGCCACCCTGCACCCCGTGGGCCCAGCTTCTCTCTTGTTCTTGTGTTGAACCCCCCCTCTCCCCTCCCAGCACCTCCCCCCATCTCATTTTATCCACAGGGAGGGGATAACAGCCAAAAAAAAAAAATAATATATATATATATTAAGAAAATGGATGCATTGTGTTTAAGAGAAAAAGGAAAAAAAAAAAAATCTATATATTTGTAGCTGCAGCTGGGGGAAGCGCCCAGGAGCTCATTGCTGAGTAACCATCTGCCCATTGCTAGTGAATGTGGTGGGGAAATGACAGAAAAACACATTTTTGGGGGGAATGCTCCTCACTGGGGTCTTGTGTGGATGGGAGGACAGATGGACACCCCACGCCGCTCCAGGGTGTGGCACCAGGCTGGCACCACCAGCTGTCCCACGGCTTTTGGGGTGCTGGGTGCTCCTGCCAGATGTGCACGCCAACATCTGGGTGGGATTTGGGGCTGGGGGTGGTGTGGGGGTGCAGCCAGGACGCTTCACACCGTGCTGATTCCCACGTGGAATGGGACCAAACCGGGCAAAACTGGGAGCTGGGGCCCGGCCGCTTGCAGCCCCGCCTCCCTCTCTGGGAATTCCTTCCAAATTATATATATATATATATAAAATAACAAGCTATTTTATATATATATATATAAATATTTCTGTGCTCTCTCTCCATGGATACCTCTCCCCATCCATCCCCACCGGAGCTCGGTCCCCGTGCCCGGCTCCGCTCGTGTCGTCCCGTGGTGAAGCGTTTCTGAGCGTGAGGCCCCCCCAAAAACCCTCTGGGCCCTCTCCAAAACCCCTCTGGGCCCTCCCAAACCCTCCAGGCCCCCTCTCAAACCCTCTGGACTCTGTGTATATTAATGACTGTGTCTTGTGACGTTCTTACGAGCTTGGTGTATAGTGATTTTCCCCCCCGAACCTCTCATTTTAGTTGGGTTTTTATTTTGACGCCCCTGGATTGCCCCCCTCCCTTGCCATTAGATGCACTGCAATATTTTGGGGTCTATGGTTTTGTTCTGTTCCCCCTGAAGGCTGTGAGCCCCCTTTTCCTGCCCTAAAATTGCTCTTTCTTGCCTTGTTGGTGGTTAGCCCCCCCCTTTTCCCTTCCCTTCCCGTCTGCTCCTTGCCCATAAAGTTAAATATATATTTTTAGGGCAAAGGCTGTATCATTGCACTGATATTTGTTGGTTCCCCCTCGGTCTCCCAGCCCGTTTCTGTTCCTCCTTTGGTTTAGCAATGCAAATGCTTCAGGATCTTGTATGTTGGACATTATTATTATTATTATTATTTTTCTGTTACAGTTATTTATATAAAAAATAATTTATCAAAAAGGAAAACTATAAAAAAAAAATAGTCTGTCTTGGAACTTGTTTACCTTGAAATTACTGGAATCTAAATGTTTGAAAGTGTTGAAGCACAAACATGTATCATCTCTGTATATCTGTTCTTCTGTACTAAAGCACTCGAGTGACTAAATAAAAGCGATCTCCATCCCTAGTGCAACTTGGGGCTGTGCTGTGCTGCTCCCTCAGGGCCAGGAAAACAGGGAAAAGGCATGGGAAACCATTTCATCCGACCCCAAGGGTGTGGTGATGCCAAACCTGCCCCCAGGAGTGGCTTTGGGAAGGAAAAATCGGCACACGAGTCGTCCAACCGCGTTTATTTCCTTCAAAAATAGGTGATTTCTTTGTACAAAATGTCACCCCAGTGGTTCTGCTGGGCGTTAAAAAATAGGGGAGAAGGGGAAAAAAAACATCATTTGGTCCTGGCTACTGCATTTGGGACAATTAACCAAACCTTCCACACGCTCCCATCACGCCCTGGCTGGGCTGGGCTGGGGGGGTCACAGCTTCCAGCTTGGGCAGAGGCAACCAGAGACACATAAAACCTCTTTTAAATGCCCCAAACGTCTTTAAAATCCCCCCCAAACTCAGCCTTCTCCCCCCAAAAAAGGAGGAAGGGGCAGCCCCATTTCCAACCCCTCTGGGTTTGGGTCAGGATCAGGCTCAGGGAGAGCTTGGAAGGCTCCAGGTCTGAGCCACTCAGTGATGCCACCCTCTGAATGTGGGTATTTGTACAACAAATAAAAGCAAAAATAAATACATTTGACACTGGCACTTCAGGTAGGTCCTACAGATAAACACAGGCTGAGGTGCTGGGGGTGGAGCAGGGGGTTTGGCCCAGGAAAAGCTGCCCCAACCACAAGCCTTTTCCCTAAAAAATGGGCATTAACTCCTTAGAAACCCAGCTGGGAGGGACAGGGGGCTCCACAGACCCCACACCTGCTTTGGGCTCAGGTGATTTTTCCTCTACCAGTCCAGATCCCCTGGGAATCCCAGGGGGAAAACCTCAAATCCTTCATTTTCTTTCCTGCCTGGATGATGCTGTGGGCAGCCACATCCAGGGATGACCAGAAAAACCCCACGAATGCCCTCAGGGTTGTGCTGGAAATGCAAACCAGAATATAAATCTATACATGTGTATCTATAGAAAGATACATCTACAGAATCAGATGCAGATCTGTACGTACACAGACCTATTTTTATCTGTCTCTCTAGATATAGACATAAAACTAAATATAGATATGTCTATATCCAGATATATCCATTTATAGATACACATATATCACACACACGTTACAGATCATCAATCAACACTCTGAAGAGTGATTGAGCTGCTTACTAGCTAAAAAATTCACATAAAAACCACAAAAAAAAAAAAAAAAAAAAATCGTTTCCCCAGGGAGGATCCTGCTGGGTTCAAGTCCAAGGGCAGAGGGCACAGGGGTTGAACCCCTGAGGAGGCCTAAAGGCTGGGAAAGGGGTGGAATTGGGAATCCCAGGGAATTCCGGGGAATCCCAGGTGTTTCTGCCCACGAAGGCACAGAGGTAAACACAGCTGCCAAGGGGGGCTCGACCTGTGCAGGGTCAGAGCATCCCCAGAAGTGCTCAGGGGGAGGTGGCCACTGCCCTGGGGGGACACAGGGCCACCCCGTTGGTCCCAGGGGATGGATGGTGCTGCAGGATGCTGGAGACTTCTGCCCATGCCTTCCCCCGCTCCTGCAGCTTGGGGGGTCCTGCAGACGGACAGACAGACGGACAAACCATGCAGGAACTGCAGGGAGAGCAGGAAGGGGGGGAGCCAGGGCAGGACCCCCTGGAGACACCCCCAGCCCTGCTGCCCCCAGGTTTGGCAGGGAGCAGCCAGTGCAGGGACGCTGAGGGGGCCCATCCTCCTGCAGGGAGGGTTTGGAGGTGCTGGGGGGACCCTCAGAAGAGGCAGGAGCCACGCAGGCCCCGTGCCCGGCCCAGCTCTGCGGCCAGTGCCCGGCTCATGCGGCTCGTGGTCAGCCTCACGCTCTGGGCAGCCTCCACAGCCCGGCTCAGAGACCAGTTCAGCTCCTCCAGCTCCTCCAGGTCCAGGCTCAGGCAGCGGTGGTGGCCCTGGGGCCGGGGGGGACGCTCTGCCCGCTGGGTTCCCACAGTGACACCGATGGGGACCCCGGCCAGGGCTGGGGCTGAGGTAGGAACTGCTGGGGAGCAGTAGCTGGGGACAAGAAGGAGGGACATGGGCTCAGTGTTGCTCACTGGCCGTGCACCCCCAGGGCTCTGTGCCCTCACTTCCCCTCATTTCCATCCCCCTTCCCCATCTCCTCCATCCCCACCCCGTAAATACAGTCCAACCCCAGAGGAGCTGGTGGCCGTGTCACCCCATTGCCATGGGCAAACCAGCAGGTCCCTGGGGTGGGGACAGCCCCTCCAGGACCCCCTGCACCCCTAGGGGATGCTGACCCCCCCTGAGCCCCCTGCCCGCCCCAGGGCATCCTTACAGCATGGAGGGCACGTAAGGCACGAGGGGGACAGGTGCCAGGCAGATGGTGGCAGCGGTGGCAGCAGGGGTGGCTGCCAAGTACCAAATTCCAGGCTGCTCCGGCTTCTCAGCTCCAGCTTGGGGGCCTGGGGGACAGGAGCCACCAGGGCCACGCTCTGCTGCAGGGGAGGAAGGTGGTTAGATGTCCCCAGGGGAGTTAGATGTCCCCAGGGGGGTTAGATGTCCCCAGGGGTGCACATCAAGTGGCAGCCCCAGGTGACATCATCCCCTGTGCCACACTGGGTGGGAACATCCGAGGCACCACTGCCTGTCACTTCTGTCCCCAAGCAGTGTCAGGGGGCTGAGGTTGTTCCCTGTCCCCCCACGCAGCCCCCACGCAGGGAGGAGCTGTGCCAGGCACGTGTCACCCTTGTCACCCACCGTGTGTGGCTCTGTCCCTGCTGCCTGGCGCAGAGGGGCCCATGGGTGCCCGGCAGGTGGGGCAGGATGTTCTCCTCGGGGTGCTGTGCTGGGGCTGCCGGGGGGCATCACCTGCCCCAAATGCAGCTGTGGACACAAGGAAATCAGGAATGGCCTCTGCAGGGCCAGCCAGGGGGGTCTGGGGAGAGCTGAGTGCTTTGGGGGGGCTGATGGGGTGGGAGAGGGGTCTGCAAAGGTGGGCGCTGCACTGGCACCTGGGACAGGGCTGGGGACAGGTGACACTGCTGCCAGTGACACCAGGAACCCCAGGGAATCCCAGGGAATCCCAGGAATCCCAGGTATTTCTGCCCACACAGGCACAGAGGCAACACAGATGCCAAGGGGGGACCCACACAAGGTCAGGGCATTCCCAGAGCTGCTCAGGTCGGTCCCCTTGGGGACAGTGGGGTCTGGCCGAGGGACAGTGGGGAGAGCCTCAGGCCATAGGAAATGGGTTTGTCTGTCCCCTCCTTAAGCCTCTCCAGTTAATTAATTAAGGTCATTAGCAGCTGTTAGGGGTGGTAGGGAGGGTTGGAAGGGGCTGGGGGCCACTCACCTGATGCCGTCCTGCCCCTGTGACATCGGGGACACCCCGAGGTGCCCGGCTCCTCTCGGGGTGCTGGGGTGGCACGTGGTGTCCCCGCCTGGTACCGTGTCCCTGCCAAAGCCCAGCATGAGCACGGCCAGGGTCCCCAAGGTGAAGGTGGCCGCCCTCAGCCCCCATCACCGACGGCCACCAGCACCCACCTGTGTACTGTCCCCGGAGTGTCGCCGTTCCCGGGGGCTTCCCCAGGTGTTTCCGCAGGGAGGGGGGTGCCCGGGGCCCGGCGGGGGACGGCTCTGGCTCGGAGGCTGCGGCGGAGGACAGGGAAGCGGGGTGGGATCTGCTGGGACCGAGCTCCAGACCTGCGGGACCCGCCCTGGGCTGAGCACCGAGGGGTCCGTGGGGCCACCAGGACCTGGTCCCCGCGGTCCTGCAGCCCCAGAACAGCCTGCTCCATCCGGGGAGGGGAAGTGGCGTGCAGGGAGGAGCGTGTCCCCTTCGTCCCCTCTGTCCGGTCCAGCTTACCGAGGTCCAGCTCGGGCCTGTCCCGTGGCAGCGACGCCGACCTCTCCCTCCGTGTGGGTGCGACCCCTCGGGCCACCCTGCCCCGCACCGGGGGACTCGGCTCCCTGCACAGGGGACAGCGCTGCTGTCACCACCTGCACCCCCCAGGCTGGCAGCCGAAACCCCTCCCTGGGCACAGCAGAGCTGGGGACAGGCTGAGGCTGGGGGTGTCCCCACGTTGCCCCCACACCCCCAGGTCCCTCCCGCCACCTACCCCGAGGGTGCTGCGTCCTGGGGGGACAATGACCCGCTGGCCACCGGCTGCCTCCTGGCCGGGGGGACACGGGGAGTGGCTTTTCCCTGGGGATAGCTGCGGGAGCGGTGCAGGCTCTCCTCCAGCCTCCGCCGCAGCTGCCACACCTCGTCCTGCAGCGCCCGGATGGCCTGGCTGGCCCGGGACAGATGTCACAGTGAGGGGGGGCTGCAGCTGCAGGGACCCCAGCAGTGCCGGGTGCCCTGGGGGAGCAGCAGCAACCCCCTCCCACATCCCCCATCCCCACCATGGGCACCCAGCAGCTGTGACGCTCCCCAAAACCAAGCCTGGGGCTGGGCTGGGCTGGGCTCCAGCCTCAGTCACCACACGGGTGCTCAAGGAGTGCCTCTGGGAGGTCCCTTTGTCACCCAGGGGGGTGTGGCCGGGTTTGGGGCAGTGGGGACACAGCCACTCACTCGCGCTCCAGACGGGAGCCCAGCAGGTCACAGGGAGCCGGCTCGAGGGACGGCAGCTCGGGGGACAGGAGGGTGGGGGATGGCGTTTCAGGGGATGGCAGGGGGCTGCTTGGGCTCCTGGCCATGGCTGGGGGGTGGCCACCGGCGCTGGCACAGCTCCTGTCTCCCTCCTCCGAGTCCGTGTGAGCTGGGGAGGAAGGGGAGCACAGTGAGCTGAGATCAGATTGCGACATTCCTCCCTGCAGGGAGGGTGACACCAACACACCGGTGACACCAGCGCCACAAGGAGGTCCGGGAACCCCATAACCCAGAGCCACAGAGCCAAGGTCCCCCCAGATCTCTGTCCCTGCCCGAGCCCTGGGTACTCACAGCCATCACCGTCGGGGTCCGGCCCCGCCTCGCTGCCCGCGCTCTCGGCCCAGCGAGGGGGGGAGCTGCTCTGGGAGGGGCTGCTGGAGGGCAGCTGGGGCCCCCCGGTGCCCCCCGAGGGGTAGATGCCCATCAGTGCTGTCTCGGAGGGGAGCGGGGTCATCTCCCTCTTCCGTGGGGTACGGAGGGTGCTGGGGATGGGGACGGAAGGTCCCAGCGAGAGCGGAGTCCTGGGGAAGGGACGGGTCATGCGGGCAGCCCCCATGGCTCACCCATGGCTCACCCCTGGCTGTGGGCATCATCTCCGACCCCCCCAGAACCCCGCTCCCCACGCCCTCAGTGCCTCCCCGCCATCCCTGCTCCTCTCCAATCCCCCAAATCCCGCAGGCACAGCCGAATTCCCAAAGGCAGGACCGGGGGCCGTACCCGGTGCCAGCGGGGTGGTGCTCGGGGGTGTGCACGGGGGGTGACACCCTGCTGGCCTCTGAGCCCACGAAGCCGCTGTCAGTCTCAGGGGACACGATGCGCTGCTCCTGCAGGGACACCGGGAGAGCGGGGTCGGTGCCAGCAGCCCAGGAGGCCCTGGGGGTGTCTCCAGCTGGGGACCCACAGTCCCAGGGACTCACCTTGCGGGGCCCGTGCTGGGTGGCAGCGCTGCCTGTCCCACTGAGGCGGGACAAGGGCACCCGTGGTGGCCCAGGGACACGCAGGGGGGGCTTGGCAAAGGCTGGTGGCTCCTCAGCAGGGGAGGGGTGGCCCCGTGTCTCCCCCCGGTTTGGGGGCCCTCTGGGGGGAAGTGTCGCAGCTCTTCTCTCCGGGAGGCGCCTGTGGGGAGGGGATGGAGCAGGAATGATGGGGCAGAGCAACCCCAAACTTGGGGAAATGTCCTGCTCAGCTCTCGCATGGAGGCTGTTAACTCTCAGGTAGAACTGGAGACCTGATGTCAACCCTCTGCTCAGCCCCGCCTGGGGCCTCGAGCTCCCACAGCACTTACAGAGGGAGGGTCTCGAGGCTGGGCCCCTCCTCGAGTGACCGTGTCCTGCAGGGGACCTTGCTGGGGCCACCGTCCCCTGCTGAGGGTGCGTCCACCTCCTCCTGGGAGCCGCTCTCCGCCAGGCTCAGCTGCTCCAGGCTCAGCGACTCCGGCAAGGACTTGAAGTGCTCGTACCTGGGGGCACCCGCGGGCAGGAGCAGCTGGGTTTGGGGACATGCTCCGTGCCCGTGTGCCCCCTGCCCCGCTGTGAGGGCACTCACTGCTCCAGCAGGTCCCCGAAATCCTCCTCTACTTGGCGCTGCTTGCACCAGAGTGGCCAGGGCAGCTCCCCTGTCACCTTCTCGCTGTCCCCTGCTGTCCCCCGGGGACCTTCCACCAGCGCAGGGCTCTGCTGGCCACAGAAAAAGAGGGTGAGAGAGGCAACCCCCATAACTGCAGTGGGGTGAGGAACCTTTGCAACCCCAGCTCACCTCGGGGCGCGGGGAGTGGGCGGCCGGGGTTGGGGACGGGGCTGGGGGACAGCGGGGCTGCGGGAGGGGCTGCCGCCTGCCCCCCGGCTCCAGCCGCTCCTTCAGCCCCTCCAGGCGCAGCCCCAGGCGGTAAATCTCCCCTTCCACCGCCCTGCAAGACACCAGCCATCAGTGCGGGGGGAAAACGACCGCCGGGGCTCTGGGGAGGGGGCGGCAGGAGGGTCGAGCACGTACCGGTCAGGATCAAACCCCCCCGCGGCCTCCGGGAGCAGCTGCCGGCCCCGCAGGTATTCCCGCTCCAGCGCATCCTGCGCGTCCTTCAGCATCCTCATCCTCTGCGGCACAAGGGTGCGGGTTCCGAGCCTGTCCCCTCGGCTCCGGGCCCCACCACCCTCCCTGGTCCTGCCGGCCCCCCTGGCTGGGGGTCCGGGGAAGGGGCTGACGCACCTGGAGCTGTTCCGAGGGTGTGGGGGTCCCCGCACGCACCCAGCTTTCGAAGGATTCCACCTGGCCGGGATCGCACGGGCTGAGCCCGGCCCTGCTGCGGCCCCACCCCGCATCCTCAAACCCCCCCATACGGAGCATCCCCAAAAGCTGCTCCAGCGCAACCCCCCACCGCAGCCCCCTCCCCAGCCTTCCTTCCTTCCCAGCTCCCTCCCAGCACCCCACAACACTCCCCCTCCCCACTGCCCTCTCCTGCAGCATTTCCCCAATCCAGATCCCCTCTGCAGTTCCTCCAGCACCCCCCCAAAACCCCTCTCTCCGCAGCCCCCTCCAGCCTACCCCCATAACTCCCCTCCCTTAGGCTCCCCAGAACCCCCAAATCCCCTCTCTGCAGCCCCCATAAGCATTGTCCCCAAGAGCTCTCCTCTATGCAGCCCCCTGAAGCTCCCTCCAGTCACCCCTCTACAGCTTCCCTTCTCCCAACCCCCCCTCAGCCCCCCCGGTCCTTACCTGAGCCTGCAGCCTGCGGCTCTGCCCCGCCAGTGCCCGGGTGAGCCGGGGGCCGGGGCAGCAGCAGGCTCCGGGGCAGGTGGGGCAGCCCCTCCCGGGCGGAGGAGGGGAGCGAGGTTGGGGTGAACCCCCCCGCTCTGACGGCCCCGGGGCTGCAGCTGCGAGAAAACACGAGGACAAGTGACACGGCAGAGTGGGGAAGGGGCTGTGGGGGAGCATCCCCCCGGAACCGGAGCAGGAGGGCGGTGAGCTGGGCAGGGGACACGGATCAACACACCTGTACCTGGCGAGCCCGGGGCTGTGGCCATGCCGAGAGCCGCTGTCCGCGCCTGCGGGATGCTGAGGGTCATCACTCGGCTCCCGGTGGCCACGGTGCCCACGGCGAGGCTGCGGCTGGGCTGCGGCGGGTCGGAGAACAAGCTCACCTGGGCAGGGAGAGCGGGTTTGGGCACCCAGCCTGCACCCCGAGCCACCCACCGTGCCCCCGGGGCATCCTGAAGCACTCCACGGGCACGGCAGGTGGGTGGGGTGAAGGTGGGGACACGCGTGCGGGGGTCGGCTGGCAGCGCCCTGCCTCAGTTTCTCCACCCACGCAGTGGCGCAGGGCGGGAGGTGGCAGAGGTGACACGGGGACGCGCTTCCGCCCGTGGCCCTGCCATCTCAGAGACGCGCCCCGCCATTCCGGGGACAATCCGGCTCGGGGACAGAGGGGACCCCGCCAGGCGAGTGGGACACGGCAGTCCCCAGGCTGCTGTAGGCTCTGCGGTGGCCTCACCCCCCTCCCTGGGCTGGGACTGCTCAACCGCAGCTCCCCGGGAGGAGGAAGAGGAGGGGGGCCGGGGGAGGAAGACACAGCAAATAATCTCAGGGAGGGGGGAGCAGAGCGGGGAACCCACCCCAGGCACGCTGACTCCCCACCCACCCTGGCGCCCAGGCGCAGCTGGTCGATGGTGTTCTCAGCCTCGGCGTACTTGGTCAGCAGCTTGTGGTAGTCGTCCTGCGGGGAAGGGACACCAGTGGGTGACAGCACCCGGCACGGGCGGGTGTTAAAGCGGGGAGGCAGCACCGTGTGGGGACAGCAAGGCTGGAGGATGGGGTCCCGTGGGTGGGATGCAGAAACACCCGTCTCCAAAACACCTCACCCATCTGGGCAGACGTGACCCCGTTTCTCGGCGTGGGGAGAGCCCCCTCTCCTCCCAGGGGACAGGAGGGCATCCCAGGGGACAAATATCATGAGGGTGACAAACTGTGGGGGAGTGACCAGCACCCCGGGGTGGACATGAGCATCCTGAGCACTGCCCACATCCCTGCTCCTTTCCTCCTCACCAGCTCCATGCAGGATTGGGAAGGGGTGACCAGCATCAAACCCCCATCAGTGTCACAGAGACGGTGACACCCCCATCTCCCCTGCACCCCCTGCTCCCCCCTCCCTGGAGACCCTCCCAGTACGCCTCTCTGAACTGGGGGGAGCTGGGCGTTACCTGGAGCTGCTGCACCAGCGCCGTGGCTTGTCTGGGGGACCGGAACTCCTGCGGCAGCCCGGCCGTGCTGGGGGGCTGCGGGGGGACCCCCTCCCCGCTGCTCAGCAGCACCTCCCGGACGATTTCGGCCGGGGATTTGAAGCCGATGGGGCCGTCAGGGCGGGCGGGCAGCACCCGGCCCCGGGGTGGGCGGTAGCTCTGGTCGAACTTCACCCGCGCCTCTACCTTGGAGAGGTCGGGCAGGGGGTGGTTGAGGCGCCCCCGGCCGTACTGGGTGCCCTCGGTGCCCGCTCCCGAGGAATCCCTCGGCCCCTTGCCACTCGTTCGCCTGCGGGGGCTCAGGGACCGCGACTGCCGGGCGGGCGTGGGGGGCACCGCTGCGGGCGCTGCTTTCTTGGGCACTCGGGATCTGTCGTGCCCTCGGGGTGCCGGGGCATTCCCGGTGCCCTGGGGCTCCCCGGTGGGTGCCAGGCCAGCGGTGCCGGGGGCTGCCAGCCCTGTGCCAGCTCGGGGCTCGGGGACAGGCTCGGGGCTGGGGTCATCGGTGGAAAGGTGCAGGGGGAGGCTCCGTCTCGGGGTCCACTCCTGCCTGTGCCCCCCGATGGTGTCCCCGGCCGTGCCCCAGCCCCGGTGCTGGCGGGACGGGGTGGCAGGGCCAGGGCTGGTGTCCGACAGCCCTGAGGTGTCCCCCCCGTCCGTGCTGCAGCCCCGGGGCTGGCAGCGAGTCCGGCCGTCCCTCAGCGCCTCGGGGCTGCCGCTGGAGCCCGAGCCCCAGCGGCCCTCGGAGGACAGCTCGGGGTAGGGCTCCCCATCGCTCTCCGCCCCCCAGGGCCCCTCGTCCCCCCCGGAGCTGCCCCGCTCCTCATCCTCCTCGGCCGGGTCCTGCCGCGGGTGCCAGCGCCCCTCCTCTGCCGGGGACAGGTCCTCGCTGTCACCTGCAAAACACCGGCACCGCGGGGCTGTCGCCACCCAGAGCCAGCCGGTGTCCCCGGCCCCTCGCAGCCCCCGGGACATTTGGGACCACCCCTTTTGGGCAGGACTCACCCCACGGTGGGCTCCTGGCACCCTCCCCCAGGCCGATGACCCCATCCTCGTCCATCCGCCTTTCAAAGTCGTCGTCTTCTTCCTCCTCCTCCTCCTCCTCCTCGCCCTGGCAGCGCGTCAGCTCTGTTTGTGTCCAGCGCAGCCATGGTGCCGGGCTGGCCATGGCCGCGGCCGCGCCGGGCCCGTCACTTGTGTCGCTTCATGGCCCAGCGGCGGTGGCGGCGGGCTGGGGACCTCCTTGTCGCGAATGTAGGTCACAGCATCGCCGCCGCGTCCTGGGGGGGCCGGGGGAGAGGGAGGGATGCTCAGCTGGACATGGTGGGCTCTGTTTGAGGTGTCCCCCCCGCTGCCTGTCCCCCAAATCCTGGGGACAAGAGTAAGCCCCGATGACGGGGTGAACACCCCCGGATCAGATCCCCCCACCCTCCATCCCACCACGAAGCTGGAGCTGCCACATCGCTCACAGCCATGAGGTCCTTGTGGGGAAGGAGCCCCTCAGGGCCATCCCAAAAGGATACACCCAAAAGATTTGTCCCCCCTCCAGGGAACACCCAGCCCATGCTGACACCCTGTGGATGCCACCCCAGCTGGGCAGCCACACCCTGGGGAGTGCCTGGGGGGCAGGAGCACCCTAAAGACCCCTCTGGATGTGGGGGCTGAGAGTGGGAAGGATCACAGCAGAGACCTGGCACACTCATCCCACTGATGACCCCAAAGCAGGGGCTCCCCCCTCACCCCCTCCCCAGGTTTCCAGCAGCAGCAGCAGCAGCTGGAGAAATGCCGGATGCCAAACCCCCAACCATGGGGCGTGGCAAGAAAAGCCACGGGGTTTTCCCACCAACGTCCCCTCTGCAAGATTTAAACCACACAAGCCCAAATTTTGGCCTGGGAGGCCAAACCAGGCTCAACCAGCCCCATGCAGGGGACACTCACCCTGTACCAGCAGCCTCAGGACATCCCCATCACTGTGACCCCATGGGGAGCCCTTCCAAGCACCCCAAAACCTTCCTGTGCCTGTAGAGCAGCCGAGCTTTTGCAGAAGGAGGAAATGATGTTTCCTGCAAGTTTGCAGGTGGCCACAAATGCCCTGAGCCCATCCGGCCCTGCGCAGTGGGGGCTGAACCCTCTTCCCCCAGCACTTCCCAGCAAAATCTTTATTTTTTAATCCAGTTCAGAGCAAAATGCTGTGGGAAGGCAGGGAAGGGAAATCCCTGGGACAACCAGCAGCTGGCCCAAAAGACATCAGCATGAGGATCTTCCAGGAGACCTAAAATGAAGCCTTAAAGCCCCAAAATTCAGCCAGGTGGGCCCAATCCTTGGAAATTCCGGCAGATTTCCAAAGGGAGGGCACACCTGGCCCCATCCTGGGATGCTGCTCACAATCCCAGGGATGCTGCGGCCATACCCAGGCACTGTGGCCTGTCTTGGCACATTTGCAGGCAGCCAATTAAGGCAGCTCGTTAGTGTGTAATTAGTGGCACGCAGAGGACAGCTTGCCGAGCTAATGAAACCACAGCACAGTCCCGGGGGTGGCTGCTCTTAGCCAGAGGGTGCTGCGGTGATTTTGGGGTGCTGCTGGCTCGGGGGTGGTGGTGATGAGGAGCAAACCTATCCACAGCACCCATATCCTCTGGGAAAAGTCCTCTAATCCCCTCCCAAGCCTCAGATCTGCAAATTCCTCGGGTGTTTGTGAGGTTTGAGGTGATTTTCCAGCAGCATCTGGTATCAAGGGTGTCATCCTTGCAGCTGCCTTGCTCCCAGCCCTGCCTGCATCCTTGGGGCATTCCAGGCAGGAGCAAACCCCAAAGCATCCCTTAGGGTCTTGCAAACCTCCTGTGGGGTTTGCATGAGTTTTTTCCCCACACAAGTGGATAACTCTATTCTCCACACCTGGAGATGCTCCACAGCTCCTCCTGCCACCAGGAAGGACAGGGCTGCCCATGGGATGCTTCAGGCTCTGAGCTAATGAAACCACAGAGGGATTTTGGCTTTAGCTCCTCCCTGAGCTGGGATGTTTCCAGCCCCAAGTCCCTACTCACATCCCAGAGATCCCCACCAATCACCTCGAGCCCTGCAGGATCCCAGAGCCCCAAACAGCACCCCCAGGATTCCCAGAGTGGGTGAGAGGAGCCTGGGGTTCCTGTTCTCATGGGATGAAGGGTTAAAACATTCTCTGCCCATTTCTGGTGGTTCTTTAATGCAGTCCTGGGCAAAGGATGGGGATTTTGCATCTCTTGAAGGAGGCCATGCCTATCCCATGGCCACTGGCTGTCACCCCATTTCTGAGCAGAAATGCTGCCCACAGCAGCCGCAGTCTGCGGGATCCACTTCCAAACCCAGCCACATTTATTGCTTTCCCAGAAAGTTCCTCTGTTGATGGTCATGGTGGCAAGAGCAAAAAATCTCAGATTCTTTTCCCCCTCTAAGTGATTTTCGCACTGTTACAGGAGCACAGGAAAGCTTGAAAAATGATGTGGCTCCGTGCTCAGCAGCCACAAATCAAACACAAACAATCCCAAATGCGTGCGCATATATCCATATATTTTAATTTTCCCCTCTGAAAGCCAGGATTTTTGCAACAGGGCAACTGGAGAAAGAGCTAAAAAGAAATTTAAAGGCTTCAGCTAGAAAACCCTGAACTCTGCTCTGCCCCAGCCCCTCTCCTGCCCTACAAATCCCAGCCAGGGCTGTCCCAAATTGTGGCTCAGGGGGGAGAGATGCTCCCAGCAGTGCTGCCAGGTCTCTGCCTGTCCCTGCCCTCTGCTCCAGACCCCGGATCCTTCCCACAGGCAGCGATCCCATCCCTATCCAAACCCCTGATCCTTTCCCGATCCCATCCCTATCCAAACCCCTGATCCTTTCCCGATCCCATCCCGATACAAACCCCTGATCCTTTCCCGATCCCATCCCTATCCAAACCCCTGATCCTTTCCCGTTCCCATCCCTGTCCCACTCCCAGCCCCGTGGGCAGGACGGAGGTGCGAGGCTGAGCCCTCCCAGCTCATTACACGTGTGGGGCAGGGAAGCAGCAGCAATCAAGGCCAGCACGGAGCCATCGTGGCTCCTGGGCTGATCAGCGGTGACAGCGGAGGAGACAGGAGCATCCTCCGCCCCAGGGCTCGCTCGGTGGCACGGAAAGGCGGGGGTGGGGGGGACAGGGCTGCTGTCACTCTGCCTTCACTGCCTTGTCAACCCCGGGCAGGGCAGGTGGGGTGGGGGGACTCTACACCCCACATCCCCTGAGTGATGGGGAATAACCCTCCTTCCCTGTGTCCCCAAAATCACCTGCCTGGGAGGGGTTAAAGCCCCCCCTGCACATCTGTGCCTGTCTGAGATGCAGGGGGGGCTTCACTCCCGTCCCAGGCAAGGGAGGGGATGTTTTGCATGGATTTTAGAGAGGTTTGAAGGAGGCCAGAACGGCCTCGGGCTGAAACTTGGCAAGGGGTGTCTGCACTCCAGGAGGGAGGAATTCCTGGTGTATAAACCCTTTTTTAAAAGCCCACAGAGCCCCGTTTTTATCGGCATGAAAGAAGGCAGAGAAGCGGAAACGCTGCGTTCTGAGTTTGCATTATTTCCTACTAGAACAAGGGAGGGACCATCACAGCGAGGACGAGCCTGACAAACATCTCTCGTTCTCTGAAAGCACACGCCTGTCACCATCACTCCAAAGCCCATGTGTGACCCCAATTCCAGAGGCTGGAGGGGCCATGTCCCCCTATACTGTCACACCCCCACGGAGAGGCACCAAAACCCCGCGGAAATGCCATTTTTCCATCACTTGCACCAAAGCAAAGCCCCACGGCAGCACAGGGAGCTCCTCTTCCCTCCCTCCTCCCTGGCACAGGGACCCTCCTGTCCCCGCTGGGACACTCGGGGGCACCCCCAGGGCCGAACCCCGACACACCCGCAGAGCCGGATGGCCGTAATGCCCTGAAGGACAGCCTTAATCCCCGTCTGGAGAGCGCTGCCGCTGTCCCCGCGCCACAGCCGGTGGCACCGAGATCCCTTCTTAGCCCAGGGCAGCGAGAGGCGGCGGGGACACACGGCAGGGCAGCTGGCCGGGCAGATTGTGCTGGGGTGAACCAGCCACAGCTTCTCTGGGCAGCCTCAGCCCCTCACAGCAAAGAATTTCTCCTCAGTATCCATCTAATCCGGCCCTTTGTCAGTTTGAAGCCATTCCCTGTGTCCTGGCACTCCATCCCTTGTCCCCACTCCCTCTCCAGCTCTCCTGGAGCTCCTTTAGGCACTGGAAGGGGCTCTGAGGTCTCCCTGGAGCTTTTTCATCCCCAGCTCTCCCAGTGCCTGCCCTGCCGCGCTCTCCGGCAGCCCTTGAACTTTAAAACTGATTTCAGCCGTGCCCGGAAGGTACCGAGAGGCTGCGGCTGAGCACGGGACACGCACGACACCCGCGGGCACCCACGGGCTGCCAGGAACACGGCTGCCCTTGAAATAAAACACGGAACTGAAGCTGAACGCTGCCCCGGCCACTTCCTCGGAGGAGCCGCCGGCAGCTCCGGCCCCGCAGCCTCCGCCGAGCCCCGGCCGTGCCTCCGAGCCGCCTCCGCAGCCCCTGACGAAACTCTCCCGGAATCCTCCGGCCCCGGCGGGGAGGAGGCACCGCCACGAGAGAAGTTATGACAAGTTTCCTCGGGGCCACGAAGGCTGCGATGGCGTGGGGAGGGCACGCCTCGGCCAGGAGCGGCACCGTCCCGGCGTGTCCCGCATCCCTCCCGGCGTGTCCCGCATCCCTCCGGGAGTGTCCTGCATCCCTCCCGGAGTGTCCCGCATCCCTCCCGGAGTGTCCCGCATCCCTCCCGGGGTGTCCCATCTCCTCGGCCGCAGGGACCCCGCTGGGGTTGGAGATCCCCCCTCTCCACCCAGGGACCCCAAGCAGCTCCCCGCTGAGCCAGCCCTGCCCAAGCCGGGCTCAGCAGAGCCGGGAGCTCTGGAAGCGGCCCCGGGATGGGGCCCGCGGGCTGTGCCTCCAGCTGTGCCTCGGGCGGCGCCCCGGGGGCCCTCTCCTCCCTCGCAGCTGCAGCAGGCGGCTCGCAGGGAGCACGGAGCCATCGCCGCCCCCCCGGGCACAGCTGGGGCACATCTGGCCCGAGGGCACCGCTGGAGAGGCGCCCCTGCCCCGCGAGCGCCCCGCGCTGCTCACCTGTAGGGAGGGCCCGGCCGGCGCCTCCTCGGGCGGCGCTGGGCGGCTCCGGTCCGGATCCCGATCCCAGTCCCGGCTCTGATCCCGATCCCGATCCCGGTCCCGGTCCCGGTTCCGATCCAGCCCCGGCCCGGCCCCGCCGGACAAAAGCGCGGCCCGCGGCGCCAGGGGGCGTGGCCTCCCCTCATTAGCATACCCACAGCCCTCCGCCAATCCGCGTGCGGAGCGGGACGCCGTTAGCATAAACCCCGCCCACCGCTGTATTTGCATAGCCCGCGGCTGGCGGCCAATCAGAGCCGCGGCTGCGGGGTCTCATTGGCATAATTTATGCAGCGCGGGCACCCCCTGGCGGAGCGCTGCCCGTTCCCGGGATCCCATGGGATAATGGGATGGGATAATGGGATCCATGGGATGGGATCCATGGGATGAGATAATGGGATGGGATAATGGGATGGGATGGGATGGGACAATGGGATCCACGGGATGGGATCCATGGGATGGGATCCATGGGATGAGATAATGGGATGGGATCCATGGCATGGGCATGGGATGGGATGGGATAATGGGATGAGATCCACGGCATGGCATGGCATGGCATGGCATGGGATTGGATAATGGCATGGCATAGCATGACCAATCCTGGGGATCCTCGGCAGGGATTGAGATGGGAATGGGGAAGGGATGAGATGGAAATGAGAAGCAATTGTGACAGGAAAGAATGAGATGGGATGGAATGAGGTGGGCATAGGACTGGGCAAGGGATAGGATGGGAATAAGGACTGGATAGGTCCAGGATGGGATAGGATGGGATGGGATGGGATGGGATGGGATGGGATGGGGCTGACACAGAGCACCCCCTCCCAGCCCACCACCACCACCACCACCACTGCCCTCCCACCTGCCCTGCCAGCCCTGGGATGCTCCCAGGACATTAGGGAAAATATCCTGACACCCCTGCCCCTTCCTACCCCTGATCCCAGCCCTGAAGCATCCCTCGAGCGCAGCCTTTTTTCTACCCTGATAGATTTATTGAAAAATTAAAAGCACAAGCTCTGTATATATAAATACGACAACATTGCCAGCGATTTACAAGGCCTCCGGTTGCTCTCTCTGCATCCCCACCCGTGGCCGGTGCCACCCACCTGGGCACCTCGGGGAGCACCCAAGGGAGCAGCAACCCCTAAAAACCCCTCCAACCCGAGCCACGGGCCCACCTTGCTGTGTGTGTGGCACTCAAATGACAGCGGGGACACCCAGACTGCGCCGTCCTCCTGCCCCGCTCCCAGCCTGGCCGAGGGGAGAGGCTGTTCCCTACCCCAGAGAGGACAGGGACGGAGACTTTGAGGGATGTGCATCGATCTCTGCCCGTTCTCAGCCCGCCCTACCCGGGCAGTGACTCTGCAGCGGGCGCGGGGACACTTGGGGACAAGCTGGGGTTGTGTGTGCGCGTGCGGGGCTGTGCGCGGTGGGACGCTGCTGTCACAGCTCGGCGCCGTCCTCCGTCCCCAGCCGAGCGCTCCCCTCCGCCACAGCCCCGCTCCTAAAGGGCCACGTTGAATTCTGTGACCAGGAAATCGATGTAGTCCTTCTCCTTCAGCTTGAAGGCCTCGGCGATGATGCGGGCGGCTTCCCGGTGCTCCTTCCCCCGCAGCCCCGTGCCGTTCACCTCCAAGATGACGTGGCCCACCTTCAGCTTGCCGCAGTTGTGTGCCGAGCCCCCCCTCTGCGGGAGAGAGAGGTGTCAGCTCGTGTTCCCACCAAGCAGTGGGGGGAAAAAAATGGGAAATATAGCATATCTGACATGATGGATGTGAAATATTTTGCTTTTTGGAGAGAATTTGGCTTCCCCCCTGCTCTCTCCTGGAGTGTGACGCCAGCTGGGATGGCCAAGAATAACCAAGGCAGAGTCAGCTCTGCCTTTTTTTTTTTTTTGCTGTAAATAACTTGAATTTTGCCCCAAGTAAACAGCAAACAGGGAGACGGCTCCAGAGGGCTCAGTTCCCTGGCTCCCATCCACCATTCCCCCTCCTCAATCCTCTGTCTGGCAGCTCCCAGACATCTGGAGACAGCAGCCAAGCTTTCAGGGCTGCCCTGATCCCCTCGAGATGTCTGGAGCAAACAGCTCCCGGGAGGTTGCTCTGGGATGGGATCATCCACGGGACACGGATCCATCCTCGGCACAGAGCGGTGCCTGGGGAGCTATAGGGGGGACAAACCCCCAGAATCCCCATGGCCACGGCTCGGGGGCTCTCCCCAGGCTGCCCAGGGAGGAGAGGGATGGGATGAGCAGGGGGCTGTCCCCTCCCAGGCGTACCTGGATGGTGACGATGCGGGGCAGCGGCTGCCGCGTGTTGGCGCCGCCCTCGATGGCGATGCCCAGGGTGGGAGCGCTCTTGGACACCCGGATCAGACACGACGTGGGCTCCAGCAGCCCTGGCTGTGGGGACAGATGGCAGCACTGCCGAGCAGGCCTGGACACCGTGTGCCAGCCCTGCTCCCTCGGCCAGGGCGCCACAGCAGGCAGGGACACCCCAGCTGCCACCACAGAGGGACAGACACAGCCTGCAGTTGGTTTCTGACTCCTGACATCCAAAATCCCAACTCTGGGCAGGTCTGGAAGGGTCTGGGGAGGAGCAGAGCAGCTCTCTGCCCTCCTGCCTGTGTCCCTCAGCCTCAGCACCACCAGAAACCCTCTGTGTTATGTCTGATACCCGCTGCCACCTTCCCTTTTGGGTGACAGGTGGCTTCACTCATGTGGCTTGCGGATTTCCCTTTAGAGACAGGAATTCTGCCATGCCCCAGGTACCTGTTGGAGCTGGGAGGGATGGGATTAACCCAGGACAGAGTGAACCAGCCCTACAGTGTCCCTCTGAGCCACTCCTGATCCCTTTCCCCACAGCTCAGCCCCCCTGAGAGCTGGCTGGGCTCAGCAGAGAGGATAAATACCCCAGCAGAGCACGGACGAGCGGCTGCTGCCTGCGGGCAGAGGAGTGGAACAGGCAGCCAAGGCAGTGGGGCACAGCCCCGGGTGCCCCCTCCCACACAGAGCAGCACCCCAGGCCCCCCTCACCGGCTTGGAGGCCCCTTCTGCCGCCCCCTCGCTCCTCGTGGCCTCCTTGGGGCTCCGGCTTTTCCCGGGGCCCGGCTGCCGGCTCTTGTCCTTGCCGCTCGTCTCGACCTCCCCGATGTCCACCCCGCTGTCCTCGCTGAGGGTCTGCCCGCTGTCCGACAGCTGGGAGAGCGTGGAGGCTGGGGAGAGAGCGGCGTTAGCGGGCAGGGCCAGGGCCAGGGCCGGGCTGGCCGAGCGCCCACGGGCCAGGGGCGAGGGCAGCTCCCGCTCCCAGGGCTGGGCAGCTGCCCTGGGATCCACACCGGGGCTGCAGGGCGACGTTCCCAAGCAGAGCCCTTCAGAACCATGGAATTGCTTACGTGGGAAAGGCCCTCCAAGATCATCCAGTCCAAGCATGAGATCAGCACTGTCAAAGCCACTTCTAAGCCATGTCCCCAGGTGCCACATCAACATGGCTTTTAAATTCCTCCAGGGACAGAATCTCCACCACTGCCCTGGACAGCCTCTCCCAGTGCCTGACCACCCTCTCAGTGAAGAAATTTTCCCAAAATCCAACCTGAACCTCCCCTGGCACAGCTTGAGGCCGTTTCCTCTTGTCCTGTCCTTGTTTCCTGGGAGCAGAGATTGACCCCAGCCTCCCTGTCAGAAGAGCAGAGCTGTGCACAGGCAGCATCGAGGGACAAGTGGCCTCAAACTCTGGTCCGGGATCCGACCCAGACCCCAAACTGGGATGGAGAGAGCGATGAATTCAGGGATCCTGCTAGAGGCCAGTTTATGTGGCTACAACAGGGATGAAGCCAAGAGAAGAGATGCTGCCCTGTAGGAGCCTCCTGCCCTTTGAGGATGGAGCCTCAGTGCAGATGGAGGCTGGAAATGCCGGGAGCAGCCCCTGCGGAGCGGGCCGGGGTCCGGGCCGGCGGCGCTGCCCCTCCCCCGCACTGACCGCGGGCAGCCTGCAGTGACCGCGCCGCGCCACACGAGGGCGACAGCGACACCCGTGTGACCGCGCAGCTCCGGGACCCCCGGGATGGCCCTGGATCCTCCTGCCCTCTCCATGTCCGAGAGATCCCCCCTGGATCCTCCTTCCCTCTCCATCTCCGAGAGATCCCCCCTGGATCCTCCTGCCCTCTCCATCTCCGAGAGATCCCCCCTGGATCCTCCTGCCCTCTCCATCTCCGAGATCCCCCCTGGATCCTCCTTCCCTCTCCATCCGAGAGATCCGAGAGAGATCCCCCTGGATCCCCTGCCCTCTCCATCTCCGAGAGATCCCCCCTGGATCCTCCTTCCCTCTCCATCTCCGAGAGATCCCCCCTGGATCCTCCTTCCCTCTCCATCTCCGAGATCCCCCCTGGATCCTCCTTCCCTCTCCATGTCCAAAAGCCCCCCTGCATCTCCTCTCCATTCCCTCTCCGAGAGCTCCTGTGACCCTCTGGGACCCCTCCTCCCTCTCCACCTCTGAGGGACTCACGGGGTCCTGCACACTGCTCCCTCACCTCCAGTTCTTTTTCCTGGGATAAACGTGGCTCCCGAGCCGAGTGTGGGCACAATTAGATTCCCCTCCCCGCCCCCCCAAAATAATGGGAAAAGACCAGAATTATTTCTGGTCCTTGAGATCACAGAATGGTTTGGGTTGAAAGGGATCTTACAGCTCATCTCATCCCATCCCTGCCATGGTCAGGGGCACTGGACTCAGCCCTGTCCAGCCTGGCCTTGGGCACTGCCAGGGATCCAGGGGCAGCCACAGCTTCTCTGGGCACCCTGTGCCAGGGCCTGCCCACCCTCCCAGGGAACAATTCCTGCCCAACATCCCATCCATCCCTGCCCTCTGGCACTGGGAAGCCATTCCCTGTGTCCTGTCCCTCCATGCCTTGTCCCCAGTCCCTCTCCAGCTCTCCTGGAGCCCCTTTAGACTGTTGAAGAGGCTCTGAGCTCCCCCTGGAGCCTTCTCCTCTCCAGGTGAACCCCAACACCCTCAATCTCCATAGGAGAGATGCTCCAACCTTTGGATCACGAGATCCACCACGAGCCCTGACACCCCGAGATCTGTGTCCTGCCCCTTTTTTCTCTCTCACAACACCCCAGGGATGGTTTTTTCTCACTGCTAAGCTGCCACCCACCTCTGGCCTGGGGCAGGGGCCTCACTTCGTTGACGTCGGGCTCGCTGTTGGGCTGGTGCACCTCCACCATGATGAAATGCTGGTTGGCCTGGGGGCTGCCCTTGTCCGGGGGAGGCGGCGCGGGGTGCGGGGGCGGCGGAGGAGGGGACGGGGACGGGGGGCTCTGGGGCCCCTCTGGGGACGGGCTCTTCAGCCTGGTTGGGGACTGGACCCTGGGGAAGGGCCCGATGGGGTGCTGGCCGAGCAGGGAGAGCTGGGGCTCCGCCGGCCTGCGGGAGCCGTGCGGGGACGGGGAGATGGTGGCGTAGATGGCGCTGGGGGCAGAATCCTCGGTGGACGTGGAGGCCGTGGAGGTGACGCTGACCGTGTCCTTCTCGGGGGCCTTGGGAGGGGGAGAGGGGTTTCGGGGGGCCACGAAGAAAAGGCCGGACTGGGAGGACTCGGAGGAGGGGCGCTTGGGCTTCTCCTTCCCTGGGAGCCGGTGCTGGGCACAGGAGGGGTCCAGGCTCTGCGGGGCTGATGGAGGAGGAGGAGGCTTGAAGTTGGGTGGTTCTTCTGGGAAGGAGGAGAGATCATCCTGCCAAAGCAAGCACAGCTTTTAGGGTACCATGCCCAGGCTCAGAGCATCTTCATCTTCTCACACTGACCATGGCTAAAGGAGCTGGGTGTTATAGAAACACCTTCTGACCTGAAAATGCCACAGAAACACCTTCCTGACCTTCTGACAATATGACTTACGAATGAGCGCAGCTGCAGAACAACCCACCCAACCTTTGCTTTGGTTGCTCCTATCCAGCCAGGCAGAATCCATCTCCCAAACCCCTCTGGTTCACTGGGTCCAGGGGCACCCCTGGGGGGGTTGGTGTGGCAGAGGTGCTGAAGCTGAGGCACAGCCCAGTACCCCCAGTTTGCCCACCCAGCTCCGTGCAGGGCTTTACTTACCAGGGACACGTCTGGCAGGGTGTTGATGCTGCTCTGGTGGCAGTCCCCAGCTCCCTCCAGCTCTGACGTGTTCTGAGAAGGCAGAGAAGAAAGAGAAAACCATGGCACAGCAGCAGGAGCAACCAGAGGAATGGTTAATGGTTAATGGAACGGGCAGAGGATGCAGGGCCAGCCTCTCCCAGAGGTTTTTGCCTCCTCTGGGTTTCCCTGGAGACCCCCAGGCCCTCCCAAGGTAAGAAATGTGCTCAGAGCATGCTGTGGTTATGTTGGGGTGAGCTCCTCTAGGCCCAAATCAGCTCCGCCTGCTGAATTTGGAAGCAGGGAAGGAACCAGCCCTGAGGGCTGCAGGTTCAATATCTGGTTTTTTTCTAGAGGAAGAATAGAAATTTAAAACTCCCCTTCCCTGCAATCCAAAGCAGGGGGTCTGAGATGCAAAGAGAAGCCACTGCCACTGCTTTATCAGTCAAAAATGTCACCAGGAAATGTCACACCACAGTTTTGAGGATATCACAGCCCCAGAAATGCAGGAGGGCTGTGGGAATCTGGCAGCAGGGATGGGCCCAGGGAGAGCCCATGGATGCAGCCAGGCAGAGCAAACCTGGCCAAGTCAGGGGTGGCAGAGCAGAGGGCACAGCAGAGCTGGGGGTTGATGCCTGAAGGAATTTTTCTGCTTTTCTTCTGAATATTTCTTACCCTGTTCCCTACATTCCCCAGTATCAGCATGCACACTTGTGATGCTTTAGGTGATAGTTCAGCCTGGTTTCATGGTGTTTGTAGGGCCAATAGACTAAACACCCCTGAAACCACGGAGAGTTAGAGACCAAACACCCTGTTTTCGTGAGCCCTCAAGGTCTCCTAGTAGGACAGATTTTGTAAACTAGAAGTTAGCCCACCCAGGCCCCTTCTTGGGCCCTCCTGGTAGATCTGCTAATGTGTAGAGTCTTTAATTATATACTCTATTGGAGGGAGGAGGCTTTTGCGGCGTGTTCTACCTGGACGGCAGAAGCCATGGAATGGGATCCTATTAAAATACCGAGGGAAACAACCCCCAACCCTCTAACTGTGTCTGAGCCTTTATTTCCTAAGACCAGAAAAAGGCATCAGGGTGCAGCTGGGGAGCTGTGCCTGGCCCTGCTGGGGGAATCCCCTGCCAGGGGGAGCATCCCCAGCTCCCCTGGTGCCCCTGCCAGGGCAAACCCAGCCCCAGCCTCCCCTCCCTCAGCAACTCCTGCTCTGGCGAGCTGCTCAGCAAGGCTGAAGCCGGCTCCTGTCACGCTGGCAGGGCTGTTTGGATGGGGCAGGGCACAGTTTGTGTTTAAGTGCCTGTTATTTATTGCAGGGTAAACAGCTGATTAGTGAAACGCTGCTGCATCTGCATCTCCCCCAGCTGCTGCAGGATGCTGCTGTGCCTGGGAGATGCTCGCGTCCCAAAATAGACACGGGAGACAATTAGGACCATTAGAGGAGCAGCAAAAACATTGATGCAAAGTGCTTTTATCCCTGTGGCTTCTGCGGGAGCCCTGGAGAACGGGAACACAAAGAAACAGCTTGTTCAGGGAGTGACAGGTAAAGGCCTCGCTTGGGAAATCGTCCTCTGGCACGGGGTGGTTTCATCCTCAGTTATTCCAACATAAGGGCTGGTGGCTTTTAAAAGAGAGTCACAGAATCCCATAAGGATTTGGGTTGGAAAGGACTTTAAAGATTGTCTAATTTCAACATCCTGCCATGGCAGGGACTCCTCTCAGTATCCCAGGTTGCTCCAAGCCCCATCCAACCTGGCCTTGGGCACTTCCAGGGATCCAGGGGCAGCCACAGCTTCTCTGGGCAATGTGACTGGCAGCAGCCAAACTGCCACAGCTGTGTCCCTGCTAAAATCAGAATAATCTGCCTGATGTCCCCTAAAACCTGCCAGGGCCATTTCCCCCAACCCTGTGCCCATCTCAGGCCCTCTCAAGCAAGGACCAGTCTGTCCCAAGCTGTGGCTCCTCTGCAGACGCTGGGTGGGCACAGCAGCTGTCCCTGTGCCCCCAGTGCCACTGCCAGGGCACTGATGCTGCTCCTCCTCCTCAGGGCACCTCTGCCTGCTGCGGTGTCTGAGCAGGAGATTTGCCTTTCCCCAGGCTGCATTCTTCAGGGGCAAAAGCAATTAAACAGTGACTTCTCTGGGCTATAAACCACGATGGCTTTTGGGCACATTTGCTTTCAGGAATTGGCTCTTTCCAGGCTGTGCCTTTCTGGATTTCCCTTGAAAGACTCATGGAAGCCACTGCCCTGAAAAATGAGTCTCTACTGAGGAGGCTGCTCCCTTCTGCTCCTCTTCCCCATCTATTTTCCAGCTCCTCATAGAAACTGGGGTCCAGTGAGGCCATTCCAGCCCCTCCTCAGAGCAGTTAGGAAATGTTTGTCCTTCTTATCCTGCAGAGTCCCCAGCAGGAGTGATGGAGCTGCTTTCAGACAGGCAGACAGTTTTCATTTGCAGATTAAAGGGTGGAGAAACTGCCACCTCCCCGGGGGAACACAGCCCAACCTTTAATTAACCTCTCAGCTCCAAATCAGTCCCTTAATTTCCAGTTACTGCTAACGAGGGCTTTGCAGAGCTACTCAGCCTGAGTCCTGCAGGCTTTGGCCGTGCCCTGTGTCCCTCCCCCTGCCCACACACCCTGACCCAGCCACTGCAGCCCTACCTCCATCAGGTCTATGAGCCACAGGAGTCGCTCCTGGGATGTGCCAGGGGGAGAGCAGAGGGAAACAAGCACAAAAGCAAAAGTCAGGGAGGGTGCAGAACAAACGAGCGAGCTGAGCAAATCCTGGCACTGCCCTCATCCCCCAAACCCACCCTGCAGGATCCACACCCAGCTGCATCCAGGGCTGCTGGGAAGGCTGGAGGGAGCCCCTCCTGTGAGAGGTGCTGGGGAGGGGACAGCAGCAGGGGCTGAGGGCAGAGGGAACAATTTGGGAACGTGCCCCTCATCTCTCCTGCTATCCAAGCACCCATCCACCGTCAGCTGGTGCTCTTTGCTTGGCAGCTGCTGCAGCAAGAGCGGGCAGTGCCATCTCCAGTGGCAGCACTCCCATCACCAGGCAGAGCTTGGGACAGGGCTGTTCTCACAGCCAGGGAGGCCCTGCAGGTGCCACAGCAGCACCCTGGTGTCCCTCCCCGAGCTCTGGGCTCGTGTGCCAGGTGGGGCTGGGCCATTGCTCACACAGGCAGCCACGTTTGGCACGCGCTGTGGGGCTGGGGACACACCTGGAGCACGTGGCACAGCCCCAGGCACGGGCACAGCGTGAGAGCAGGGTGTCAGGCTCAGCACACAGCCCTGGCACACCTGTGCCAGCCCTCAGAAGAATTTCCCCAGCAGCTCCTTGGAGGGCAGAGCAAAACTCACTTTGTTTATGCAGATCCAGAAGGGATCTCACCCAAATCCCTCCTGGCCTGAATGGGTGGCTTTCCTGTGGGTACTTGTGGGTTGAACAGGGCAAAAGCTCTGCTGCTCTGACACTCTCTGAGGTCTCTCACGGGCAGGCAGAGCCCCGGGAAAGCCCCCTCTCCTCTCCCCCACGGGCTGTGCTGGGTGGACCCTCCACAGCCCCATCCCACCCCCGTGGGCTGCTTTCCTTGCAGAGGAACCAGCACAGAGCCCATTGTTCCTCCTCCTTTCCACGAAGGGTTTAATTTCCAAGGTTACTAATGCATTTATGATGAAAGGCATTTTATGGCGAGGAAATTAATTTGGGGGCTGTGTGCCTGCACAGTCTGAGGTGATTACAGTAACTTAATTAGACGGTGCGTGCGACAGGGGCCTGGCAGAGACGTGGGAGTGCTGCTGCTGCTGAGTGCTGGAGAGTGGGCTGGGAATGGGATGCAGCTGCCTGGCCACTGAGGCTCCCTCCGGGATGGGCAGCAGGCAGCCAGCATCTTTAGGGGGGTGATTTAAGAGCTGGAGAACAGCAGCAGGCAGAGGGCATTGCTGGGATTTCTGTGGATGCAGCTCCAGGGGGTTTCTGGAAGCCAGACAGGCTCTGTCCCTCACTGGGATGAAGGGGACACGCAGCCCTCAAGCAGGGGACAGCAGCACCTCAGTGTCAGGGGCACAGAGATACCCAGCACAGGTCATGGCATCACCTACAAACCACCCAGCCTGCACGGAAAAATAAAAGCTTTGGGGGAATCCATGGGGGAGAGGGCTCCCTGTGGGATAAATTCCTTTAGGGCACTCCAGGGAAAGGGGTTTGCTGTAGGATGGGCAGGAGGAGGTGCTGACAGGAACAGGAACAGGAGGGACCTACCCGGGCTGAGCTGACGGTGGTGGCGGTGAAGTGGCTGCTGGAGGATGAGACGGTGTCACTGTAGGACATCATGGAGTAGGAATCTGTGCTGGGCCCCGGGGGCTGCCGGGCCTTCATGGACTCGATCTCCCTCTTCAGCACCAGGTTGTCGAAGCGGTCGAGGTCCTGTGGGGAGATCACCCCCCGCACCTCGGAGAGCAGCGAGAACTGGCCGGACACACACGGACAGACAGGTTGGAGCATGATCACATTCCTGGGAAGCTGGAGAGCTCCCTCCCACCATGGTCTGCAGTGGCAGTGAGATTTACTGGCAGGTGATGCTCCTGAATGTGACCAGCAGCTCCTCTGCCACTGAACACCTGCACACCCCAGAATGGCCCTGGCACAGGGTGCCCAGAGAAGCTGTGGCTGCCCCTGGATCCCTGGAAGTGCCCAAGGCCAGGTTGGACACTGGGGCTTGGAGCAGCCTGGGACAGTGGGAGGTGTCCCTGCCCATGGCTGGAGTGGAATGAGATGATTTTTAAGGTCCCTTCCAACCCAAACCAGTGTGGGATTCAGTACTGGTTCCATGATAGCGTGGATTTGGCCTCCATACCCTCCCCCCTTCCCTGAGCAGATCACCTTGGAGGCCCTGGGGACACTGTGACAATGTCCACACTGTGACAATGTCCACACCATGACAGTGACTCTGCCCATCCCACCAGCCCCAAGAAGCTGTCCCTGCCCTGGCGTGGGCCTCACCTTGGCGTGAGTGTTGAGCAGCTCGAAGAGGGCCATGACCAGGGCATCCACGGAGATGTTGCCCTCCTTGTACTCGTCCAGGTAGTAGCCCATGGTGGCCCGTTCCTGTTCGTTGAGCAGGTGCCGGGCCTGCTCCTCCAGCATGACCCGGGTCTGGTTCACCATGGTGCTCAGGGTCACCTGCGAGCCGGCCAGCCCCCGGTAGAACACAGGCTGCAGGGACAGGGGACAGGCTTGGGGCTGGCACTGGCAGGGAGGGCAGTGCTCTGCTGGGACAGCCGGGCTGCACAGGCTGGACCAAGGAGTGCCATGTGCTGGGCTCTGCCTGCCAGCCCACGCTGCCTGTGTGTGACACTGTGTATGACACTGTGTGTGTGTGACACTGTGTGTGTGTGTGTGACACTGTGTGTGTGACACTGTGTGTGTGTGACACTGTGTGTGTGTGACACTGTGTGTGTGTGTGACACTGTGTGTGTGACACTGCCTCTGTGTGTGACACTGTGTGTGTGACACTGTGTGTGTGACACTGTGTGTGTGTGACACTGTGTGTGTGTGACACTGTGTGTGTGTGACACTGCCTGTGTGACACTGTGTGTGACACTGTATGTGTGACACTGTGTGTGTGTGACACTGCCTCTGTGTGTGACACTGCCTCTGTGTGTGACACTGTGTGTGACACTGTGTGTGTGTGACACTGTGTGTGTGTGTGACACTGTGTGTGTGTGTGACACTGTGTGTGACACTGTGTGTGTGTGACACTGTGTGTGTGTGTGACACTGTGTGTGTGTGTGACACTGTGTGTGTGTGACACTGCCTGTGTGTCACACTGTGTGTGTGTGACACTGTGTGTGTGTGTGACACTGTGTGTGTGTGTGACACTGTGTGTGACACTGTGTGTGTGACACTGCCTGTGTGTCACACTGTGTGTGTGACACTGCCTGTGTGACACTGTGTGTGTGTGACACTGTGTGTGTGTGTGACACTGTGTGTGTGACACTGTGTGTGACACTGTGTGTGTGTGTGCCTGTGTGTCACACTGTGTGTGTGACACTGCCTGTGTGACACTGTGTGTGTGTGTGACACTGTGTGTGTGTGTGACACTGTGTGTGTGACAGCCTGTGTGTCACACTGTGTGTGACACTGTGTGTGTGTGACACTGCCTGTGTGTCACACTGTGTGTGTGTGACACTGTGTGTGTGTGTCACACTGTGTGTGTGTGTCACACTGTGTGTGTGTGACACTGTGTGTGTGTGACACTGTGTGTGTGTGTGACACTGTGTGTGTGACACTGTGTGTGTGACACTGCCTGTGTGACACTGTGTGTGTGTGACACTGTGTGTGTGTGTGACACTGTGTGTGACACTGTATGTGTGACACTGTGTGTGTGTGACACTGTGTGTGTGTGACACTGGGTGTGTGTGTGACACTGTGTGTGTGACACTGTATGTGTGACACTGTGTGTGTGACACTGCCTGTGTGTGTGACACTGTGTGTGTGTGACACTGCCTCTGTGTGTGACACTGTGTGTGTGTGACACTCTGTGTGTGTGACACTGTGTGTGTGTGTGACACTGTGTGTGTGACACTGCCTGTGTGTGACACTGTGTGTGTGACACTGTGTGTGTGTGTGACACTGCCTGTGTGTGACACTGCCTGTGGGGGGTCTGGGGATCAGACTGGAAGGAGCATTTTGGGAGGGCACCCCCAGGAGTTCACGAGTGTCACCACTCGTTTGGGTAACTCCAGAGCCATGATCAGAGGAGCTGAGCTCTGCTCTGGGACAGGGACAGGAGGCAGGGAACGGCTGGAGCTGGGCCAGGGCAGGCTCAGGCTGCAGAGCAGGGCAAGGCTCTTCCCCCAGAGGGTGCTGGGCACTGCCCAGGCTCCCCAGGGAATGGGCACGGCCCCGAGGCTGCCAGAGCTCCAGGAGCGTTTGGACAGCGCTGTCAGGGATGCCCAGGCTGGCATTGTTGGGGGTCTGGGCAGGGACAGGAGTGGCTCTGGATGATCCTGGTGGGTCCCTTCCAATTCAGGATATTCCATGATTCTCTGATTCTCTGAGTTCATGCAGCACCAGTCAAAAAACAAAACAGTTTCCCAGCCCTTTTCAGCAAGCGGAGCCGCTGTCCCCCAGCCAGGGAGCGATTTAATTCCAGGCTGAGCTCCTCCCTGGCAGAACTGGGGGAACTGGGGCCACAGGAAACAGGCTGGCTCCCCATCTTGTGCAAAAGGCACATTTGCCCCCACTGCCAGCTTGAAGCAGATCCTGGTGAAGAAAGAGCCACTGGAACCGAAGGAGCCCCAGGGAGAGACAAGCCTGGCTGCAGATGAAAGACTTTTCTCCTTTGAGAGGGATTTCTGAGGGGAGGTCCCTGCTGTTTCCTCCCGGGCAGAGTTGGCACAGGGATTTGGAGCCAGACAGGACCCTGACTATCCCAGAGCCAGAGAGGAGTGAGCCTGGGGAACATGTTTTGCCAGCAAAGAGTACAAAGCTGTTATCAGTGAGAGCCACCTGTGAAACCTCCCTGCTTCATTTCCATTTAAAAGCGATGTGCTGTGCAGGGAGGTGTGGGGAGAAGGTGCTGGCACAGAGCTGTGGGCACAGCACGGGTGAGTCCCTGTGCCTGGTGAGCTGGGGAGGGCTGGGACAGATCCCAGCAGCTGGCAGGGCACAAAGAGCCACCATGAGGAGCCATGGTCACCTCTGCAGGGTGGAGAGGGTCCCCACGGTCCTTGCCAATGGGTAATCATTGCTCCTTGCCCATTAAAGTGTTCATTGCCAGGCCAGAGGGCACCGAATGTGCTTAGAAGTGTCACAGCAGAGGGGACACCACTGTGTCACTCTGTAGAACACAGCTGCCAACACGGGGTGGGGAGGAGAAAGGCCCATTAAAAACCCAAACCAGCATCCCTGCTACCCCCAGGAGCACAGATCCCTCCCTCCCATGGGAAATAAAATACAACAGCAGTGGTGTTTTCAGAAGAAAGGTCTGGGGTGTCTTACCCTGGCTGCCACATCCATAGCATGGTCACCCAGTGCCCTGCGAGGAGGGAGGAGATCAATTAGCACTAAGTGACTGTCACTTGTCACCTGGCACAGCACCTGGCACCTTCTCTCCTCTCTGGAGAGCCAAAAGCTGCTGGCCTGGGAGGAGGGGAAGGGACAGCACAACTTTGTCCAGACCTCCAGGTCGGGGATACTTCCCTGACCCAGGAGCCAGACCCCAGAATGGGGAGCTCCATGGACAGGCTGGGGGTCCCCACCCTTCGGGGCGACTCAGATCTGACAGAACCCCCCAAAAAGCCCCCTGGGCACATACCCTGCTGAGCTGACCAGGGTCTCCCCCAGCTGGGAGCTGGTGATCCAGCGGGTCTCGTCCACGGTGGTGCGGGCGTGGGGCAGGCGCCCGATGTCCTTCACTGTCATGATGAGGTGGCGCGAGGACTTGAGCAGCTTCACGGCCTCGTCGTGGGGGATGCTCAGGAAGCTCCGCCCGTTCACCTCCAGGATCTGGTCTCCCACCTGTGGGATCAGCATGGGCTGAGCCTGGCAGGTCCTGGGAGCTTTCCTGGTGGGGATAACGCCTTCCTGTGCCTGCAGGGAGGAGCTGCCCAGCCTAACCCAGCACCAAAGCAGGGACACGGCAACTGGAGGGAGCAGAGGAATGCTGCTGGATGGACACCAAGCCCTCCAGCTGGCAGCCAGTGAGGACCAGTCTGTGAGGCCTGGAGGGGCCTGTTCGGGATCCCAGCTCACACTGCTCTGCCCAGTCCCCTCCATTCCCACACCAACCCCAAAGCACATCAAGGCCTCCAGCCCCAGTCCCTGCTGCTGCTCTGGGATGCCAGGAACCATCTGTGGCAGCCCCAAAGCTCAGATCTCTGCATGCAGCAGGGAGGGTCTCACTCTGTAACTGCAGCATCTGGAACAGCTGCATTCCATCTCTCCCCTGCTTCCTCCCCAGCTGCTCCTAAAAGATTTCACTTCGTGGGCAAAGCCTTTGCTGGAGCCAGGAGCTTCCCTGACAGCCTGGCCATGTTTGAGACACAGCACCCATCTGGGATTTCAGCCTTCATCCCAGCTCCTCTTCCTCTGTGCTTCTCCTCACTCATTTATCACAATTCACTCTGTTCCTCATAAACCACATTTTTGAAGCTGCCCTTTCCTATCTTTCCTTAACCACAGCCCTCAGCTCAGCTCTGCCAAAACACAGATTTTCTTTCTCTGCCTGCCCAGCAAGGAGACACAGGGAGGGAAAAGTTCCTGAGAAGTGGAACAAAAATGCTCAGTGGCAGATGAAGGTGCCTGTGGAAGGACAGATGGAAGAGATTAGGCCTGTTAAATTTAGAGAGGAGGTGGTGTGGGGGGGCTGGATGGAGCCATACAAAATACTGCTGGCAATGATGAGAAGCCAGGGAAGGGCTCCTGCTTGCCCTTCCCTCTGCTCCAAGGACAGAGGAGGCTCACGGAGGCTGGAAGGATGCTCAGAGTGGTGCTGAGGGGAAAAAGGACCTGGAGCAAAAGCACCATGGAATCATTTGGGTTGGAAAAGGCCTTTAAGATGATTGAGTCCAGGTGCAGCAGAGCTCAGCTCCACGTCCAGCTCGATCCAGGGATCCTGAGTGGATTTGCCTCACTCTTCATCATAAAATTCAATGGTTTGGGTTGGAAGTGACTTAAAATATGCCAGAAATGGCAAAGGAGGGAGCCCAGGGGAAGGCAAATGGCACAAATGGCCACGTCCCCAACCCTGGGGTACCACAAACATCTCAGGCTCCCTTTGAGCTCTGTCAGCTTTAAACCCCCTGGCAGAAAATTGCTGACTGCCCACGTAACAGGGGAGGGAAATCATGCAAGGGCCTAAAATTCCATGAGAAATCCCCTCTCAGGTGCACAAATATCATCCCCCAGGTCCTTCTGATCCGTCAGGCAGTGCCCTGGAGTGGATTTTGCTGCTCAAACAAGGAGCACAGAGCTCACTGCAGCACCAAAACAATAAAAATCCAAATTTGATTAGGAGTTTTATTGTGATTATGAATCTTTAATGGTTTTCCATAGCAGGGATTAAACTTTCATGATTTTTTGGTTCAGGACAGTTACACAGGTTTAATAACCTTTCTTTAATTTCTCTTTTAAGAGTGAATCAGGAGCAGCCTGGCAAGCCCTTGTAACATCAGGGACACCAGAGGGGCCCTGGATTTTTTGCTAATTAACATAGATAATAATTATATTTTTCCCCCCCAAAGTCAAGGACAAGTGGGGAAGCAACAAAAAACCTGCAGAGATGCAAAAGAACCATCTCCTAAAACAAAACCCGACCCTGAGAAATTATTTGCTGTATTC
Organism: Eopsaltria australis; assembly: GCA_034509425.1. Lineage (NCBI taxonomy): Eukaryota > Metazoa > Chordata > Aves > Passeriformes > Petroicidae > Eopsaltria > Eopsaltria australis. The sequence goes on from JAVTVJ010000183.1 coordinate 971,980, forward strand.
TCAGGTCCAAACTGACACAGAATAAAAGAAGTAATAATAAGACATAAAAAAAAAAAGTTATAATAAAACACAGGAAAATTATTGCCCTGGATATTTCAGGAACCACTTTCCAGTTGTGGGTGGATACCCAGGACGTGCTGAATGCTTGAACACTTCTGAAAAATGTGGATTATTCTCATTTCCTGGGGAAAAAATGCAGCCTGAAATGCAGGGGCTGAGCAGGACACGCAAAAGGTGACAGACCATGACAAGAAGAGAGCTTGGAAATAACACCTCGATGACAGCCCTGGCTCCTGCTCCTCCTGGAGACAGAGGGGAAGGGGAGGTGCAGTCATGAGAAACTTAATGGGCTTCAGACAAGGGATCTGAGCACCTAAAGTCTCTTAAAAATAGTCAGAATTGGCTCTGGGAGAAATTCAATCACACAGACAGAAAAATAGGAGAGAGATTTCAAATGTGAGCTAAGGTTAAACAGCACCAAACTGAGCTGGGAATAACAGGGCCAAGGGGGTGCCAAACGGGCTGGCACTGGCACCAGTCCTGTTTAATGCCACCAAAGTGCCAGCAGAGAGGCTAAATGGCACTGGAGATATTGCTAAATTAGAAGGAGCCTCTCTCCAGCACAAATAATTACCAAAAGCCCTTAAGAAATTAAAAATACGGGCAGGGAAATGCATGGATCAATTTGGAATTGACCAAATTCATCTTTTCCAGCAGGGAATCAGGTCAGGGCAGATGATCCATGTCCAACCCAGCTTGTGGGAAGGATCCAGCACAGCTCTGGGAGCCAGCCAGGGAATGAGGGGTGTCTGACAAGGGGTGCTTTCCCCAAACACTGCAGCCCAAAGGGCAGGAACAGCACAGCCACAGAGGGGAGAGGAAAGCCCAGGCAGGGAAGGGCTCTCTGGGGTGGCAGTGGTGGTGGCACTGATGGGGGGAGGGTTTTGGTGGCCTCCCAGGAAAGGAACTTTCTGTCCCCATCCAGGTGACACCATTGGAAGGACCAGGAGAAATGTTACATCTTGGGTACCACAAACTCCTCAGCGACTTTCTCACTCTGCAGCTCATTCTAAAACTCTGAGGGAGCCACAAGGCTTTTACTTCATCTTTTCCTGTGTCCAGACCTCAAACACAAAGCAGCTTTTAAAGGGTGGCTTTGGGATGAGGGGACCTGCAGGGAGTTTGCAGATGACACCAAAGTGTGTCCAGGGAAGGGAAAGGAGCTGGGGAAGGGTCTGGAGCATGAGGAGAGGCTGAGGGAGCTGGGAAAGGGGCTGAGCCTGGAGCAAAGGAGGCTCAGGGGGGACCTTGTGGCTCTGCACAGTCCCTGACAGGAGGGGGCTCAGGGGGGTCGGGCTCTGCTTCCAGGAAACAGGGACAGGAGGAGAGGGAACGGCCTCAGGCTGGGCCAGGGGAGGGGCAGGGTGGACAGCAGCAGGAATTTCCTCATGGAAAGGGTGATTAAACATTGGAAGGGGCTGCCCAGGGTGGTGTCCTCACCCCTGGAGGGATTTCAAATCCATGTGGATGTGACACTTGGGGACATGGGTCAGTGTGGCCTTGGCAGAGCTGGAGGAATGGGTGCACAATGATCTTGGAGATCTTCTCCAGCTGAAATTACTCTTTGTTCTATGACAGCCATTGCTGATGTAAAATCATTCACCTCTTCCTATTTACAGTCTCCCTTTCCCTCTCCTCTCATATCTGGATAAATATGGATTGTGGCAGCCCTTTTCACCCCAGCCCTCGCTCTGGGAACTCAATATTGAGTTGTTTGCTCAAAGCAAGCTCCATGGAATCTGCTATTTCTGATTTAAAGGTCAAGGAGAGAAAACAAAAAGGGCTTAAGAAGGAAAAAAAAAAAAAACCAAAAACCCAATCCTGACAAAATATAGCATCAGGAAAAATGAACAAGGAAGAAATCAGGGCCAGCAGAGGCAGGAACAGCATCAGGAGCTCAGCTCGTGCCCGGCACCGCCGGGAACATCACGAAGGAGGAAGGAAGGACAGAAGCTGCAAGCAAACGAGGCTGACTCACCTCCCTCCTCTGCTAATCCCCCACTCCTCACTCCCAGAACTTCCTCGGAGGCAGCAGATTTTAAAACGTGCCCGAAGAACACATTGTCAGAAGTTTCATGAATGAATAAACATCAAGAAGGCCAAGGCCAAGACTATGAATATTTAGTTATTGACTGGCTGCAGAGATCCAGCCTGGCTTCTGCTGGAATTCTGCCTGCTGAGGGAGCAGAACAGCAGGGCTGGAGCTCCTCTGGGATCCTCATCTCAGGACCTTGGTCCCTCTTCCTCGAGCTGGTAAAATCTTTTGGGCCTCAGAGAAACTTCCTGGCTTTCAATACTTTTTGGTTGCCCTTCGAGCAAAATTTAAGGGAAGTGTAAAATATTAATTATTTATTAAAACAGTCCCAAAATTCTGATTTGGTGCCATAGATACAAGGAGGTAAAAAATGAAATGTCTGGCAAAATCACAGATTGGTTTGAGATGGGAGGGACCTTAAAGCCCACCCAGTGCCACCCCTGCCATGGGCAAGGACACCTCCCACTGTCCCAGGCTGCTCCCAGCCCCAGTGTCCAGCCTGGCCTTGGGCACTGCCAGGGATCCAGGGGCAGCCACAGCTTCTCTGGGCACCCTGTGCCAGGGCCTGCCCACCCTCACAGGGAAGGATTTCTGCCTTGTATCTCATCTCAGAATCACCTCAGAATCAGCTCAGTTCCGGTAACAACCTCAGGGAAAGCAGCAAAGCCCACAGAAGGATCCACTCCTGGAAGGCAGGAGGAACCTTCCCATCAACCCAGCCAGGCTGTGTTGAGCCCACATGGAGCAAACCCACAATATTTCCATTTTAGAGAGCAACAAATCACCTGGAAATCACATTTATCCACCGGTTCTTGCTTCCTTGTGGCATCACACCCCTTCCACCACCACCTGGAGCAGCAATCCACACCCAACCATGTCTAACAGCACCACATAAAAGGCCTTTGTTACCTCCAAACCTTCAGGCAGCACTGAATTTACAGCCTGTAGCATACACAAATCAGGGTGGGAAGCGCCTGTGAGGATCTGAAATCACAGCAAGCCTGACACTGAGCACAGCAGGAGCCTGCTGGACACACAAATCACTGCCTGGAGAGCAGGGCAGAGAGGGCAGGGATCCCCAGAATCAACAAGCACAGGCTCAGGTGTGCAAACAACAAGGGCAGGACCTGGGGGCACAGGGACAGGGAAGTCACTGCTCTGGGGGCTGAGTGTGGCTGTTTCCTGGCGCTCCTGGCATGGGAAGAGGATGGAGGGACTGTCCCTGTGACATCTCCTCTGCTGAGAGGATGGAAAAGGAAGAAAAGCAGCAATTTTCCCTGTATAAACCAAGGATTTGGAGCAGCACGGAATCAAACAGAAAAAAAATACCAAGGGAAACAATCAGCTTCTGTTTTCTTATCCTGCATTTAAACATTTAAACAGGGAGAGGGCACAGGACCAGGATCTTTAATGGAAAACTCTTCCCTGCCAGCTCAGGGAGGTGAGAGGGACTTTCTGATGAGGAGACTGCAGGAGCTGGGCCTGGTTAGTCTGGAGAAGGCAGAGAGGGGATCCCATCAATCCATATCAACATCTCCAAGGGGTGTCAGAGGGTGGTGCCAGAGGCTTTGCAGTGACAGGACGAGGAGCGAAGGCCATAAATAAAAACACAACGAATTCCACTTCAACACGAGGAAGAAAGGCTTTCCATGGAGAATGGCAGAGCTCTGGAGCAGCTGCCCAGGGATGTGTGGAGTCTCCCTCTCTGGAAACATCCCAAACCCACCTGGACAGGTTGCTGTGTCACCTCCCACCCCTCTGGGGTCACTCTCACCTTCAAGCCAGTGCTCTCTGCCTCGGAGCCCTTGTCCACACCCGTGATGTAGATGCCCAGGGAATATTCTGCCCCTCCTCGGATCATCAGGCCCAGGGATTTCCCTTCGTTCAGGACCAGATTCACCTGCAGAGGAACAGGAGAGACATTTGTGTGGTGTCTAAAAGAGAGGTGGGACACAGGCACAGAGCTGCACCCCTGGGCTGGCCAGCAGCTCCTGTGGGATGGGGAGGCAGTGGGAACACCAGGAGGAAAAGCTCTGGAGGCTGAGAGGGCTCAGCTACACGAGGGGCAGCACATGTGGGTGGATTTCAGCCACAAAGCTGACCCACAGCACTTTTCCACTCTCTCCTTTTACAGGTGCATCCCTGGGGTAGAGACTGAGCTGAGAGCAACCCCCAAACCCCCATGAGCCCCAGTGGGGTGGTGCCAGCCAGCCCTGGCTGTGGATTCCCCCTCTGGCACCCCTGCCCTGGACAAACAGAGGCAGGATCCCCCTCCATCCAAACTGGGAACGAGCCCAGCTCAGCCCTCTGCCCTTCCCTGGGCAGTGCTGACCGTGCAGGGCCACTCCAGGCACTCCCCCCACAGCACAAACCCCACAGGGGGCTCCTCCTCCTAATTATCCCCAATTAACAACGCCAGGACAAACTTCCCATACACCCAGCACATACTGCAGAAGACATTTCACGTTTCCCACAACCTCCCAGGCAGCACCTGGACAGATGTTGTGGTTTGCAAACCCAGCTTCCACCTGCCTTCCTCCACCCTCTCCTCCTCGCAGGGCCTGGTGATATTTGGGTGTTGAGGAGGGAGTTTGGAGTGCATGAGGCAGCCTGTGCTCAGCTCCCTCGAGGACTCTCCATTTAAAATGGCCTTTGTTCACTCGCTGCACGACGCTTTCTAAATGAATTACTCCAGGGTTGGTTTTTTGCTTTGCTCCCAAGTTTTGAGTCACTTCTGGAGAAAAGCAGACAGCGGGAATAAAAACAAATGAGAAAAGCCAAAATGTGTTTCCCACTGATAGAAACAAGCAGAAACAAGCTGTTTGTGAAAGGGCTTTTATATTTAAACTCCTTCGCTGCAGACAAACCAAAATCTTGCTCATTTACCTGGACGGAAAAAATAATTCCCAGCTTCAAGTCAGTAATTAATCCATCTTTCTAGAGGACACGGCATCACAGAGGGAATTCAGGCCGGTCTCAGAGTGGCTGGTATCGAAAACCCATTTTCTATCTTGGTGATAGAAACACAGAAATCAGCAGCAGGACACAAATCCACCTAAGGCTCCAAATTTCGGACTTAGAGAAACGGATGCAAAGCTGGAGTGAGAGCTGTGAGACATCAACCACCTGTACCAGCATCCTTCTCTGAAAAACCTGATGTTCCATGGGTTTCCTTTCCCTGATTTAAAGCCCAGAAAGTGCTGGAAACAATTTTAGCATTGAAGGATTATGAAGGAATTACAGAGACCTTCACGCTTCAGGCTGGAGAGACGAGCTGGGCACTGAACCCCCCAAAGGAGCAGCTGCCTGTCACATCCAAGGGCAGTTTGGTTTTCTCTTGTCATAGAAACCTTGCTCTGGACCACAGAGTGCTTCAAGGAGTGTTTTTGAAAATTAGGAAAATATTCAACTTTTCTGAAGTGCTGTTACCTGCCAATTCTGCTGCTGGCAAATTTAGGATTTCCCTGCTGTAAGTTTTTCACCCCACCGTGGCTGTGCCTTTTAAAAATTCCCCAATGCTGGGAAAAATACAAGTAGGAAAAATGCAGCAAGGTGCCTGGAATCACAAATCAGGGCAAAACAGGCTGGGAATGAGAAAATTTTCGCTATAAATTGCTGAATGACATTTCTGTGTGCTGGGGTCAGCACCAGGAGGGGCAGCTCCTCCTGCAGACATTTCCATTTCCCTTTAACACTATCCTGGTAAGCTGAGAAGCTGCTCCCCCCTCATGGGGAGAGCATCACATGGAGTAAGAGATACCCCTGTCCCTCTGTCCTGAGGTGCTGCCACGTGAGCTGCTCTGCAGGGCAAACCTGCGCTTCCAGAGGCAGGAAAATCCACGGATACAGAAATCCTGGAGCCACAAAAACCACCAAGCTGAGCGGAAAAACCTCAGCACTCCTGGAATATACATCGCTGCTGGCAGCCCACAAAGTTGTGCTGCTGATGGCTTAATTGCATCTCTTAATCAACCAATAGCTCCAGCTCCCTGAATGAACCCTGCCGGGAACAGCCAGGGAGCATCCAGCTCATGGACACTCTGCAGGCTTTGGGAATGGCTGGGAAGGGAAAGAGTGCTGGAAGCTGGAGGGAAGGTGATGCCGTTTTAGGTTACCTAAAAGCAGAGGCCAGACAGAATTAAGGGAATAAAAAGCAGTTCTGTTTATTGAAGGGTTTTCAGGTACATTTTGGGCAGATAAAGCCCCCCAGGGGCTACACCCAAAAATGCACCACGGGTCAGGGGTTTTCACACTTTTATAAGTTGGGTCCATTTGCATATTGGGGTTCATCTTCCAATTACAGCTTCAGCTAATGAAGGCATTTACCCCAAGTTTGCTCCCCCCAACTCACTTTTGTTTACATTTATTGGGGCCTCTCTGGGCACCCTGTGCCAGGGCCTCCCCACCCTCCCAGGGAACAATTCCTGCCCAATATTCCATCTAATTCTAACATCCTTCAGCTTACAGTCATTACCCCTTGTCCTGTCACTCCATGCCCTTGTCCCCAGTCCCTCTCCAGCTCTCCTGGAGCCCCTTTGGATACTAAAGGCTCAGTAACACCCAGGCAGGGTCACCCACACGCCTTGCCAGGCATTCCCACAGCCCCATCACTGCCCAGTCCCCACCTCCTTCCCTGTGCCATTCCCAGGCTGTGCCCAGCCCCAGGCGACTCCTGCGTGCATCACACAGAAACATTTGGAAGTGCAAGGTCACAGTTTTAATTTCTGTTCCAACACTGGAACATCTGCCATCTCCTGTAGCAGGAAATGAAGGGACAAAAACGCCATCAGCACTGAGGCACTTGCTCCTGCACAGGATTTCTTCTGCCTGGCTTTATGGAATTACCTGTTGACAGATTCAATTTTGCCATTAGAAAAAGGCCCTTCGTACAGGAATTAGCCCTCCCCAGCACGGCTCAGCACACAGCTGTGTGCCTGAGGAGGTTTCAGCCACGCTGGCAGCTATTTCCAGGCCATTACTGCTGCCACACAACACAAACAGCACCTCGGGAGGCTGGCAGGGCTCATCCTCCTCCTGCTTCCAGAGGAAACCCCACAGTTTGTGTCTAGACATCCTGCAAACAGCGAGTGTGGGGAGGCAGGGCTGCCTCTCAGCCATGAACTGAGTCCTGGGAGCAGCTGGGGGGGTGCCAGGGCCACCAGAGCTGTCCCAATGTCACCCCCTAAGGCCACGCCAGGACTTGGGCTGCCACCCCCAAGGGTGACCAATACCCAGCACTGGGGACAGGGAGCAGCTCCCAGGGCTCAGAGGTGACACCAGAGCACAGGGACAGTGACCCAAGCAAGCCCTCTGCCCATCCCAGGCCTCAGTCCAGCCCCTGGTGAGCCCAGCATTGCCTCCCCACGGGGCACATGCACCAATTGCCTCTTTTGGGTGCTTTTTCTACTTAAAGTACCTGGAACAACAATGAAATGGAGCTGCTGCCCCTCAGGGTGTGACACAAAGGACATTTTTGGGTAAGTCTGCTGGGACAGAGCTGCAGAAAGCCCGAGGCAGAAGGATTCTGCTGGAAACATTCAAAGCCAGGCTGGATGTGGCTCAGGGCAACCCGATGGAGCTGAAGATGCCCCTGCTCACTGCAGGGGGCTGGATTAGAGGGGCTTAAAAGGTCCTTTCCAACCCAAATCATTCCGTGCCTTTAATCCCCAGGGCACTGGGAGACCAGTGGCTCACATCCCATATTCCAACAGCACAGGGAGCAAAACCAGCCCCCCACCAGCCTGGATATCCTTAAAGCTGTAAACAAAATCAAACCCCAGCAAGGTCAGAGCAAGCAAACAGTGAGAGACGTGGGGAGCTGGATCGTTCACACTGAAAATGTCATTACAGACTAATAGAAAGAAATCCTTCCTTCCCTCTCCTGCATCTCTTATCCTTCATGCTCAAGTAGTCACCAGCAGTGTCTCAAACATTCAAGCCACGCAATATTAGCACAGATATTTTATATTTTTTTTAAATAGTAATTACTGCTACTTTGGGCTGCAGGACTGCCTGAAGCCGAGGAGATGTTCACGCTCTCTTTATTGTGTTTTCTTTCTTCTGCTGCTGCACCACGAGCTTGCAGGAATAAGCAGCTCCCCTGGCAATAAGCACATTAAGGCACCAATTCAGCTGATGGAATGGTGCTGCTGAGAGAACTCGCAGCCCAGCACTGGCAGAGTGCTTTGCACACTTCATCTTCCTCCCGAGCTCAGCAGCACCTCGGAGTTTTCGCTGTCTGAGGGTTCCCAAAGTGCTTTTAATGAAATAAGCTGTCGATCCCAGAAGTCCATCAATGACAATTCATGGCACAAATGGCTCTTGCTGCTGCTGTGACAGATCCTGAGGACTTTAAGCCTGGGCAGACGATAGAAATCCAAGTGTTCTGAAGCAGAAGGGGAGCACGGGAAGCAGGTCCCAGCTCTCCAGCAGGCAGGGACATCCTGGGATGGGCTGGGGGCTGTCACCTGCTGTGTCTCCAGCAACACTCCCCTGAACTTTGTTCTGTTACAAACCCTTCCTTTGACACCTCCTGACCACTGCTGACTCCTCCTGTGGGCACAGGGCTCTGAAGAAACACTGCATTCACTGACACTGCATTCACCGATTACAACTACAGGAAAATGCGAAATTTGGGAAACACGGCACCTGCCACGCAGCACAGCCGTGGAAATCATGGATCTCTAACACCTTGCACAAGCATAGGCTGAACCTGCCAGCAGCCCAACATTCCCTTCATCCTCACAGCCCTTCTCCAGTGCCATCACTTGTGGTAGGTCAGGTCTGCACCAAAAACCTGGCCCAGATCTCATCACCCCCTCTGCTCACCCAGAACAGCCTCTGACCTGAGCTCAGGGCAGGCTGGATTCTGCCTGGGAGAGGATGGGGAAAGCCAAGCCAGCTGCCAGCCCACCAGGGACTCCCCAAATCCCTTCAGCGGAGATTCTTCCCCAGCTGGAAGTGAAGGAGTCCCGGTGTCCACAGGAAAACGTGGACAAAGCCCTTAGAGCTGAACCCCACTGGGCAAAGCCACCTGAGATCAGGCAGAGCCCAACCACCCTGTCCCACCCCTCATCCCACAGGGATGGTCCCACAGATCCCTGCAGGGATCAGTTACACCAGCACACACCTCACAGGGGTGATTTCCAGTTCAAACCTTTGGATAACAAATCCTTCTGCCTTGGGATAATCAACTCCTTAAACTCAGCTAATCAGCTCCTTAAACTCGGTGACAAACCCATCCTTCCAGGCATGCAGATGTGCTGGAGGAGGAGGCAGCCAGCCAGGGATATTTCCATTGCCTGAAGAATGCCAGATGCCTCCAGCAGCCTTGAATTTAACCTTGGGAAAGCTGCAAATATCCCTTTGACTCCGGAGGTGTTGCAGTCGTGCTGAGCTGCAGCAGTGGATTTGCAGCCTCCTGCTGCAGGGCTGGAGCTGCTCTGCTGTGCTTCCCCAAACCCTGCCTCTCTGAAAGCTTTGGCACATTCATTCCAGGCCATTCAGATCGATTAGAAATAGGAGAGAGTGGGGAAAAAAAAATAACCAACTAATTCTCCCATCAGAATGTAAAATCACCCACAAATCAAACAGGCCTCGGTGCCTGTCAAGTCTGTTTGACTGGGCTGAATGAACCAGGGATGTGTTGCATTTATTTGCATTTTTGTGAACAGAATAACCCCACTTCCAGCAGTTAATTATGTATCTGTAGCTACCTATAAACCTCCACATCCAAATTAAAAGGGAGAAAACTGAAGGCAGGTTGCTCCCCTATTCTGGGACACATTTTCACCCCTCCAGGGATTCAGGACACAGGGGCTCAGCTCATCCATGCCCTGCAGAATGTGTGCAGGAATTGTCACACCAAACAACCCCTGTCCTGCACCAGCCAGGGCAGGCTCTGCTCACTGCCAGCAGCCTTGGATTGGGGAATTGCTCCCACCATCCCCTGGCACAGCAAGGCACCTCTGGATTCGGCAGTGTCTGGGCAGCCTTGAGCACTTCAGAGCTGCAGCAGCCAGTAATTTTCTTTTTTTCTGCTCTTGCAGACGGGAAATCAGGAGTGGAGGCTACTGCAGAGTGCATTCCAAGCCTCGTGCACTTAAAGCAGTGACCAATGTCCCTGCTGGCGTGCCACCAAGGAGTGGGGCCAGGAGAAGGTTAAACACTCCCTCTGCATCCCATCTCTGCAATTTTCATGGATGTTTCCCAGGTTAACAGAGGGGCCTCCAGCCCCCTGTCCTGGGGTCAAAGCGTGATCCTCCAGGAGATCAGAGGGATGGAGCAGCTCTGCTGGGAGGAAAGGCTGGGACAGCTGGAGAGGAGAAGCTTTGGGGTGAGCTCAGTGTGGCCTTGCAGGGCCTGAAGGAGCCAACAGGAAACATGGAGAGAGACAATGAGCAAGGGCCTGGAGTGCCAGGACACAGGCAATGGCTTCCCAGTGCCAGAGGGCAGGGATGGATGGGATGTTGGGCAGGAATTGTTCCCTGGCAGGGTGGGCAGGCCCTGGCACAGGGTGCCCAGAGAAGCTGTGGCTGCCCCTGGATCCCTGGCAGTGCCCAAGGCCAGGCTGGACACTGGGGCTGGGAGCAACCTGGGACAGTGGGAGGTGTCCCTGCCCATGGCAGGGGAGGGACTGGATGAGCTTTAAGGTCCTTCCCAACCCAAACCAGTGTGGGATTCTCTGAGAAGCCAAAGGACTGCCTGGCTGTGTGGAGCAGCAGTGAGGAATGGAAGGAGAAGCTCAGATTTTGGAAGAGCCACTCCTCACACCTGGGCAAAGGCTGCTGAGGCCAGGATGCCACCAGCACGAGCAGGAGCACACCCAGGGCTGGCACATCTTCCCAGGGCTCTGCAAGTGGCCAGGACCACACGAGGCTGAGGCAGAGGCAGAGGCAGAGGCAGAGGCAGAGGCAGAGGCAGAGGCAGAGGCAGAGGCAGAGGCAGAGGCAGGGGACACTCAGCTGCACTCAGATTTACACAATTTCTGAGCATTTCATATCCACACACAGCCAGAACTGAAGGAATGATGAGCACAGAAACAACTCCCCACAGCTGCCCAGAGCTGCTGCTGCTCTGTCAAGGTGACACTGGGTGGCAGAGGGTGGGGGACACCAGCCAGCAGTGCCTGCTTTTCTCCTCTCCTTAAAATAAAAATAATAGGCCCTTCTCCCTTGTGGCCCACATGAATATTTCATCAGCAAACTGCCTCATCCTGTATTAGATTTTTTTTTCTCCCTCTGGCTGAGATGGGAAGCTCACAGACCCTTGCACAGCATTTCCAGGAGTTGAGAACATTTTGGGCAGGATAAAAGGATGGAAATAGTCAAGGTTCCAAGCAGTTCTGTGTCTGTGGGAAGGCACTCCTAGGACAGCACTTTGATATTCCATGGATGGCAATGAGGAAACACCTCCTGCTTGTATGGGGCGAGGTCCCCTGTCCATCTGTCCCTTCACCTGAGCCCTGTGACTCTGCAGTGACACCTCTGCAGGCCTGGCTGGCCATGGGGAGTGTGAGGGAGAGGAGACATCAAATCCCTGAGATCAGATATTGCAGCTCGGACACGCCGTGCTGGCTTCCCTTACACCAAGGGCTGTGCAAAGGAGGGCAGCTCGCAGCCAGAGAGCAGGGCTGGAAATCCGAGGTGCTGGAGGATTCCTCCTCTCACCGGCCTGGGATCCAGGCCCAGCACTGGCCACACTCCCCTGGTGGCACTACAGAAACCATTCCCCTCCCTGCTCCTTTTTCCCTCACCAGGGTTTTCACTCAGGTCCCTCCTGGCTCAGGCAGCCTCTCCCCAAATGGAAAAGGAAAATCTGGCTTATTTTAGAGCATTTGTAGAAGAGAAAAATTTGGGGGGATTTTTTTTTTTACCTAGACAGAACTGCCAAGAGACCCAAGAAAGCCTCACAGGAGCACCTGAGGAAAGAACTGAAATGCAGGAGGATGGGCAGGAATGCAGCCCTCCACACCCACAGAGTGACACAGATCAGAAGAGACCTCAAAGCCCATCCAGTGCCACCCCTGCCATGGGCAGGGACACCTCCCACTGTCCCAGGCTGCTCCCAGCCCCAGTGTCCAGCCTGGCCTTGGGCACTGCCAGGGATCCAGGGGCAGCCACAGCTTCTCTGGGCACCCTGTGCCAGGGCCTGCCCACCCTCCCAGGGAACAATTCCTGCCCAACATCCCATCCATCCCTGCCCTCTGGCACTGGGAAGCCATTCCCTGTGTCCTGTCCCTCTATGCCTTGTCCCCAGTCCCTCTCCAGCTCTCCTGGAGCCCCTTTAGGCCCTGCAAGGTGCTCTGAGCTCTCCCTGGAGCTTTCCTGTCTCCAGGCTGGACATGGATGTCAGTCCCTCAATGTCCAATGTCTCCTGTTGGAAAAAGCCTTAAAACCCTCTCCTGGTCTGGTGGCCGTTCCAGGCAGGACCCTCCCTGCCAGAGCAGACTGGACAATTCCTCCAGCCCAGCTTGTCCCTGTGTCAAACGGGAACAAAGCCAACCCACCCCATCCTACAGGAACCCTGGGGGCAGATGGGGGAAAGCTGCAGCCCAGGGGAGACAACCAAGATCCTAAAGGAGAGCCAGGGCAGCCCGATGGAGAATCACACAGGGGGAACAGAGAGGGGTGTGAAGAGACCCCCAGGGCTGTGTGTGACCCCCCTTTTGCTCACCTTCTTCTCATCCCCCTCCTGCAGGAGCTGCAGGTGGCTCCTCTTCTCGCTGTCCCTGCGCAGGGAGCTGTTCTGGTGGTGGGGCAGCCCCGTGGGGGGGGACACGCTGCGGCCCTGCGGGTCCACCCAGGTGTAGATGTGGTTGGTGACATAACCCCCGGGGATGCGCCCCACCGAGTGCACCGACAGGTTCAGCTTCTTGCAGCCCTTCAGCACCTGCAAGGCAAGCCAAGCACAAGGGGTTAATGCCCACAGGGCCACCGGGACTGCAGGCAGACACAGCTTTGCACTTCTCGAGGTTTAAAGGTCTCCAGCTCCTCTGCAGCCAACAGCTGGATGGTGGAGCTGCATAAAAAGCTGGTGGGGAAAGCTGGGATTTTTCTGTTCCCTGGGATTTTTCTATTCCCTGGGATTTTTCTGTTCCCTGGGATTTTTCTCTTCTCTCCTGGCTGCAACAGAGTTAAGGCAAAGCTGCTGCTGCTGCTGAGAAAACATAGAGGAAACCTTTCCCATCAACCAGGGAAGGGACAGAGTGAAGCAAAGTGGGCAGGTGGGGTGGGCAGAGCCATGCCCAGGATGGGCTGAACCCAGGACTGAGCAGCTCTGAAGCTCTGGAGAGCATCAGAGCAGGACAGGGAGCAGTGCTGGAGGAGAGCAGCACTGATCCCTGTCCAAAGTTCCTCTCCAGCTCTCATGGAGCCCCTTTAGGCACTGGAAAGAGCTCCAAGATCTCCCTGGAGCCTTGTCTCCCCCAGGCTGAACACGGATGTCAGCCTCTCAATGACCAGGCTGGCAGCAAACAGCAACAACCAGGGTGGGAAACGCCTCAGCTCAGCCCCAGCTGTGCCCACAGCTCCAACCTCTGCCATTGGAAAAGCTCCTGATGCCTTCAGGGAGCATTGACAGCACTCCCAGAAATTCAGCCACTGAGTTACCAGCTGCCTTCCCCAGCACGAATAGTCAATTAATGAGTGCAATAATTACTAAATACATACACAGACTTACACCAGCACGCACAGAGATGACCTTGGGGTCCAGAGAAGGTGAATTGCAATCGCTGCTCTGCCCCTCCAGCTTCCACTGTGAGAAGCTGACACAGGAAACTTAAATTAACACAGAGGAGTTCTCCCTGGGGACAGCTGTAAGTGCTGATCCCTCCAGAGGCCTCAGGAGCATCAGCACTGCAGATCTGCTCTCAGAAAGGAGCTGTTTGGGGCTTTTTTCCCATGTATACATCATTTTGATGAGCTGCTCCTGCAAGGTCTCCTGTCCCCACTGAGCAGAGGAGCTGCTGAGCAAAGCTTGTGGCTGGGAAGGATCAAACCCAGCAGCTCCTCAGTAAAGGGTGGAATTGTCAGTGAGACTGGGCTGGCTGGATCCCAGCCCTGACCTGGCAGCACTGCTGTCCCTCCCTGCCAGAGCCACAGAGAGCCCAGCTCAAAGCCCAGCTCAGCATCTCCATCACACAGAGCGACTTGGCTGCAGACTTGTCACATGCTCCCAAGGTCAGCGTGTGCCTGGAGGGCTGGCACAGGGACTGCAAAGCCAACAGCCCCATGGGGACAGAGCCCTTCACCCCCCTGGGCTGCTCAGCAGCTCCAGCCCCTGCTCCTGCAGCTCCCCAGCCCCTCAAACACATCCCTGCTGGGATCTCCTCCCTCCCCGCAGGCACTCGGAGCCCAGCTGGGCTGCCAGAGATGCTCACCACTCTCTCTGGGATGATGGAGCAGGTTCTGAGCCCTCTGCCCACCCCAGGGGATCACTCTCCCATGGGCATTGTGGCCCTGCCAGGCTTCAGGGCACAGAGCAGCTTCCTGAGCCAAAGCTGCCACACAGCCAGGCTCAGGACGTGACTCCATGGAAATCAATGAGCTGGGGGTGGCAGGGACCATTCTCACCTACCCCAGAGTACCAGGGCAAGGGACCCCTGTGAGATGGGGTACAGGGCTCTGCTGCCAGGGAACAGGGACAGGAGGAGAGGGAACGGCCTCAGGCTGGGCCAGGGGAGGCTCAGCTTGGACAGCAGCAGGAATTTCCCCATGGAAAGGGTTGTTACACATTGAAAGGTGCTGGCCCAGGGAAGTTTGGGGTCCCCACCACTGAAGGTGTTTAAGGAACAGACTGGATGTGGCAAAGGGATCCCCTTCCCTCCCTTCCTCAGAGAATCCATCCTGGCAGGGAGGAGAAGGAGCAAAAGAAACCCGCTGGGGTTTGTAGCACACAGGAGAAGGGACCGGGCACAGGAGGAGGGACAGGGCACAGGAGAAGGGACAGGGCACAGGAGGAGGGACGGGGCACAGGAGGAGGGACAGGGCACAGGAGAAGGGACAGGGCACAGGACAAGGGACGGGGCACAGGAGGAGGGACAGGCACAGGAGGAGGGACAGGCACAGGAGGAGGGACAGGGCACAGGAGAAGGGAGGAGGCACAGGCAGGTTCCACCCTGGGCCCTGTGCAGTGTCACAGCTGGCCCGGGGACAGGGCAGAGGTGGCTGCTGAAGCCTGGCAGAGCCATTTAGCCTCAGCCAAATGTCATCCCCTGGCAGGGCAGGCACAGCAGCAGAGCAGCTCTCTGGGGGCACAGTGATGTTAGCAGGGATGAGAGGCCAGAGATTTACACCGGGATTTTCATGTCCCCCTGCAGCTCCCTTGACAGGGCCACCAGGAGCGGGGATCTCGGCTCCGGGAGATGTTTTATGCATGAAGGTGACAGCAGAGAGCCCGAGGGGAGGGGAGGGCAGCAGCTGCACAGCCAGAGGCAGCAGCAGGGCCAGGGCTCCCGGGCAGCCTCCACACCAGCAGGGACAGGGAGTGAACAGGAGCTGGCAGTGCCCACCAGGACATTGCTGGAGACAGTGTCACAGAGAGACAGAGCTGCAGCAGGCTGGTGACACTCTGGGAGTCCTTTACACGTTTACTGAGGTCTCTCCTGGACTCAGTGAGAGAAGCAGTTGCCTGCCCACCACAATTTCCTTCCCAAAAAACCCTCCCTGCTCTTGCCCAGGGCAGGGCTGGAGGAGGAGCCCATCAGAGACTCCTCCTCACTTAGGAGCCCTTCAGGACACACCTTTGGGACCTGGTCACCTGCTGAGCTGCACCTTTTGGGTGATCACAGGTGGGGGAGGACAGTGACACCCACAAAAGGTGTTAAAGGGACTTTTAGAGGGACTATGTAGTAATAGGACAAAGGGGAATGAAGAAAGGTAGAATTAGATGGGATATTGGGAAGGAACTGTTCCCTGTGAGGGGTGCAAAGCCCTTCCCCAGTCTGGTGACCACTAAAGACAGTTCTGCCCAAACATCTGAGCTTCCAGGAAGCTTTTTGTTCAGCAGGCACCAGCTCTTCAAACTGCAGCTGCCACGGCTGTGAGGGGAGATGAGAGGGAAGCAGTTTTGCCTGGCTTTCCCTGGGATAACAGCACGGCATGTGCTGCACGCTGAAACACAGCAGCAATGGGGATAGGATCTGGCACAGATCTACAAAACCTTTGTGCAGCCACACTCTGAACGAGACTTTGACAAAGCCCTTGGCACCAGGAGCTGCAGAGTGATGAAGCACCAGGTGAGCCAAGTGGGAGAAGCTTCCACCTGCATCCAAACCAGGACAGAATCCTGCAGCAGCTGCTGTGCTGAGCTCCAGGAGAGCAGAGTTTCCATCCACCTCCCTGCACAGGGGGAAATGCTGCACTTCCCCTCTCTTTTGGGTTCTTCCCCCCCACCCCCCAAGTTTTACCAAGGCCAGACCTCATCCCTGTGTGTCCCTGGCTGCAGGGAGGGGTCGCAGCAGGGCCCAGGTTCTGCTCCAGGGATCCAGCAATGGGACAATAGGAATGGGCAGGAACTGATGCCAGGAAGTTCCACCTGGATGGGAGGAAGAACTTCTTCCCTGTGCAGTGCCCGAGCACTGGGACATGAGCCCAAAGGTTTCACCCTCCTGCCTTGGAAGCCTTTATCCTGCTGCTCCCTGTGCCCAGCTGCTGCTCAGGCTTTGGCCACTTCACTGTCCCCATTCCCAGCGAGATGCCACAGTGCCACCAGGCTGGCACCAGCCCTCCAACCTTGATTTTGCTGCCAGCCCTGCTTATGAAGCAACCACAGCAAGAGAGAGGGCCAGAAGCTGCCCACACAGACAGTACAGATCATCCCAGCTCCCCGAGACAAAAGGAGAAGCTTTTCAGCAGAGTTTTTATCACAGAATTCCAGAATCACTCAGGTTGACAAAGACCTCCCAGCCCATTCAGTCCAACCTGTGACTGATCCCCACCTTGTCCCCAGCCCAGAGCCCTGAGTGCCATGTCCTGTCCTTCCTTGGGCACCTCCAGGGATGGGGATTCCAGCACCTCCCTGGGCAGCCCCTTCTGATGTTTAACAATGTTTTCCGTGGAGAAATTCCTGCTGCTGTCCACCCTGCCCCTCCCCTGGCCCAGCCTGAGGCCGTTCCCTCTCCTCCTGTCCCTGTTCCCTGGGAGCAGAGCCCTGTATCCCCCCTGAGCCCCCTCCTGTCAGGGACTGTGCAGAGCCACAAGGTCCCCCCTGAGCCTCCTTTGCTCCAGGCTCAGCCCCTTTCCCAGCTCCCTCAGTCTCTCCTGGGGCTCCAGACCCTTCCCCAGCTCCTTTCCCTTCTCTGAACATGCTCTAGCCCCTCAATGCCCTTCCTGAACTGAGGCCCAGAACTGGACACAGGATCTGAGGTGACCCCAGCAGTGCGCAGCACAGGGGGACATCACAGAGGACAGGCTTGGGGTGGGAATTCTACAAGGAAGAACATTTTCCTCCCAGACACACAAATTGTCCTGTGTGCAGTGACTGCAGAGATCCCCCTCCCCAAAGCCACAGCAGAACGCACCCTGTGAGTTTTTTGGGAAATCAGGTTATCTGCTGGGCACGCTGAACCTCACCCAGCCACCAGCAAACAACAAATTCTACCTCCTGAATGCCCTGTGCAGCACCAGACAGTGCAGGCTGCATCTCCATCTCCTTCCTCAAGCCATCCCAGGGATTTGCTGTGTGTTGTTCAGTGCTGCTGGGTTTTTTCTCCAGCCTCAGACAGGATTTGGCTTTGCCCCATCTCTGATGTGTTTGAGGACTGTGGGGTGGAAGGTTTAGGGCTGGCACCACAATGTGCAAGCTCACCTGCCAGCAGCCCAGCTTAAAGAACTCATTTATGTGAATCTGGGAATTAGAGCCAAAACCTTCAGCAGAGAAACAGACACCAACTGCCCAGAAATGCCATCAGAAGCAGCAAGAGCCAGAGAGAGGGGCAGATTGATTCCATGAGGCCACTGATCCCCTGACAACACTCTATTTAATTATCTGTCAAGCCCTCTGAGAGGGGAGATCGTTTAAACTGATCAAAAAAGGAAACACGCATCTCATGTGCCACAATTACCTTTAAAAAACCCCATAAAACCCAAACAGCTCCCAGTACATCGTGTTCTTTCCTAGGATCCAGACTGGCAGCTGCCACCCTTCTGAAACTCTGCCAGTCCCTTATCACTGAGGGCTTTCCTCTCCCATCTTCGCTGTTTTCCCCCTCACATTCCCCACTTCCCAATGGCCCTGAGAGGCTGTGTAAAAGCATCTCCAAAAATCCCCCCAGGAGGAGCACAGATGCCAGAAATCAATGGCAATTAATCACCAGGATCCCTCTGGCAGCCTGCCCGAACCTGCCTGTCCTGCTTTAGGGCAAATTTTAGGAGGAAACAGGGACACAGCCCCCTCACTTCACCTTCCCCGCTAATGAAAGGAGCAATCAACTCCCGTGGGGCTGGGAGTGGGAAGATCCCAGTTGGATACCAGAAGCATTAACCATGAGCCATCCTCCCCCTCACCACAGCCTCAAGCTGCTTTTCCTCCTGGCAGGAACAGCCCCGGAGCTGGTTTGGCTCTGAGATAATGGGCACAGGATAATGAGAATGGGATAATGGGCACAGAATAATGGGCAGTGAGAAAATGGGCACTGGGATAATGGGCATGGTATAATGGGTATGGGATGATGGGCACTGGCATAATGGGCAAGGGATAAAGGGTATGGGATGATGGGCACGGGATGATGGGCACTGGGATCATGGGTATGGAATAATGGGCACTGGGATAATGGGTATAGGATGATGGGCAAGGGATGATGGGCAAGGGATGATGGGCACTGGGATCATGGGTATGGAATAATGGGCACTGGGATCATGGGCATGGCTCTGCTAGTGAGCTCCAAAGGTCAGTGCGGAGGTTATCAGTCAGCAAAGCACCGGGAATTTGGCACCACGCCCCCCCAAAAAAGTAAGGCCCAGGCTTGGAATGAAGCTGCGAAGGGAAAGGAATGCGGAGATACCACAGGAGGGAGGCAGAGGGAGCCTTTACAGCACATTCCGGCACCGCTCACGGAGCGATTTTGTCCAGCCACTGTTTCCTGCTCCATCCCAGGGCGTTCCTGCCGGACCGAGGGGCTCAGGTGGGTTTGGGCTCGTGGGATCGGATGGACTGAGCAAAACAATCCTAATGCCAGTGGGAATGAAGCAGCTCCCTGTGGCTGCTCGGGAGGGATCCCAGGAGCTTTTATAGGGAGAGAGGTTGAGCCACATCAGCTGAAAGGCTCCTCTGCCGAGACAGGACAGCAGCACAGGCACTGCCTGCCCCCAAAACGTTTGCTCCAGCGATCAGCTGCAGGCAGGATGGATAAAATGATATTGCAGTCCTGGTCAAGGCCAAATTTGCCAGGTGAGGCAGGGACAGACTGTCCCCTGCCCCAGAGTGCAGCTAAATAAGGTATTTTGGAAAAAAACGGTGCCCAGAGAAGCTGTGGCTGCACCTGGATCCCTGGAAGTGTCCAAGGCCAGGCTGGATGGGGCTTGGAGCAACTTGGGATGGTGGAATGTGCCCCTACCTGTAAGGTCCCTTCCAACCCAAACCAGTCCGGGATTTCACGATTTTAAGCCTCTCCCGTCCTCACGTTGCCTGGAAAAGCGTAGGGAGCTGGATCTGAGCAGAGGAACGGGGAGCCTGGAATGCTCTGACGTGGGCAAACAGCTCATCCCTGTGCGGGAACAGAGAGAACTGGGACGGGGGAAAGGTGACACAGAGGCAGGAGGGGACAGCAGGACACAGGAGGAGGCTGAGGGAAGCACAGATGGAGGGACAGCAGCGGTACCAGGGCCCAGGGGATGCAGGGGGGATGCAAGGGATGCAGGGGGGGATGCAGGGGATGCAAGGGTGACACAGGGGATGCAGGGGATGCAGAGGTGACACGGCCCCCCAGCAGGAAGACAAACGGGAGTCGCAGGAGGCACGGTCCGACCTCTCCCCCTCTCCCAAGGCAAAGGACAGCAATTGGGCTTTCAAGTAGCGACACTTATGCAAATCAATGCAAATCGATGTATAATTATGGTGATTGCACACATTGAGCCCCAAGGCATGAGGAAGCCCACGTCCCTTTCACCGGGAAAGGTCAAGTGAAATCTTAGCTCCGGCACCTTCTCCCCGAGCCCTCCAAGGGCTGACACCTCCCCATCCCCACTCTGCAACCTCCCACCCCTCCAAGCTGCTCCCTGCCCAGTGCAGCCCTCAGGCGAGCCCGGACTATTCTGAAAAGAGCAGAAATCTCCGCATAATTGTGGTGACAAAACAATATCAAAGTAGTTTGGGTGCTTTCAGGGCGCGGGGAGGCACAAGGGAAATGCAGATTAAAGCTCCCTCCTGCTTCCTCGGATCTTCTCTCCCTGCTCCACACCCTGCGATGCTGCAAGGAGTGATGTGAGGCACCGCCAAGGCCAGATTGTCTAAACAGGGTTAATTCCTTGGTGGAAAAACTTCGGAAGAATCAATGGGGGGAAGTGAGGAAGACGCTGGATGAAGCACCAAGGACACCCAGGCAAAGCCCCCTCCAGCCTTCCCCACCAGCACCTCCCATCCCGAGGGGCTCCGAGGCAATTCCTGAGCCCAGCAAGAAGCGGCTGGCAGGACCAGAGCTCCCCCAGGGCTCTGCCTCACCTGGAGAACTCACAGAGCATCCAGTCAGAGGAATCCAAGGTAAATCAAGTGTTTTGTCACTTTAACTGAAGGCATTTAGAGCTGAAGAATTCTCCGTGGCATTGAGGAAAGTGTCAAGAAAATCCATCCTCTCCCCGGAGGACAGGGGGACTGGGTGAAGGATATTTTAATTCACCACTTCTGACGCTTTTGTTTTCTGCCAACGGCCACTAGAAGGAAATAAGCTTTTATCCTCCAGGTTATCTTATCAATTTCTCCGCTGAGGCAAAACTGTTTGTTTACAAGGGGCCCACTAAATAACAGTGATGCTGCAAGAACTCCAGGATGCCACCCCTGATGAACAAGCCACTCCTGGTGCCAAGTCCTATCATCCCTGCATTATGAGGAGAGATTAAGGCCCTCGTTCCAATCTTTTGCATCAGTATAAAGTCATTTGATTTCATTAGGGCTGATTGTGATTTGCTGGTGAAATGAAGGGAAACCGATGATTGAGGAACTTGCCCACTGAGGGAAATCAGTGGCAGAGCAGCAAACACAACCCACTCCTAACCCAGGTGGAGCAGCCAAACCCCTGTTCCCACAGCCCCTGGCCGGGTGTGCAGCTTCACCCCAGCCCCAGCAGCTCCAGGAATTCCTTTGGAAGCTCAGAGGAGCTCACAGTGACAGGGGAGCAGCCCCTCAGCCCCATGGGCAGCTCCAGGTGAGCTCCAGAGCTCAAACCTGCTCCAGCACAGCCCAGATCTGCCTCTGGAACCAGGAGCAGCCCTTACCACATCCCTGATGCCACTGCCATCAGCCCTTCCCCTTACAGAGCTTTAAGAGTCATTTTAAATACAGATGTCTCCAGGTTCAGGAGGGACCATTTTCCCTCCCCCTTTTTCCCAGAGGGAGATCCTGGTGCCTCTACACTTTCCACCCCGTCCCTCCAAGCCCAGCTGACTACAGGAGCTGAAATGGAAACTGCAGGACAGCAGGGCACAGCAGGAGCCCCTGGCATCGCACAGCACCTGCCTTTTAAGCTGTGAGTGCTTTTTTTGAGTGCAGTTCTCGGAGTTTTTGTTTCTAAGCAGATCCAGAGATGAAGGAAGCGATTACCACTCTAACTATTGGGGTGGATGCGAGTCACATCCTCCTTTTCCATGCTCCAGCTCCCCAAGCTCCCCTTGGGAAGAGGAGAAGTTTCAAGCCTCTCTCTTTAGTGCTTTCTAAAAATACAGAGGCGGTGATAAGCACGCAGCAGTTAAAGGAACACAGCTGATATCCTCAGAATCAGGGATCAATGGATCATCTTCACCCCTCAGCCATCCCAGCCACGACTCTGGCTGATCATCCACAGCTCCAAGCACTTGGAAGGGTCAAAACCCAACCCAACCCAACTGCACTTATTCCTCTGAGCTGTGCCCACAGTGCCGTGGTGATTAAATAAGTGTCAGGTCACGATAATCAATTAATTGGGCATCACAAGAAACAATGAAATGAAATTTGCTTTACTGTGAGCTGTCTGGGAAGAAAAATGGCTCTAAATGTGTTTCTGAGGTTCAGGGCTGCACATCTCTGCTGTCATTTCTCAGAGGTCTTTTAGCAATCCCACACCTGGGGTGCTTTCTGCCTCTTGTGAAATATTACAGTCTCTGAAGAGATCGCCTTGTTTGCCAGCATGAAAGCCCACAGTAACAGGACATTAAAGGAATTTTAATCTCCTTTTAATTATTTTTAAATGCCCACTTGACACTTCCATCAGAGCAGGAGATGGAAAGGCTGGAGGGAGTGAAAAGCTCTGCTGGAACAGAGAGATGGTGGAGGCGGGGGAGGAGAATCCCCTTTATGCCAGGCTGGGGTGTGATGTGATCCCCCCTGATGCACTCCCCTTCTCTCACAGCTCAGGGAGGGGATGAGATTCCCCTGGATGTGATCCCCCTGATGCAATCCCCTTCTCTCACAGCTCAGGGAGAGGATGAGATCCCCCTGGATGCGACCCCTGGCTGTGATCCCCCTCCCTTCCCAGGCACAGGGACACACAGGACAGGCTGGCAGTGCCACATCCTGGACCCCTCAGAGCCACAGCTCTGCCTCATCCCAAACTTTCCCCAAACCCCTCCAGCAGCTCTCCACAGCTGAAAAACCCAAGACAGGGCTCTTGAACTACCCCAGTTCTTTCAGAATAAACTCAATTCCAGCCTAGTGACTTCAGCAAAGCCACCACGGATTTACAGCAACGTGGAAGAATCAAGCTCCTCAAGCCCAGCACACACAAATTAGTGGACTTTTGGTGATTTTGGTGAAGCTGATCAGATTTGCCCAGCTGTCAGCAGGAACAGCAGGGCCAGTGGTGGAACCAGTGCAGCTCTTTGGGGCTGGTGGAGCTCATTAAGCCAAATCCTAAATCAGGAATTTTTCCACTTTTTACTTTCTCTCGTCCTTTCCCTCCCTAAATACCCTTTAATTCAAAGGCCAGAAAAACCTACAGCAAAGCAAGAAGAGTGAGGGGTGAGGGAGAAAGGAAGCGTGAATTTAATGCCACCTCCCTGGGTAACATTTTGATGGTCTAAAGCCAGAGATACCTTGATTTTAAGTCCTCTGGATAAAATCTGACAGCTTATCAATACAAACTTTCAGCACAACTATTAAAATATAGCAGTGTATGCTAAAATATAGCAGCATATACGCCATAAATAGTAAAATAAATATATATACCTAGTGTATAGACACAATATAATGCCCTGAATAGCAAGGCTGATAGAAGCCAAGCGAGCTCTAAAAATATGGCAGACAACACAAACTTCTCCACTTACCCCATAATTCAAATGCTGGTGATCTTTTGCTAAAGTGCACTCTTGAATGCTGCAATGATGGAGCTGTAATTGTAATGGAGTCATTTAATTTGGATTTGGATGGAACAGCCGAGCGCGGAGCAGACAAGGCATAAAACTCCCGTGCTCACATAAAGGTTAAGGAGCTGGTCATTAAGGGAATTGATTTGGAGTGCTGAGGTAATCTTGTGGTTGAAGTCAGAATGTCACTTTTTATCTAATTTAGGCTGAAACATCTGCAAACACCACTGCACTGGTCACAGGCCAGCAGGGTTTTGAGCTGGGACACCACGCAGGTCACTCTGCCTGGTGTTGTGGCAGTTCCCATCTGCTGCCACCATTCACTGTGGGTGCATCACTGAGTGATGCCTGAAAATTCCTGCAGTAAACAGAAACTGCTGCTACCCCACAGCCAGCACCTCTCTCCTCCTCAAGAGGAGGGATAAAAGCAGCTGGGCTGCTCCTGCATGGCCAGACAAGCACGGAAAGGCAACGGAGCTACCACCGATGCCTTGGAGTGGCTGCCTAGAATAGAGGCTGGACAGAGTTAGAGAATAAAGTGGGAATTTATTAAAGGACTTTAACAGATACACCCTGGGCAGTGCAGGAGCCTCACAGAAGCCACCCAAGATGGTCACGAGTTTTTCAGACAGATTTAAGTTTGGTCTATTTGCATATGAGAGGTTAATTGTCAAATTACAGCTTCAGGTAATGAAGTCACATTTCCCCCAGTTTGCTCCTCCCAATTCACTTTTATTTGTACTTTTCAGGGCCTGAGGTTGTGATGGTGACCTGGAAGGATTGTTTTGTCTGACCAAACATTCTATATAAAGTTTAGAATTACACACTGACGCAGCACGGGATCTGAAATACAGCAAAGCTAAAACTTAAGGCATCACCACGACTCGTGAAAGGAACGCGATGGCTGCCGTGGGAATGCTCATCCAAGGCTGCACAAACAAACCCAGACTCTGCATTTATCCCTTGCTCTGCCTGAGCAGCTGCCACAGCCACAGCCGGGCTCCCCGGGCACCCCAGCGGGCACCCAGTGGATCCGTGGCTCGGGAAGTTTGTGACGCTCAGCCCGGGCAGCGCGACGTGCCCAGGAGCCTTCCCGAGCCCTGCACTCGCCCCCAGAACGAGCTGTGACAAGTTCAGGCAGCACAGCACGCTGTGCCCGTGACGGACAGCAGGGCTGCCCTGGCCAGACAGCTCGGTGCTGCAGGACAGCCGGGAGGGAAGAGCAGCAGGAGCCCGAGCATCGCTGCACCCGGAGGGACGGGAGCTGAGCTTCCATCAGACGCGTTGTGGCCGAGGGAGCCCCGCACAGCCCCTCCTCTGAAGCAGTGTCTGAGAGATCAGCTGCACAGCCAGGGGCTTGTGTTAACAGAGTCTCTCTCCTCAGCTTTCTGTCTGTCTGATCGCGAATACAGCGTGTGCACGAATTCCAGGATCTAACCCAGCTCTGGTTTATCGCAGGATATTCTGAGTTGGAAGGCATCACAAGGATCAGCGAGTGCAACTCTTAAGTGCACAGCCAATAAAGGGATCAAGTCCCCAATCCTGGGGTTAGGAGCACCACGCTCTGACCAACTGAGCTGGTATTTCCCTCTCCACTGACCCAGCAGGGCAGGACACAGTGAGGTTTGCTCTGCCAGAGGCCTTTGCAGAGCTGTCAGAGCACCCAGCCTGAGCCCCAGACCCCAGGTTTTGAGGGGAAGCAGAGAGCACAGGATCGAGCCACCCATCACCACCTCTTGTCCCTGCAGCTCTGACACTCTGATGACACCCAAAACATTGGGCTGAGATATTTGTGCCTTAAACCTTCAAATGCTGCCCTTGAGCATCGCTGAACGCAATCTCTTCATTCCCCCCCCTCCCAAATGCAGCATCTGAGGGCAAATGAACACTTGGTTCATTTTAGAATCTCCCAAGGATTTATTAGAGTTGGACTGTAAATCACTCTGCCACTCTTCCCAAGCAAAATGCTTCCACCACCACAACGTGGGTCATAAAAACCCAGATGTGAAAAGAACCCAGGAGCTCAGGAAGGTGCCAGCACAGGGTGAGTGACGAATTTGTTGTTGAAAGAAGTTCAGCTCACAAGGAGGCAATTTCTAAACTGCTTTTTCTTATCAGGATCATATTAACAAAATATAGCTCTTGGCAAGCCACGTCCTCCAGGAATTATTTCTGTGCAGGAAGCACTTAGTTTCACTCAAAATTAATAATGTCTAAAAGGCATCAATTACATTATATCAGAGAACAAACAGAAAGTGATGTGAATTACCCAGCAGAGTGGGATGAATTGGAGATGAAGTCATGGAGCAGAGCATTCCTGACACCTGGTTCCTCTCCATCCCAAGCCATAACCAAAATATGTGGGGGTTGCAATCTCCAGGCACAAAATTGCGGGCTAACAACTGAAAGCTTACCCTGCTCTTGTCCTGTCATTAGGAACAAGAAAAAAAGAATTCCTACAAACCTTTCCTGTGCTTTCGGGATTACCAGAGTCTCATTTCCAGCCTGGAAGTCGTGCCCTTGCCCAGGGCACTGATTTAAAGCCGGGACAGGGAACACACAGGTCAGCAGGGAAGAAGTGTTCAAAGCTGGGCAAGATGAATGCACTGTCGGAGGAATGCTCCACATGGAGCAGGCTCCCAACAGAACCACTCCAGCTTATTATGGAAAAATTAAAGCACAAACAGCTGAGAAACAGCCTTGTCACGGCAGATCCCAGCTCTCCATACGCTGCCTACAAACTGCTGCTCTAAAAGTCAATTCTCCAGCTCGATAGGTTCGTGCCTCGGGAACGCTCTGAGCGGAGCCCACCAGCCCAAACATCAGCTCTGGGAATGGTTTGGGACACTCAGACCTGGATTTGCCTCAGAACCCCGCGTTTCAGGTGAAAATCTCAGAGTTTATGGAGTTCTCCCCTCCACATTAAAGCTTTTATCGATAGCCCCCATGCTGTTACGGACTACAACAGGTCTCCGGGGCATGCGGAGCCGTGCTGGGAGAGCAGGAGCTTTTCAACTGTGTAACCATTCTCCTTCTCCCCCTGGAACATTCAGAGGGGGATCAGGGATCTGCTCCTGCCCCGGGCGCGATGCAGCCCTGGGGGAGGCTGTTCTGCTTCTCCGCGCCTCAGTTTCCCCATCTTTGCGAGGAGAAACGCACTATAAGAGCTGGAATACATCCCTTAAAACCCGGCTCACGCAGATTTCCAGCTTCCACGAGCTTCCCAGGCTGCAGGCGAGCCATGAGCAGCACCGCCGCGTTTCAGAGTCGCGACAAAAGAGCAGGACGAGCCTGCCGTGCCCAGAGCCACCCCGGCAGCTCGGTCCCTGCCGGGCCATCAGCGGGCACCGCTATTGCCGCCGCAAACTTCGCGGCGGGGCTCCGCGCACGGCTGGTCCCGCACGGTGTCGCCGGCGCGATGCGAACCCGGAGCGGCTCCGCTCCGCCGAGGGATGCGGGTTCCCAGCGCCGCGTCCCAGAGAGCGGCACCGCGGGGCTCCGCTCCCACCGGCTGAGGGGATGGAGCCCGGGAGGGATGCGGCCGGACGGGGCACACGGGGACAAGACCCAGGGAGGGAAGGGAGCAGCGAGGGGACACGGACGGGCGCCGGAGGGGCAGAGCGGGACGGGGCGCGCAGCGGAGCCCGAGACAAGGCGGAATGGACGAAACATCCACCGGAGCCCGGCGCGGAGCAGCCTCACCTTGACCGCCTCGGCGTGGGTCACCCTGTCCAGCGACTTGCCGTTGACCCCCAGGATCTGATCGCCGACGCGCAGCCCCTCCCGCTCGGCCAGCGAGCCCGGTTCCACCAGCGACACGTAGATGCCCACACCGTGCTCGGCGCCGCCGCGGATGCTGAAGCCCAGACCCTCGTGGGCTTTGCTCCGGCGCAGCGTCACCTGCCGCAGCTCGCCCGGGACCACCGGCGGCGGGGCGGGGGGCGGCGGGGGGCGGCCGGGCGGCGGCAGGTAGGGCCCCTCGGCAGTGTATTGGTCGAAGAGGAGCTGGTCGGAGCGCGGCAGGACGAGGCGCAGCAGCGGCAGCAGCTGCCGGCGGCGGGGCCCGTCGAGCAGGGCGCGCAGGGAGCGCACCAGGTCGCAGACGTTGCGGCGGCCGTGGTAGGCGTTGAGGCAGAGGATGAAGCGCTCCCGCTCCGCCTCGCTCAGCAGCGCCGTGAGCGCCTGGTGCAGCCGCCGCACGTTCGCCGAGAGCGGCCGCGGAGCCGGCCCCGCCGCCGAGCCCAGAGAGCCCGACGAGGAGGAGGAGGAGTGCACGGACACGCCGTCCAGCTCCGCGCTCATCGCCGCGGCACCGGCACCGCGCCGGGGGATGGAGCGGCCGGAGCGCGCCGCGCCGGGCAGGAGCGGAGCCGAGGCGGGCGGGAGCGCACCCGGGCGGGGCGGGAGCGCAGCCCCCCGGGCAGCGCCGACACCGGCCGGCCCCGCCGCTCCACCTGTCCGTGCGCTCGCCGGCGGCTCCCCAGGAAGTGACGCGGCCGCCGTTGCCGGGAGACGGGTTATACAGAGCGGCCCCGGCGGCGGGACCGGACCCCCCCGCCCCGCCCCAGCGCCCGCCCCCGCGGGACCCGCAATTAGCGCGCCCGCTCATCAGCGCTCAGCAGCGGGCACAGCTCTGCCCGCGGTCAGCGCGCCGCGGAGCCCGCGCAGGATGGAGAGTCCCGGCACCCTTCCTCAGCCCTCCCGGCATGGATCGCGTCCATCCCGCAGCTCTCCTCCAGCCCAGCATGGCGAGCACACTCGGGATGGAGGACACGCAGCAGAGAACGCTAGGCACGGATCGGTTTTCACCTGAGAACAGCCTGGCCCGGCACACGGAGCCGTTACCTGACCCGCGGGGCTGTTTTTCCATTGCCCGGCGTGCCAGGTGTGGGATTGCTGTTACCGCACGGTAACTGCTGAGTTACGGTGCTGGGGATGCGCCCGATCAGCCCAGCACCTCAGCACAGGCTTTGTTTTGATCACACCTAAAGGAAATTCACATTTGTTACTGACAGGGTGTTGAAGGAATTTATGATTGGGAAACCAGTTTTTTAAAAGGAGAGATTTAGATTAGATCTTAGAAAGAAATTGTTCTTAAGAATTGAGTGGGGGGGGGAGGCCCTGGCACAGGGTGCCCAGAGAAGCTGTGGCTGCCCCTGGATCCCTGGCAGTGCCCAAGGCCAGGCTGGACACTGGGGCTGGGAGCAGCCTGGGACAGTGGGAGGTGTCCCTGCCTGTGGCAGGGGGTGGAATGTGATGATCTTTGAGGTCCCTTCCGGCCCAAACCACTCTATGATGTTGGGCTTGGAGCCTACCCCCAACTCACAGCAATTATCCCCTCCTCGTTTAGCAAACACAGGCACCGCAGAGAAACCCTTCCTCTGAGGGATCCTGGTGATCCAGGTCTGGTGATTAAGAACCTGACAGGGCCTCAGGCACACGGTACTGCAGACCTGGCTAGGTGGGATTCAGGGGAGCCCATTCCCACCTGGGATGCTGCTGCACAGGTAGCCGCTCTCTTCCCTGCCTCCGCACCCTTAACTTGTGACCTCAGAGCCAAAAGGGAAGCACCAGGATCCGGAATTGGTGCAGAAATCCTGGGACTGCTTTTCTGGTTGCTGGATGAATTATTTCTTGCTACGTGAGGTTTTAGTTTCTTTTATATCTCTGGAGCACTGAGCAAAGACCATTTTCCATCTCAGCCATTTGAAATCTTTCTGTCTTTGTTGAAGTGCTTTCCATCTGCTACAGTAGAGGAGGATTAAACCTAATTCATCAGATGCATCTTGATAGCAGTAGAATTCATTATGTTCATGGATATGATGGAAGAGCTTAAACAGCTGCACTACAAGTAGCTTTATGTATTAAAGCTTTGTTGGAGCTCTCAATGCTTTGTTTAAAACAAAGCTAAACAAAGCAGATTGCTAATTGAAATTCGCGTTCGAGCTGTGGCTGATAAATAAGCAGATGGAACAGTCAACATTACTGGAAAGGAAAGGGACAATACAGGACAGAGAAGTGAGTAAAAACAAAAATACGCCTACATCAGCCAAACAAAGTGGGAGAAGGGCAAACAAGGTATTGCAAGGCTTTGAATTGCAGTCCAAGATGATGTTGGTGCTCAGTCCCGCTCAGACTCCTCTATTTAAAGCGCTACTGTTCCCACCAGCGCAGAGTCTGAGCTCCTCCAGCCTTTTTTAATCCTACACGAAGACTCCAAATGTGTGAACATGAGCAGATGCAGTGAGAGCTGCCCCTGCTCTGCGCTAGCTCCAGCCTGGAGCGGCACATCCAGAGCCTCCCTCTTCAGCAATGCCCAGAGCGGAGCCACCAGGGCTGTTCGATGGCCAGAGCTGCCCAGTGGTGCCATTTGGTCCCTGATCTTCTGACCACTACACCAGAACATCACCAAGCCAGTTTCCCAGTCCCAGGACAGCTCCAATCCAGTGCTGCCCAGCAGAAATGCACACAGCATCCACAGGAGTAGCTGCATTTGGGAATAATTCTGGTTTTTTGCTGTCGTTACAGCCCTGCCAGCAGAGACTGCTCCTCCTTGGGATGCCCCATCCACCTGCAGCTGTCACAGGACAGCTCTGAGCCTTCCCTTTGGATGTGATCCCTCTTTTAGTTTCTCCTCAGAGAAGTTTTACATTTAGATCGTTCACACATTGGTAAGTTGGATCTTTACCATCCACTCCAGACAGGGGCTCCCACTGCTTTTCTTTTGGAGAAGAAAGGGATTGAGGTCCTCTCATGGAGCCTCAGCTTTGAAATGAATCTGATGGATTTCTGGGAGCTTTATCCTTCCCAGAGCTGTGCACACTAAAGCCAGGCAGTTGAGAGGGAGCAGCACATGGCCTTGGGCCAGAGGGGAAAGAGGGGCTTCATCCAGCTCTTGGGCTCAGGAGTGTTCCCACGTTCCCACACCTGAGCAAACCCTCTCCAAGCTTCCTCAGCCCAGGCAATGCTGCTGAATAAATGCTCCCCATCAGTGTGCAAATACCTGTGCAGGGCTGCAGGGGCCAGAGTCTCACTACATCAAAGTGGTCCTTCAGGTCCATGGCATGGACACCTCCCACTAACCAGGTTCATCAAACTTCACCTGTCCCATCCAAGGACACTCAGCCCTCGGGAACAGGCTCTGTGTCCTTAAACACCAAATTTAACAGCCAAGGTGCCCAAATCAGGCACTGACCTGATCCTGTGCCAGTGTCAGCTCTGCCTGTCCGTGACACCCAGGCCCACATCGTGACTGAGCCATGATTTGTGCTGGGCATTAAAACAAGAAAAAAAAAAGCTGATGACGCAAGTGGCTTTTTCTTTCAGGCATTTCAAGCAGGACTGGAGAGTGCATAAGTGCAAGAAATTGCCGGAGAGGGGAGGAGGATTGCAGCTCTTAAATCATCTGGCTCTGCGATGCAGGGTTACACTCAGTGGTGTTGGCACAGTGGAGACATCACTGCAGGCAAATCGGGGGGGAACTTCTGCTCCTTGGAACGGCTTTTTCATCAGAAAATGGAGCAAATGTGGGTTTGTTTGAATGCGAATTGCTTTGACTTAGGGTTTTAGTAAGTGGCACAGCATTCTGATGGCTTGAAATCAAAATATGGCTGGGAATACAGGTGAAACTATTGCTGTCTGTTAGATTTGATTAAGTTTTTGATCCAGACTATCTAAATGGCTGACAAACTCCAACCCTGTGGTGTCCACCCCATGGAAACATTATGGTTTGGAGCTAAAATTCTCATCTTTGATGTTCTCTTGCACAATGGAAACCATCAAATTCCCACACAAATGAAGCTGTTTCAGGTTGGCTTTGCTCAGGTACAGTCTGAGTGTGGCACTGAGCAGGAGGAGATGTGTAGATATGCAGATATAAAAGGATTTAAGGAGTGTCAGAGTTTCCTACCCCTTCTGCCTGCTTGGACCCCACTCTTCAGGATCTGCCCCACCTGGGATGTGGCAAACTGAACTTGGTCTGACCAAGCACAACAACCTCCATTCACTGGAAACATTCCTGTTGCGAGTGGTTTATGCTCATCATGCAGAGCTTAAAAAATCTCCCTTGAAATGAAGATTTCTCACTGCTCCTACGGCTTTCCTTCAAATCCAATTTCTGCCTGTTATATCTGGGGTTGAAGAGACGGAGCACGAGCCTGCTCCCTGCACTGTGGGGAGCTTGTGCCTGAACTGTGCTGGAATCAGCTTTGCTGCAGGAGCAATGATGCTGGAAGCCAAGGCATCCAGGAATCCTGCTGGAAAACCCTCTGGATGCTTCTCCCTCTGCACTGGCTCCTTCTGTGAGCACTCAGCTGCAGCACTCAGCTGATTCCTGCACATGTCCAAGCTGTGCAAACCAGCCTGGCCAGGGACAGAGGATTGGGAGCCAATCTGCTAAACAGGGATTTAGCCAAGAGGCAGCCCCAAGTGCCAGCCCTCTCCTAATACTCTCTTAAGCAGCACAGGCAGCTGCTGCTTCCTCCCTGGCCCTCCTCACAGTTCACCTCAGTCCTCCAACTGCAGCAAGGCATTTCCAACCAGAATGAGGTTTTGTTGGCTTCTTGCTACAGTGCCTTTTAATTAGGAGCACAGCTGCTCTGGAAACACGGAGCTCACTTTTCAAAGAGTGCCTCTGGAAAGTGATTACAGCGGATTAAAGCAGAAAGGTTAGGCAATTTATTCAGGTGGCACTTAGCAAACGCATCGGATTATTTTGTGCTGCAAGGATGATTTAAAAAACTCACATGAATAACACCTTTCGGGCTCCTGCTGGCCTGCAGGGGCTCTGCTGGCAAGGCAGGGGGTGGAGCTGAGAGCTGTTGGGGAATGAGCAGTGCCCGACTGCTGCTCTGGAGCTCTCCACTGTTCGTGGGCGCTGAGGTCCCACTGCCAGGGGCTGTCTGGTCCCCACAGTTAACAAAGATCCAGTTCAGCCAGGAGTTGTCCCAGGAATTATTGTGGACTCTCAGTGTTCACTAATCTTGCCTCCAGAAGATGTTTGCAGGTGATGCCGTTTGTACCTGGCACTGATCTTCTGGCCTGAGCACTTGCTGAAACTGGCCCCTGGCAGAGCTCCCTTTCCAAATAATCCCAGAATCCCTCAGGCTGGAAAAGATCTCCAAGATCATCGAGTCCAACCTTTGACTGATCCTGACCTTGTCAACCCAGATCACTGAGTGCCACATCCAGGTCTTCCCTGGACACCTCCAGGGATGGGGCTTCACCAACCGATGGTTTGGGTTAGGAGTTCCTTAAAGATCACCCTGTCCTCCCACCCTGCCACAGGCTGGGACACCTCCCACTGTCCCAGGCTGCTCCAAGCCCTGTCCAGCCTGGCCTTGGGCACTGCCAGGGATCCAGGGGCAGCCACAGCTTCTCTGGGCACCCTGTGCCAGGGCCTGCCCACCCTCCCAGGGAACAATTCCTGCCCAACATCCCATCCATCCCTGCCCTCTTTGTCCTGTCCCTCCATGCCTTGTCCCCAGTCCCTCTCCAGCTCTCCTGGAGCCCCTGTAGGCCCTGGAAGGGGCTCTGAGGTTTCCCTGGAGCCTTCTCCAGGCTGAGCAACTCCAGCTTTCTCCATCTCCAGAGCAGAGGGGCTCCAGCTCCCAGAGCACCTTCACAGCCTCCTCTGGACTCACTTCAACAGCTCCTTCTTGTGCTGGGGGCTGGCTGGGGAGTACCCAATTAATTTGTGGGCAGTACAGTTCCTTTCTGACGAGCTCTGTTAATATAATCAACAATTTCACATCAGACCTGAGCACTGCAGAGCTCATTTGCACAAGTTCAGCCTCCCAGCAGGTGGGAAAATCAGGGGCTTCACTCACACAGGGAATTGACAAACTCACACAGAGCTCATCTAATTGGAAGGTATTTATCTCATTTGAAAACATTTATCTAATTCAAATACATTTATCAGTCTGCTGGTTGTGAAAGCCTGTCAGTCTGGCAGGATTTGTGGGCCAGCTTCCCAAGCATTTCTGCAGTGGTGGAAGTGACTGCAGTGGTGCAAACCATCCCTGCAGGTTTGCATCAGGAGCACAGCTCAGCCCCGCCAGGAGAACTCAGCTGCAAGGTCTGACTGCACAGATTTGGGGGGACACAGGGCAGAAAGGGGGGTGTTCCTTACAGTTCCTCACTGAGACTGTTCCTTTTGCTGTTGTGGTACAGCCTGTCTGTATCCCAGGGAAAGTGCAACACCAAAAATTCCCCAGGGAGCAGCTCATTCCCACTGTGACAGCCCTGGAATGGTGCCAGAGCACCGGGAAATTCTCTCATCCTCAATTCCCCTCCCCAGCTTTGCACGGCTGGGAGTTTTGCTCCCCGTTCAGCCACTGCCACAGGAATACAGGACTGAGATCTTTGCCAGCCTGGAGGTGAGCCTGGAACCTCCCCGTGAGCATCTCTCCTGGTGGGGATGATTTACACCGAGATTCCTCCACTCACTCAGAGGATAATGGGGCTGCAGGGTCACACTCCTCATCCAAAGCAACTCTCTCATCTCCTCCAGCCTGCAAACCCATCCCTGCCAGGCTGGAGAGGGATGCACAGCTCTGGGCTCTCTTATTACAACTGCAGGAAGACAATCAAAGGAAAAGGTTAATGAGGTACTAATCATTATAGATTTGTAGTGTATAATGCAATAAATACCCGCTGCCATCGATTAAATGTAGTGGGGCAAAGACATCTAATCCATCATATTGGCCATTTGATTTTCCAAAATTCATTTCCTACCACCAGGGAGACGCTGGGAGATGCCAGCGGCCCAATCTCCTGCCCAAGAAACTTGGCTGGCACCATTCCCTCCCAGCACCCAGCACAATGTGGCCAGCCCAGACCTTCTGAAAGGGCTCTGTGAGATTCCACAGTGAGGAACTGAGAGCTTGGAGAGAGCGAAAAAATAGGCAGGACAAGCCTGAATCCTGAATCCTTTCTCTGCAGGTTTTTATTTGTTTGCTTCCAGCCCAACCCCTCTAGTTTTCTTGCAGAAAAAAAGGCTTTTGGGAGAACAAATATTGGTTTTAACTAACAAACAAACAAACAAGCAAAAAAAAAAAAAAAAATGGAAAATCTGTTCTGAATGCTTAAAGTTCTCTTAAAGTGACAAATGGCCAAGAGAAAACAGATCAAAAAAACCTCTCAGAGATGTCATCACAGTTCTGAAACTCGCCAGAAGACAGGAAAAAGCGCTTATGCTTCTCTTAGGGGAGACAAAGGTGATAAAAGCCAGCTCCAAGCAGGTGCAGGTGATGGGCAGTGCTGTGGTGAAGCCTGAGGAACTCCAGAGCACTGTCCAGGCCGAGTGGCAGCGCTGGCAGCAGCGGATGAGACTAATTAGGGCTGCGATCCCCTGCCTCACACGCGCTAATGCCCGTGGATAGATCGCTAATGCTCTCAATTCATGCTCATTAGCTCCGGCAGCAAAGACAAGACAAGCGTGTTATGTCATCGTTTCAATCCTGTCACATTTCCCCAATGACTCTGATTACATTTTTAAACATTCATTCTCCTCCCCCGAGGCGGGACTGCCCTGTCCTGGCAGCTCCACATCCGGAGATTTGCTGCAAGCGAAGCTCTCACAGCTCTTCCCTGTGCCCTCAGCAAAGAGGAATCCCCTGGTGGGAACATTCAGGGCATCACCTCAACCTCCCCTAATTTTCCACATGACTTTACACCCCAGACTGGAGTTAAACGGAGTATTTTCCAGTCACCTTTGTGCAAGGAGGGAGCTTGGGGCTGTGTCTCCATGAGCAGCCACACTCCAGTTCAGTGAGCACAGAACACCTTTGCAGCAGGAGGAGTCCGTGGTTCTTCAGTCAACCAGGAGTGAAGAGAAGAAATATTTACAGACCCATCCTGCACTGATCGGTGCCTGCTGGATTTATAGCAGCTCTCAGAGTGGGGTTCAGCCTTCTGCCCTGGCTGCCCGGTGACCTGCTGGTGGTGATGGGTGGGTTGGAAGGGCTGGAACTCCTTCCACAGGAACTCTGGCCAGGGAATACCCAGGAACACTCAGCAGAGAGAGCAGCAGGGGTGGGAGGGCTGTGAAATCAGCCCTGGGCAGGGCACATGGAAATGGTCACAAACACCCTGTCCAAGGGGAGGGAACATCTCCTGAGTCCAGCACAGGCTGCACCAGCTCCGCTCACTCTTCCCTGGAACAATTTCCACAATCATCTTGCAGATGCCACAGAGGGAGGAGACCTGTCCAGGGGCACGTGGGACAGCCCAGAGTGGCTTTGCCATCACCCAGGCACAGACTGAACCCCACAGCCCATCCCATCCCATCCCATCCCATCCCATCCCATCCCATCCCATCCCATCCCATCCCATCCCATCCCATCCAGTTTAGTTTCCCCAGCTGGGCTGTGGAATAGGTGTTGCTGTAGGATCTTTCTCCTGCCTTCCCTTCAGCACTGCAGACAGCACCAGGAGGACTTGGTGCAGGTTTTACTGCAGAATCTCCTGGGAAAGGGCTGAATTGCTTTTGCTCCCAGCAGCTGAGGGTTTCAGAGCTTGCATATCCAAGCAGGGAAAGGAAGAAATACCAGAAATAACTGGATGGAGTCAGACGTGCATTAAGAGGAAGGGTTTACACTAGATGGCACCTGATCTCATCACTTTAGATGCAGAAGGTAAAGCCAGCAGGATTATTGTAGGGAATGATGTTATTCCTTCCCCAGGAGCTGCCTTTGTGGCCCTCCCCGAGCTCCCAGCCATGCAGGAGGAGCAGCTCACCCTGCAGCCAGCGCTGCTGTGAATGTTAAACACCTTTGCAGAACCCCATTCGGAATCTCTCTCCAGGTGCTGGAGTTCCCTGCTTTGCTCAGCCCAAGCTGCTTCCAGAGCCACTTCCAGAGGCTAAAACGTGTCCAAGCCTGTTTCCAGCCAGGTTTGTCTCATTGGAAGAACAACCTCACTCCGTGGAGGCAAAGGGAGTGAGAAGGGCTCTGTCCCTCAGGGACTTAGCTCAGTGCTAAGAGGCAGCAAAGCCTCCATGACGTGGATAATCCAGCAGATCCACCCTGAGCACAGCCCAGCACGGCACAGCAGCCACCTGGGCACGTGGGGACACTCCAGCTCTGCCACAGGTGTGGCACAGAGGCACCAGAGCTCCCAGATGCTCCCTACGAGGACATGGAAAGTGCTGAAGACACGAAGCCATGGTTTCAGCAGCCCACAGAAGATGAAGGGTTTGCAGGAACCACTGCTCCACACACACATGGAATGAGTCAGGGAAGAGAGGGAAATGCTGCCAGCTGGGAAGAGGAGAAGAGGGGCTGAGCCCCAGGCTTGCTCTGCTGCAGCACATCCTTCCTCCTGCTGCCATCAGGAGCCAATCACTGCAGGAGAAAGCTGGCCTCAGTCTGTGGGCACAGTGGCCATTCCTGAATTGCCAGCTGAACCTGCATCTTGACCCTCACTCTTTCTTGGAGCAACCTGCTCTAGGGGAAGGAGTCCCTAGGGGGTGGAACAAGACAGTTTTTAAGGTCCCTTCCAACCCAAACCAGTCTGTGATTGCACGAGTTGAGCCAGAGCTGCCCACCCCATCCACTTTCTGCCCCTAAATACCATCAATGAGATTTCCATTACATTAAATAAAAGCTGGTGAATAAAGAAAATCTAAACGGTGAGTGAGGAAATGATTCCTCCACAGAGGCAGAGTCAGCAACAAGTCTCAGCCCTCTCCTGGATTATTTTGCCTCCTCTTGGAGCCTCCCTGGGCTCGGGAGGGATTTCTGCTCCTGGCAGCTGCACAGCACCTCTGTCACAAGTCCCAGAGTAAGGTCACAGTCGTGCTGCTCTGAAGACATTTGCAGGGAAATGACTCTGCCTCTCCCAGGCACAGACACTCATTGCTTCAGCAGGAGGCGGCGAGCGGGTTACATGAGATAATTTAGCAGCTGACATTAAAAACACCTCATTTAGCCTGGAATAAAAATATCTTCATTCAGCCTAAACTATATTAAGATAACTGCATTCACAGTAGGTTTTGAGTAGCTGCTCACCTGGGCTGAATGAAGACTCAGAGTCAACATTTCCCTGTCCCTGTGTCCTTGCTGGAAAGCAGGAATGCAGCAGGGACTACCGGAGTAGAAGGATTCTCATGTGGCCCAAACCTCCCTCTCTGGTACAACGGATTGAATTCCCCAGCTTTCCTGGATGAATTGCTTTTACCTTCTCCCTGGTGTGGGCCAAGGCCTCCAGCTAAGAGAGCAGGGAGACGAATTTTGCTGCATCTCAAGCAGCTGTTGCTCTGTTTGGTTGAATGCTGTGCTGTGAGCAGAGCCACGGCTACAAAGAGTGAGTTAATAATATCCTGAATGAGACAAGCGACAGGGAGAGGAGATGGAATGGGAAGCAGCAAGGAGGGATACTTTAAACAGTGGTTTATCTGAAAAATCCTGCAGTTATGCATCCTCCACTCTGCTTTCCAGAAGACAGATGGAAACAGTTTTTACATGGCATAAGCAGAGGAGAAGCAACTGAACCCTTCCTCCCAGGGCAAGACTCAGCTGCAGAGGTGCCACCTCTGTAACCTTTGGAGACCTCCATGATAACGGAATTACCGAAAAAAGGGAAGATATAATCCTTGTCTGGCACCATTTTGGGGGCAGCAGGTGCTCTGATGTGTTTGGGAT
This sequence comes from Eopsaltria australis, assembly GCA_034509425.1. Classification (NCBI taxonomy): domain Eukaryota; kingdom Metazoa; phylum Chordata; class Aves; order Passeriformes; family Petroicidae; genus Eopsaltria; species Eopsaltria australis. The sequence continues at coordinate 1,010,205 of JAVTVJ010000183.1, forward strand.
TCACTCAGGCACCAGTTCAGGAGCTCCAAGCTCCTGACTTTCAGCAGCAGAACACAAAGCTCTTTGTGCATAATGGTGTCACCACCCTTGCTCTCTAAGCCTCCCCAAAAAAGCACCACTGGTAATACCCAGAGTACTTTAATTTGTGATTCTCCATCCCAGGACTTATTTTCCTATTATCCAGAAGAGTCAGAATTTGCCATTCCCCCCCGCCACGGGGGCTGCCAGCAGTCCAAGGGAGGATTCCCTGGAGGTTCACAGGTGCTGTCCCAGCTCTCTGCTCCCTCCACACCATCAGCACAGCACTGTTCAGAGAAAAAACAATCACAGCCAAAGGTCTGCGGCACCCTGGTCCTTTGGATCCCTTCCAGAGGTGTCCTGGTCTCCTCAGACCCTCTGGGTACCCAGCTCATGGCTGGTGCTGCTCCAGGTCCCACCCTATCTCTGAACATAACCCTGAGTCATCTTCCACAGGGATTTGGTCTGAGCTGACACCTTTTGGGTCAGATGCTCCTGAAAGGGATGGACAGAGGGAGTTCCAGCCATGAGGAATTGCAGGACAAACTCACCCGGGATAAATCACAGCAGCACCTTTGGCCGCAACAGAGCAGATTTAAAATCTTAGCATATCCTGAGCTGGAAGGGACCCACAAGGATCATCAAAGTCCAACTCGTGGCCCTGCACAGGGCAACCCCAACAATCCCACCTGAGGGTATTGTCCAAATGCTTCTTGAACCCCTGAGGACCAGACCCCAAGGAATCCCAAAGGCTGGAAGGAGGAGGCTTGGAGCATGAAACCAAGCCCTGCCTGTCCATGGAGTGCAGGAAAGGCTGATGAACCACAGGAGACATCACTGTCCTTCTGGATTTGCTCCCTGGAGCTCTGTCAGGGAAGTCAGAAGGCATTTGACATGTGCAGCTGAATATCAGACTTAGAATGAGGATGTCTGGGCTTGTTTCCCAGCTTTGAGACTGACACACTTTGCGAGCTCAGTCAGTTCCCCTTCCTCCCCGGGCTGGATTTCTCCCCACTCTGCACCTTCCCGAGTCATTTTGTACCTGCACAAAGCATTAACCCAGCCAGAACATTTTGCTCACTTCGACGGGTGTCACATCTAACACTGAGAGGGGAGTGCTTTCAGCATCACTTAATGAGGCTTTTCTGCTTTGCATAAAAACTTGGCAATGAGCTGGGCAGGATGATAAAGGAGGAGGAGAGCTGCCAGCTGCCAGGCAGGAGAGACAGACAGCTCCTGACCCCCTCCTTCCCCTTGGACACGAGCAGGAGGGGCTGGGAAGGTGACCAGGCTGCTGCTTTGGGGCTCCAGCAGCCTTTGGGATCTGTGTTCACACCCCAGCCCACAGGGGCTGTGTTAACCCTTGATTCCTGCTCTCCCAGCAGTGTGTCTGTCCCAGATCCCAGCGTTTTCCCACTGCTTTGAGAAGTTATTACTCTCTATTATTGCTCCCTGCAAACCTGCAGCTCTTCCAGTGCACACAACCCAAAGCTGGTGCAGCCAAATTCTCCTTCCTGAGCTCTGCCACCAATGCTGAGCTCAGCACCCTCTCACACCCTCCAGCCCCCTTTCTCCTGCCACCAATAAACACTCCCAGGCTTCCAAGTTTTCCTCATCCAAGTTCCTTCTTGTATTCCCTTGCAGGATTTCTTTGGGGGAAGATGCAGCTGGATGGCCCCTGCTCCGTTGCTTGATGGAGATGGTTCTTTTCCTCTTTTTCCCTTTTTCCCTTTGTCCCCTTAGCTCAGAGAGGCTCCCAGAGCTGCAGAGGAGCCTCAGGCTGGGTGGGCCCCATCTGTAGCTCCTTCTGGGCTATTGGGGACACCAAAGGGCTGAGTCCCCAGTGCCACCTCATCTTCCCACCCCTCCTGCTGTCTCCTTGCACTGTCCCCAGCCTTGCTGGCTCAGGACGTGCCTTTCCTTCCCAAGAAAAGGGAGATTTTTAGTTTCAAACAAGTTTCTGGTGACAGCACATTTGCTGAGTTTTGGCACAAGTAATTAGTGCTTAAATTAATTTGTCTCTGTGAGTGGTCAGTGCTGTGGCTGAGGCTGCAGCTTTGATTGCACCACACAGGCTGTTCCTGCAGGATGAGCCCTGTTCCACAGCATTTTAGCAGAGTTTATTAGGAGACACTGCCTAGAGTTTGATCTGGGAAGCTTTATCCCCCCTGGTACAAATCAGAGCATTTAAGTGGTAAATGAGATGCATTTGGGATATGTATAAAATGCAGACCCATAGGCCAGGAGGCTGCTAGCATTATCAACCTTGGAAATTCTGAATTACCCTCTAGGCAGGGGACTTGGCAGGGGTTTTAACAAGAAATGCTGGAAAAGGCAAGTCTTGTTCTCACATGGGTGACTGTGCAGCCTGCAGCAAATTGTAAAGGACTTCTTTTTTTTTCTTTTTCTTTTTTGCAAACACCACTCAACTTCTTTTGGCCTTCTAAGAACCAAATCATTTCCCTGATATGGGGCATAGGGACAAAACAAGGACTGGCTGTAGTGTTGCACATTTAACTCTCAATCTGCTACATCAAAGATCTGTTTGCCCCAAGCACCAGACTCTGGTCACCTCTTTCTCCTGAAGGCACAGACAGAAAAACCCGAATTTTAATAGGCTGAGTGCTTGCTGTTGCGATAAACAGCAACACACAGCACACAGGGGCTCAGGTCTAGGTGTCACTTCAGGACAGTGCAAAAAATCCCCAGCACTGGGGGGTTGTGGCACCAGAACAACAACTGAGACCTTTTATTTGATAAATAGCACACGATACTTTAGAACAACTTGGAGAGATAAAACACTTAAAGGCCAGATTTAAGTGGAAAATAGCTTGAAAGCCAACATGGCTAATGATCTGACAAGGAACACGCAGGGCTAATTTAGGACTTCTTTAAGTAGAATGCTTGATTAGGCACCAGAAAGGCATTAAATCATGTAGGTGTTCCTTGGGAAAAGCATCTGTAATGAGGCTGTGGTGGGAAAGTTTGAGTGAAGTTGAGGAAAACAGAGATGAAGAGAACAGAGAGAGGATCTGGTGAGAGAAGAGATGGCAGCAGCCACTGGCACTGCTGATTGCAAGGAACACAGGGAGGACAGTACCCAAGCCAGGGAAGACACTTCATCTGCACATCCTAACCTTTAGCCAGGGTAATTTAGGAGTTATGAAGCAAAATCAGTCCTTAAAGGAACTCCATCCATGTGTTCCACCTGGCTCTGGTTGCCCCACCCAGGTGTCACCCCCCGGCTCTCACTGGAGGGCTCAGGAGATGAATTCCAGCTCAGCCCTTGGCTCAGGTTGGGCTGTGTCATGTGTGGGCTTGTGCCTTGGGGTCCTGACTGGTTTCCTGGGGACCTGTCTGGAAATGAGATTTCTGGATGTCTGGAAATGATTCCTGATCAACCTGGAGCTCCTCCCCTTCTCACACAGGTGCTGTGCTCTCCTTGGTGCTGCCCTTTGCTCCCTGTTCACCCACCCTGGAACAACAACTTCTTGCTGTTCCCAGCAGAGCTGCAGCAGGAATCTCACGCCCTGAGGAGCTGCGATGCTGTGCCCAGGCTGTAGGGCTGTGGATGGATGTGATACAGCAAAAAAAAGGGTGAGGAGTGACTAGTGATAAGTTGTGTTGTCACATTCGGGCTCTGGAGCCTGGGCAGTAACAGCAGCAGTCACTGGATGAGAAGAGGCCAGTTAAAAGGCCATGAAAATGAGGTGTTTGCCAGCAGCCAGGTTCAGTTTTGATGAGGAAACTCCTGACCTCTGATTTCGATGAGATGCTGCCCAACCTGTTGGCTGTTTTTTTTTCGCTTTGCTGTGCAGGCACCTGAAGCCAGGGGCTGCCTCCCCTCTTGTTTCCGGCGGTGAGATGTTTTGTGGGAGGTGTGGGGCTTGGCTTTTCCTGCTCTGCTCTCTGCCCAGGCGAGGTCAGGAGCCAGCTCTGCCTGGTGCCTGCTTCCTGGAGCTCCCCCACCACTGCCCTGTGCGGTCATGGGATGGTGACAAAGCCCTCCCACAGCAGCTTTGCTCTTGTTTGATGCCATTTGGGCAGTTTTGGGTGCTCCAACAGCTGATGAATAACGTGGAGTTTCACACGTGATTACGGTTATCACAGCCTCGATCAATAAACACAATAAGCTTGAACAGCCTGGTGTTTTGAGCTCTTTAAAATCATATCCTCTATTAGAGACAGCAATCGATGGTGCTTATTCCAGTTTAGCAGTGATTATGTGCTGGTTACTGCAAAAAGCCACCTGCAACTCAGAGTGGGGACTGTAACTTCCTCCTGCTGTACAGCACACCTGTCCTGCTCCATAAATATTAGTTTTTAATTAAAGTGGATAAAGTGCTTTTGAAAACGCTCTGTGCTTGTTTAAATACCAACCATCAGTCATGGCAAAGGGATTTAAATAGGAAAGTTTTGCAATGAAATGTGCACGTGGTGTTTCTCTTAGCTCAGTGCAATCCATCCAGAGTGTCAGCCCCAAATTCCACGTGCTCTGTAAATGAGAGGGAGAGGAGGAAAGGGATGTTCTGTGTGTATGTACAGTCTGTAGATATGAAAGGTTTGGGTTTGGTGACAAACATTTTTATTGAAATGGTGGAAATCACACAGAAAACAAACAAAACTGGGGGTTAACCTCAGCACACTGATGTGAGGAACAGCAGGGAGCTGGAGCTGGCCATTGGGGAAGAAAATTCCAGGTGTGGATGTGGCAGATAAAGCAGAGCATCACTCAACTGCTGGATGCTGAAGTAGCCACACTCCTTCCCATGCCCTTCATGCCCAGAGCAGCCACATCTTGTCCTGGCTCCAGGCCCTGCAAAGTCATTCCCAAAGTCTTCTGGAAAGGACTGGTCAGCAGGTGAAGGTGGGGAGGGGCAGAAAAAGAAGTCACATTATTTGTGTCCGCATCTTAGAGCTGTAAAATCCAGCAGCCTTCTCCTCCTTTGCCTTCTGCATTCCCAAAATAGTTTAATCATATTTTGGTTGCCTTTTTCCTGGGTATTGCTCCGTTGCTGGGGGTTGTTACAGTCCTGTAGACAAACTCATGGCTTTGCAATGCAAAAAACCCCCAGGCTACCTGCATGTGTGAGATGATTTATTGTTCTTGATAATCAATTTGTTACCGCGGCTGTTTCAGGTTAATCCTGCTATTAATATCCCAAAACCACTGGAGTGCAATCCCATTATACAGAGCCCAAACTCTGCTCCTGAGCCCTGCCCGTGGCACAGTCAGGCAGACCAGAGATGCTCCAGCAGCTCTGCAACTCGGTGACCAAATGGCCCTGGGCTGCTTTGGTGGTGGCCGACTGCTGGGGAGCTCATCCTGCCAGCACGGGGCTCGATGCCGGGCGGAGCACAAAGTTGCTGGATGAGGGAGTGGAAAAATAGATTGATTTTGTTTTTCCCTGCAGCTGAGAGCTGTCTGGCAAATCACAATGGAAATGAGCAGGATGGAGCAGGGGTTTGATCTGGGGAGGGGAGAGCAGTGAGAGAAGCAGGGGGTAATTCAGGTAAACTGGGTGGACTTGGTTCTGCAATGAGCTGGGTAATTAAGAGTCAAAACTGGGGGTGCAGTGTGGCCACAGCAGAGCAGCAGCTTTTGGGTTGGTTTTGACAAAATCAGGACCATGGGAGGGTTGTGCTGGCTGTGGGTTTATTTTTGACTTTTTCCTGCAGCCCCACAGGAGTGGATGGGGACAGCGAGCACAGGGATGCAGAGCTCGGATTTTCAAAGGCATTTAGGCTAAATATAGAAATTGGTTATTGAGATTTTTCCGTGAACGTTGTAAACAAATTAGTTCCACTAGGTAGCTATCTGCATGCCTAGGTGCTTATGTACCTCTGAAGAACCTTCCTGGAGGAGCTATTTGTTGTCTGCCTTCAGGCTCCAAACTTTCTGAGCTGGGAGCGAGGGAAGTTCACCTTCCTGGGGTAATTCTGAGCGTTCGGTTGAATTTGTGCAGTGAAGGGTCCATCGCTCCTCTGCCTTTATGGAGAAAAAGCCTCTCCATTGAGCAGGCAGGAGCTGAGTGATGTGAGTCCCACATCAGCAGCTCTTGTTCTACATCTCCTCAGGCCCCAGAGGCCGCAGGGATATTTGCTGGAGCTCCAGACATTGTCACTTCCCGGCATCGCTTTTGTTTGAACAAATGTTGGAGAAGGATCCCCCAGCACCCACAGCTCCTTCCCCCGTGGCCTGGAAATTCATCAGCTGCTCGAGGCTGCTTGGCATCGCTGCTGCAGTGTTTTGTTATTGTCACACATTTCCATTTCTCCCGAGCTTATGATAAGCATCCAAATTAAACTGCGGCCTCCGACGATTTTGATATTTCCAGGCAATATTGATAATGAAGCTTGTGCTGTGCTGTGTCATTTACTCAAACAGCTCCGAGCACCAAACAATCTCCGTACACAGGGATTGTCTCATCCATCACTGGAAGGCAGCAGTGCCTGCACCACGGTGCACAGTGACATTACTCAGTGGTTTGGGGCAGAGAAAGCGGAACTGAGAAGCCAAAAGATCTCTTATGGTGGAGAAAAACCAAGATTTTCTGAATGTTTCTTCCCCGTGGAGTGGGAGTAACTCTTTTGTGAAAAACTGGAAGTTGCCTTCAGCAGCCAAAACTTAGATGTTGCCCATTACAGGAGATGTTATTGATTACTGTATTTACTCCAGGAGCTTCTTTGTTTGGCTGTCACATCCAAAAATCCTGGTGCAGACAGTCCATGGTGAGTCCATGAGGGCCCTCCCAGGGTGTTCCCTGGTGGAGGAATCCCAATGGATGGGACACACGGACAGAACGAGAGGACACGGCCTTAATCTGCGCCAAGGGAAATTTAGGTTGGATATTAGGAAAACGTTTTTTACATGAAGAGTGATAAAGTACTGGAATTGTCTGCCTGGGGAGGTGCAGGAGTCACCATCCCTGGATGTGTTTAAGGAAAGATTGGATGTGGCACTCGGTGCCAGGGTTTAGTGGAGCTGTTGGGGCATGGATTGGACTCGATGATCTTGAAGGTCTCTTCCAACTCAGTGATTCTGGGATTCTGTGATCTTGTGATTCTAGGATTCTGTGATTCTGTAATTGATTCCATGATTCTGTGATCCTGTGATTTTGTGATCCTTTGATTCTGTGATTCTGTGATACTTTGATTTTGTGATTCTGTGATTCTGTGATCCTGTGATCCTGTGATTCTGTGATTCTGTGATACTTTGATTTTGTGATTCTGTGATCCTGTGATTCTGTGATTGATTCTGTGATTCTGTGATTCTGGGATTCTGTGATCCTGTGATTCTGGGATCCTGTGATTCTGCGATTCTGTGATTCTGTGATTGATTCTGTGATCCTGTGATTCTGGGATTCTGTAATTCTGTGATTCTGTGATTGATTCTGGGATTCTGGGATTCTGGGATTCTGGGATTCTGGGATTCTGGGATTCTGGGATTCTGGGATTGATTCTGGGATTCTGTGATTCTGGGATTCTGTCCCATGGGGAACACTCAGTCTCATGTCCATTTGTCTTCCCAGCCACGTCCTTTGCAAAGGACACTTGACCTCTGATTAAGGACGGATGCCAGGAGGTGTCAAGGAAATGGGAATGGAGATTTCCTTTGGTGGACAAGGAATGAATAAGCTCTGCTGACACTTCAACACAACAGAAGAATACACAGAGTTTCCAAGCTGACTGTCATGAAAGATCCTGATCTGTGTGGAACTGAGCCTGGTGGGTGATGTGAGCACTGGCACAGCCAAGCATCACCCCAAAGCAGCTCTCTCATCCCAGAGGAGGATAACGGGCTGACACAGAAATATGGCTTCTTAAACTGCTTTTAAAAAAATCAATTCTTACAATATCAATGTAAGTCCATTCTGGTGTAATTCCATCACTGCAATCGGGTTACTCCGGGCTTTAAATCGTCCTTGATCACAGAGCAACTCCAGATGATAAATGGAGCTTTCTTTCTCATTTTGGGATATTTGGGCCAAATTCTTGGTGCAGGTCAGGTACAGACAAGTGGCACCAACTTGTGCATTTCGGGGTTTAATCGATTTTTCTATGTAAGTTCTACTGTACTTTGGTTTTTAACACTCTGTTTATAAATTGAAAAATCCATCCAAAATATGAATGCTAATGAATAATCATCCATTGACCATCAATTAATAATCAACCAATGATCTTTTATCAACATCCAACAGCTGCATCCCCTCTGTGCATTTCTGTTAATGAATTAAACCTCAGAAGAGAGATCAGCTCAGTTCCCTGGGGTGAACACAAAACCTCTTCAAAAAAAGAACAGACAATTGCACAGCATAACAGTTGAACTTGGGGAATGGAGAATAATAACAGGTCCAATTGAACGTGCAAGGGAATTTAGAGAGGAAAAATGTAATTACCTGCTCTGGAAAGGGGCCAGACTTTGTTTAAAATCTTGTTCTTCCCAAATATGTCTGGGAACCCTTAATGATGGCAGGGTCATGAGATGTGGCACGTGTTGTCTGGGCTTGGAAAGTAAAAGAAAAGCAAAAACAAGCTGGTTTTTTTTTTTTCCTTGATTCTAGAGATATCTGCCAGGATATTTCAGGAACCTGTGTGACACACGCTTGGAGTTGTGACCCAGCGTAGAACAAAAGCAGCGTGAGGAGAGATGCAGCTCCCAAATGAAAATAAGTGTTTAATGCTTGCAGGAAAATAAAAAAGCTTTTGGAAAAAGAATGAAAATTAATGAAGAGATGTGTCTGATTTAATTTTCATTATTGTGATCTGTGGGAGCAGCAAAAAGAAAGAGAAAATGCTTTCATTTGTTTATTTTCATAATTTGTTTTCCCAGCTTAGAGAGCAGGACCGGCCTCAATCTCCTATAAATATCTTTGCTTCAGTCTCCAGTGAATGTGAGGTGCATGAAATTTAGGACTGGTGAAGTTTATCATCCTCAGATGTCTTTTGCCCAGTGCTGGACAAATAAAGGGATGCCAACATCAGTGTCAGCAAGAGCTGCCTCCTCTAATAGCAGGTGACAAGCTCCTGTTCCCTGAATCTGGGGGAATAAAAGCCAAGCTCAGGAGTACTCCTGATGTTCATTAATTACCAGCCCATTGCCGGCAGAATTCAAGTGATTCCAGCAGCTTTTATTTATACCTGTGCAAATCCGAGGATTGGAAATGATGGGTTTTGGTTTGGTTTTGTTTTTGCAAGCGGCAAGAAGCGATTTTTTTCACAGGTTAAGTGAATGGGGAAGTTGTTCCAAGAGCTTTTGGATTCACATGTGTTTCATGTGACACACACCATGAGGTTTCAATTAGCTTTTGGGCAACTGTAAACTAGAAAGCAACACAACCAAGCAAAATATGAACTGTTTTAAATACAAACTGTTATTGTCTCACTTGTTAACTGTCAAAATGAAATTGCTAAAAACTCACCGCATGGTTTTTTTTTTAAGCAACCCGGAGCTGAAATTCAGAGGGATTTTTGTCTGAAAATTCAGTGTGATCAGAGGCAAAGCATTTCAGGGGGCAGAAAAGGGCAGTGCTATCATGATCACCTTACAGACAGAAGCTGTGACTTTGAAAATTCCCATCACCCAGGAGAAAAACCACACCCCAGTGCTGCCTGTGACTTCAGGGCAGAGCCAGACCCCTCTGGACCCCTTTGCTCCAAACCCCGTTTGATCCCTGGTATCCCCTCCAGAGCATCCTGCTCTGGGGTCACATCAGGGTTCAGCTCAAATGATTTAATTAACAGGGAACATTCCTGAAAACACAGCAGCAGCTAATGAGCATGGTGGGTTTCTAGATGGGAACGGGGCTGAGGGGCATCATCTGAGGGCCATGGGAGTCAGAAGGAGAGTTTAATGATTTTGTGGCTTTGGTGTGAGCTGAGAGGAGGGCAGGGGCCCCTGGGGTTTGGGGTCAGATGAGAAGAACCTCATTTCTGGGTTGTCACTGCTGTAAAGGATCTGGATCTGCCCCAGCTGACCCCACCAGTTTTTTTGGCTGTGACATACTTTGGAATAGAGACAGGATGGGTTGGAACTAAACTAAACGAGGTCACTTCCAGCCCAAAGCTTTCTCTGATTTTCTGTGCTCCCTGATAACCAGCCCAGCACCTGAGCCATGTCCCCTTGGCTGGGGCTGCCCCATCTGGGACAGATGATGTAGGACCAGATTTCCTGGGTTTTCCTTCTGCCCAAACAGCCTGGATGTGATGCCACAGCTCATCCTTTCGCTCCCAGTAGCTCCCAGTGCCCCATCCCAGCATCCCGGCCTTGCTTCAAACCCTAGAGTTATGGTCCGAGCTCTTCTCCCCATCTTTCCTTTTATCTTTTACTGAAGCAAATATCCCCCTGAATGGATGGGCACGCTAAGCCCATTCACTTGATCGCTGGGCCCAGCTGAAGGTCACCCTGAAAACACTCATAATTCCTATTCAGCACTATAAATATGCATTTGATTCATTGTCTCCTGTCCCTTCCATCACGGGGGATGGAGGAGGCGGACCGGCAGCCTCTCCCGGCAGCGATGAGTCACTGTCCTGGCTCTGAGGTTTCATCAGAGCCGTATTATTTGACAATAATTGTAATTTATGCTCCCAAGGTGCTGGGGGAACTGCGTTCAGTGGCCCCTGGGATGTGATGGGCGAGGGATGGGGTGAAGTGTGGGGGTGTCCGGGGGACACCTGCTCTCCTGGGAAACCCTGGAGGAGCTGGTCCAGGATGACTTTAAAGTCTTCGGAGCACCAGTGGCTCCGTGCTGGGGGTGACACCCCCCGCGCCAGCAGTGGGGACGAGATGCCACAGGCCAGGAGGGACCAAAGCATCCGCACTGCCCGTGTCACCGCTCATCGCGGGGCTGCCGCATTTACAGCGGCTAGAAACACGAAAGAAACAGAAACAAACCCCACCAGCGCCTTCCTGAAGGGGTTTGAGGGGATTTTTGTGGCAGGGAGCGCTGAAAGCCCCCGGGATTGGCGGGCGGGAGGCCCGAACTGGCCTTGGGGGGGCCTCCCCTCACGAGCGGAGGGGCGTGGCCTGGAGGGGGCGGGGCCATGCGCAGGGGGGGCGGGGCTAACCCGATGGGGCGTGTCAGTGGGCGTGGCCGAGCAGCGGGGCGGGGCTGTGGGCGTGGCTCGGGCGGTGCACACAGCGCTGCTGGAGCGAGGGGCGTGGCCTGGGCGTGGCCTGGGCGCGGCCCGCGCGCGGTGGGCGGGGCCCGGTGCCGCGGTGACGCCGGCGCGGGCGGGCGGGCGGACGGAGCGGGCGCCATGGCGAGCCAGTCGCAGGGCATCCAGCAGCTGCTGCAGGCCGAGAAACGCGCCGCCGAGAAGGTGGCCGAGGCCCGCAAGAGTGAGTACGGCACGGCGCGGCTCCGCCAGGCCCCGCCGCGGCGGGTGCGGTGGCTGGGAAGCCCGGCCCGCTCTGGCCTGTTCCGGCGCGGCCGCCTCAGGCCGTGCGGCCCGGCGCTGAGGGCGGAGGGGCAGCGGGGATCCCCCGGCCCTGCCCGGCCCCGGGGTGCTCGGGGGGCGGTGGGGCCCTCGGGAGAGCGGTGCTGGAGGCTCCCCGGGAATGCTCAGTGCGGTGTGAGGGTTCGGAGCACCGGGACTGCCCTGCCGGAGCTCGGGGGCTGCTGGCTCCCTGCAGGACACGACAGCCAGAACCCGGCCTTCGCTTGGGGCATGGCTGTGCTTCTCTCTGGCCTTCCTACCCTCATCTCCTTTATTCCTGATGAAAACAGCGTGTTTCCATATCAGTGATTATAGAGCTATTCCTTATGGATCCAAGTTAGCTTTTGCTGTTAACCAAGAGAAATTCTGGTTGCAAAGACCCCCAACGTTGCAGATCTTCTGCTTCAAACAAATACAATGTGCCTGTCTGGATAATCTCTATCGGTATTTATATATCTGCCCTGCCTTGCAGTTCAACCCCCTGACAGTGTTACAAGAGGCCGATTTTTGTAGTTCACTCCAGCAATGATAATCTTGGAGGGAAGAATGTGATGGGAAGTCCAGGAGGGGAAGTTGAGGCAGTGGCCAGCTCTGCTCTTGGTTTCACAGTTGCTCTGGGGCAAAACTAAGATTTAATGCTCTTCTGGGCTTTATTTGGGATCGCTCTGAAGCTGCACACTCACGTGGGTTGAGGCAATCCCAGACATAGGTACAGACTGGGACAAGTCCTGCAGAGAAGAACTTGGGGGTTCTGGTGGATGAGGGGCTGGATGTGAGCCTGCAGTGCATTCACAGCCCTGACGCCAAACACATCCTGGGCTGAGCCCCAGCGTGGGCAGCAGGGGAGGGGATTCTGCCCCTCTGCCCCTGTGCTCAGGTGAGACCCCACCTGCAGCACTGTCCCAGGCCTGGGCCCAGCACAGCAAGGACCTGGAGCTGCTGGAGAGAGCCCAGAGGAGGCCATGGAGATGCTGCAAGGCTGCAGTCCCTCTGCTCTGGAGCCAGGCTGGGAGAGCTGGGGATGCTCACCTGGAGAAATGAAGGCTTCAGGGAGAGCTCAGAGCCCCTTCCAGGGCCTTCAAGAGGCTTTTGAAAAGAAGGGAGAGGGACTTTTTATATAGAAAGTGTGAGAAGGCAGGGTTGAATGGGATATGGGGCAGGAATTGTTCCCTGGGAGGGTGGGGGGCCCTGGCACAGGGTGCCCAGAGAAGCTGTGGCTGCCCCTGGATCCCTGGCAGTGCCCAAGGCCAGGCTGGACATTGGGGCTGGGAGCAGCCTGGGACAGTGGGAGGTGTCCCTGCCCATGGCAGAGGGTGACACTGGATGGGCTTTAAGGTTCTGTCAACCAAAACCTGTCTGGGACTCATTCTGTGAATAAAGCCAGACCTGAATGTTGCCTGATGCATCCTCATGCTCTGAGAACCTTTCCAGTGCTCAGTGGTGGAAGCTCATGGCTTGGTGACCCTGGCCATGGTTTGCTGGGGTCCTCCTGAGATCAGCAAACTCGGGGAGGGGGCTTGACTGCTGCCTCCTGCAGAAGGAGCAAATACTGGTGATGGCTGTGCATTGGGAAAACAAACTCTCAGTGCTTTCTGTTGTTTCTTCCCTTGGTGTGTGCTCTGGGAGCAGGGAAGAACCGGCGGCTGAAGCAGGCCAAGGAGGAGGCGCAGGCAGAGATCGAGCAGTACCGCCTGCAGCGCGAGAAGGAGTTCAAGGCGAAGGAGGCAGCGGTTGGTTTTCCCCATCACTCCCTCATTTCCAGCCCCTTTGCCTTGTGCTGGGGGTTCCTTGCCCTGGCAGCACCCTCAGGGTGAAGCGAGTTGCAGCAGCAGCACTTCCCCAAGTGCCTTCCTGTGAGGCACAGCCACGTGTCGCAGACAGACCCGTGGAAGTGGCTCGGGACGTGGTGTGATGCATCTCAACTGCCAGGGAAACAGCTTAACAAAGCTCCTGGGTGCCCTGAGGGGTGACAGCCTCCCCAAACCTACTCTGTGTGGCAGTGTCCAAAAGAGACTGAGCTCCTGTCACAGGCTCATTTCCGTGCTGCTGACATAGCAGAGACCATTTGTTTTGTCCCTTTCACCAGAAGGGAAGGCAGAGATTTTTATAAAGATTCTCCAAGGGTAGGAGGAATGGGATGGTGGGAATTGTGCTTAAACTGACTCCTGGGTGTTGCTTCTCTTGCACTCTCTAGTACAGTTGTGCCCAGGGTTTCCAGTACAGCAGCACCTTTATTTTGGGCACGCCTTGGAAACTCATGCTCTAAGCTGGTGAATTGTGAATAAATGGCAGGGAGTTGGAAAAAATTATCTATAAGGTCCCTCCTAACCTAAACCATTTGATGGTTCTATAAGAGGGTAAAAAGCAGGGGCTGAGGATGAAATACTTTGACAAGTTTAGGGTGAAATCTGAGCAAAAAATCCAACAGCACTTCTGTTTTTTTAACATTAACATTGATCTTCCCTTAGCAAAGATTAATGTCTGAGATGGTCCAGTATAACAAAAAACAGAGTTTGGCATGGTGATTTCCTCTTTCCTTTGCTGTTTGTAGGCCCTTGGCTCCCACGGCAGCTGCACCACTGAAGTGGAGAAGGAGACTCAGGAAAAGATGAGTGTAATCCAGCAGAACTTCCAGAAGAACCGGGAGGTGGTGATGTCCCAGCTGCTGTCACTGGTGTGTGACATCAAACCCGAGATCCATGTGAATTATCGCATCAATGGGTAGTGCTGAGAGCAGGGAGAAGTGTCCTGGGAATGCTGGGAGTAAAGTCTGAGCTTCAGATGGAATGTACAGCTCTTAGCCATACCTTACCTGTCCTCCTTGTACATGTGTTAAATTATTTCAGCTCTTGGAGTTCTCTTAGTTTCTCTTTTGACACGGATTCAGAGCTTATTCAAACATGAAGTGGCCACGTCTCAGATCTGTGCTAAGTTATTAAATAGATATTCCAGCTGGCACAGGAGTGCTCCCTTTCTATGGTGATAGTTTTCAGTGAGAGGCTTCCCTCTGTGAAATAGAGAAGGGAGAGAGCTGCTGGCCTGTGTCAGTAATTGTTAAACCTGTGTACCTGTATCCCTGTTGACCAAACTGCATTTCTCAGTGTGTTGTTAAACCTCTGCACAGGCTTTAAACTCTGTCAGAATAATCCTCTGGCTGTGCAAGTCCTGGCTGATCATTTTCAGGTGCTTGAGTTCCTCTGTATTGAATCCTCTGTATATTCTGCTGTTAGCTTGAGGTCCAAGTCTGGCACTGTGACACCTGAAAGTAAAAAGACTTCACTCCGAAGCCTCTGCTGAGTGTGGTTCTTCCTGCTGACCTGTTCTGGGAGTGCTGGCGGGTCTCACTGGGCACCTTGGGAGTCTGGACTCTGCAAAGTGACCATCAACTATTGATAAAAGAAAGTTTAAGAGAGACAGCCAATATCTGAAGGTCACAGCAGGTAAGTTAAAACCCATTACAGAGCTCCTCCTCTTGGCTCCAGTCTGATGCTTTACCTGCCAGATCATTCTAAAAACCTTCAGGAACAAATGTTCTTGTGACCATTAGGGGAAATAAAATGGTGCCAGTTCATTGGAATAGTTTAATAGCCAGGTGCTGCACAGTAATTACCCTTCCTTGGGTCCAGTGCTGGTCATTGCCTGTTCATGCCAAGGTCATCCTGAATCTTGCAGCATCCTGTCCCTGGGAACAGTGGGAAACGAGTTTTGGGGTTGTCTGCATCACTTCCTAGCTCTTCAGTCGAAAATACACACAAATACATCAAGGAGTTTCATGTTTCAGTGGTTTCTTACCAGCAGAATATTAAATGCAGCTTTGCTTTTCTGTTGAGTTCAGTTCCAGGTTTTTTGTGGAGAAGGGACCTCAGCACGTCCCTGATCTGGCCCAGGAGTTGTGCAGCGTGGGATCTTTGGTTCATGGATGCTGTTCTGTTCCTCAGACAGAACATCCTGATTCCCACAGCCCCTCAGCGAGGCATTGAAAGCCTCTCAGACCTCTGTAATTGTGATAGGGAGGGAAAAAAGCAGGATGGATGTGGATGTGAATCCTGCAGGCACTGAAGGAGCAGGCAGCTGCGGGGTCTCCTCTTGTCATATTTTATGGTAGTGCACTGTACTCCTGGAAGGATCTCTTCAGGAATTCATGCTATTAAATGGGTTGTAAAACTGAAACAAAAGCTTCTTGCTAAGTCAGACGTGCCAGGCTGGGGGAGAAGCCAGGTGGGTACAAGCAGAACAGGATCAAAGCAGTTTTAATCCATGTGCTGGAATGTGGAGAAGTGTTACGGCCTCATAAAAGGCTGCAGTCGTGCTAATTCCACTCTGTCCTTTGGAGATGAGACATTTCTTCCTGTTGAGAGCAGGTGCTCAGGCTCCAGCAGGACACTCCTCAAAACCCTCCTTGCTCCAGGCTGTAATTAGCAATTTCATTCCCTCTCTTATCAGTGACAGACTGAGACTCTGTCCAGAAAAAAATGAAGTGTGTGCTCCACTTTCTCATATTGGTTCATAAGTTTCCCTTGGTTAATGATGACTTTTATCCTTTAGAACGGAAGAAGGAGAAAAAGGGGAATAAAAAAAATCCTCCCTGATTATTTCTCCCTGGCAAATGTGCTGTGAAGAAGCTCCCTTTAGAACATGCAGAAGTGTTAATATCTTGCAAGAATAATAATTTTCTGTAGTACTTCCCTGAAACTTAACTGTTGAGAATGACTCCAACTTTGCACTGAAGGAAGCATTTCCAATTACTGCTCTCCAGGAAGGCTGACTTTGTTTGTGCAGTGCAGAGCTTTTATTTCCAGTTCAGACTTTCATCCTGCCCTTTGATACTCTGGGAAAGGGAACCCTGTGTGCCTAAGCCAGGCTGTGCCAGGCTGTGTCCAAAGGAGGGACACGGGGATGGGAAGGGCCTGGAGGGGCCCGTGAGGAGCAGCTGAGGGCACTGGGATTGCTGAGCTGGAGCAGAGTGAGGGCAGAGCTCCCCGGGGGCTGCAGCTCCTCCCGAGGGGCAGCTCCGAGCTCTGCTCTGGGACAGGGACAGGAGGCAGGGAAGGGCTGGAGCTGGGCCAGGGCAGGCTCAGGCTGCAGAGCAGGGCAAGGCTCTTCCCCCAGAGGGTGCTGGGCACTGCCCAGGCTCCCCAGGGAATGGGCACGGCCCCGAGGCTGCCAGAGCTCCAGGAGCGTTTGGACAGCGCTGCCAGGGATGCCCAGGCTGGCATTGCTGGGGGTCTGGGCAGGGCTGGGAGCTGCCCTGGATGATCCTGGTGGGTCCCTCCAGCTCAGGATATTCTGTGATCTTGTGATCCTATGAAGGAGGGAAATCACCTCTAACCCTGGATCTGGAGTCCAGAGATCTCTCTTTAGGAGGGCAGCAATTGTGGCTGGCAGTGCTTTAGCAGGAGCTCCTCTGGCAGCTGCATTTGGGCAGTTTCAGAGGCAGGGAGAGGACCCTGCATTTTCCTGCTGCTGGAGGTCTGGGAGCCCTTCCCTCTCTGCCTCGAGCTGCCAGGCTGGCTGTGCTGGATGGCAACACCAGGGAATTCGGGGTATTCCAGCGGCCAAGTCCACATTTGGCAACCTTTGATTCCTCAGTCTTCTGCTTTTGTGAGGTCACTGCACAGTTCCTGATGATTTTTATTAAATCTGGAGCTGTTTTAATGCCAGGTACAGCCCAGTGAGCTGCTGGCAGTCCCTCTGTCCCTCTCCTGCCATCCTCAGCTTTGGGCTTCTCCCTCCCTGGAGCCCAGCTGCCCCTGGAGCAGGCAGAATTTGGGAACCCCACAGAAATTCCAGCAGTTGCTGGCCTGTGGGGCAGCTCGTGGGAGGTGTGAGCAGCAGGATGGGGTATCCCAGGTGCTGTGGGGTGGGACCACCCTGCAGTGTCCCCTGGAGGTGATAGATGACTGTGTAAAAATAATGCAGCTCCTCTCCCTTCTCTCTGCCTGCATTAAGCCTGCTCTGTTTCCCCTCTTTGCCTCTGTTTTCCTCATCTGGAATCTCTTTCCCCTTTATCTCTCTTCACTAGTTCTCGTACTAATGCAGAATGGGAGAGAAAAGCCTCAGCTGATCCCAGCTGAGGTCTTGGCTTGAAAGTCTTAACAGAAAACACTATCAAGAACCCTCTAGATCAATGTTCCGCTGGAAAAGTTTTCCCCAGCTAATCCACGGAAGGAGCACAGTGCAATGTTTCTTTGAGGTTGAAAGGAGAAAGTGCTAATTTCATGCAGAAAAGATTGTATCTTGGACTGGCATAGGAATAGAAAATAAATTACTATTAAATTACATTCGTCTGCCTCAAAAAAATCTAATAAAGCATCTTCTGGATCAATAGCTGAATCATTATCCCAGGCACATAGCGAGCTTTCCCTCTTTTAATTTGAGATTCAAGAAAAGAAGTTTTTGCATTACCATAGTAAAAAGAATAATACTTTAAGTCTTCATAGGAAAATGGCATAAGTAGGAAAAAAAGGATAAGAACCACACTTCATGCCTTAAGCAAGTGTCATTCTTCATTTGAAACTTGTAATTTATGGATAGTGTGAAATAAATTTTTATATTTAATGACTGTCAGTCTGTCAGCTTTGCTGACAAAAAAATCCAGCAACGCAGAGTGAAAGGACTTTGTGTGCAGGAAGGGCAAGACAAGGCTTTCAACAACTTTGCTCTCCTAATTAAGGCTCACTAGGGGAAAAAAATAGGAAAAAGATGGCAGAGTTCTCCCCTGAAAATGCCGTTTCATCAAAAGAAAATGAGATGTGCCGGTGTTGGCTGCAGAGTGCACAGTCCAAACAAGGCTGACGTGGGGAGAAACTGCAATCACAGACAGACTGTGGCCAAAAATGCTGGAATCACAGGGGTGTGGAGTCCAAATACTGCAAAAGAGCTCAGTTTATCAAAGCATGGAGTAAATATAGAGAGAAAATGGTCAGAACAGGCAAAACCAGGCTAAATGTGCGTGTGTGATTATTTAAAGCAGTGAGATTTCAAATAGGTGCTGAAGAGTGACCTCAGAAGTGACATTAAGGATGTCCTGGAGGGTGAGGTTATTCCTGAGGCCTGGAGGGGTGGGTGGGCACTGCCACCCTGGGACAGTCCTCGCACTTCTTCTATCTTGAAAAAGCAGATTCTTTTCTTTTCCCTGCGATCAGATTCCCTGTAATA
Source organism: Eopsaltria australis (assembly GCA_034509425.1). Classification (NCBI taxonomy): domain Eukaryota; kingdom Metazoa; phylum Chordata; class Aves; order Passeriformes; family Petroicidae; genus Eopsaltria; species Eopsaltria australis. Next base: position 1,028,823 of record JAVTVJ010000183.1, read on the forward strand.
TATTCATTAATGCAGCAGGTGGAACAGGGAGTACAATGTGAGTCGGGGGCACCAAGCTGGGAAGAGATACAAACTGTACAGAGCACTGAATCACAATTCCAAACGATCTTGATAAGTGGGAGAAATGATCTGAAACCAATAGCCTGAGCCTCCCTGCAGGGAGGAGTAACTGAGGAAGGTGAAATCAAATATATCAGCTCTGAGCAATCCAGAACCAGCTGCACAGCACCGCAGGAATTTGGGAAAACGGGGTGTGGGGAGCTCCCCCAGAGGCAGCAAGCGTTGTGGTACAGGGGAGGGTGGACAGGGCTTGGAGCAGCCTGGGCTGCTGGAAGGGTGGAATCAGATGGGCTTTAAGGCCCTTCCAACCCAAACTGTCTGGAAAATGAATCCACGAACACCAGAGGTTTATGGCTGAAAAGGAGACAGAGGAGTCCTGGAACTTTATTCAAATAAAGGGAGAGGCCATGGGACATTTCCCATGGGGTCTGTCAAGTTTTTGGAGGATGCAGCCTCCTTTTTATCCCAATTTCCCAGCCACATTTCCCTCTCTCTTTCCCCATTGGCCGAGGTACTTGAGAGGTACAGACTTCCCAAAACACCTAATACAGACCCCCTTTTAATGTATAATCCCCCTCTTTGTCCTTCCCTTGTGTCACTCGGTGGAATTCCTTATGGAATTTATGGTTCTTCCCATTGTTTCCTTCATCTGCCAGTATTCAATTTTATCAGCAGACCCACAGTTTGTCTGTAAACTCAAATCTCCCCCATTCCATTATCAGTGGAATCCTCCCCATTGTTTCTTTCATCTCTCATCGCTGGTTTTCTCTACCAGCAGACCCACAGTTTGTTTGTAAAGACAAGTCCCCTCATTCCTTTCCAAACCACCCTGGGATTCCAGCCTCTGGTGATCCCAACACTCCTCAAATGAGCAGGAATTTCCTGCTGGAGGTGCTGATGCTGAGACCTTGCGTGTCTTGCCAAACAAGAGGGGCACAGGGGATGTGCTGCAGCTCATCATCCACGGTGCTTTCAAGCTTATTGTCCCACAGGAATGTGCCTGGGGCGTTTTCCTGCAGAGCTGCCGGTGCTCTTGGCTTCTCATGCTCCCCGTCAGCATCTCTGTGTGGGTGAGGAGCAAACAAAGCCAAAACTTTTGATGAGCAGAGTTTGCAAAAGAACCCAAAGCTTCCCATGGCCTGTCTTGGGTGGGGATTGGAGCTGGGCCCCGAGCTGGTGACAGATTTATGGGGTTTTCCCGGTACCTGGATGGCGTTTCCAGTGTAACAGGATCCCATGAGTGGCTTTGGAGTTGTTCCTGTTGCCTGTTCCCACGTGATGGGATGAACTCAGAGCAGGCAGGGCTGAGGCGCCCATCCCTCCAGGAGAAGAGCAGCCTTTGCTCCAGGAAGTGCACACAGACACCACAAGGAGCTGATTTTTCCTTTTTTTCCAATCATTCACCACTGGATTTGCTTTGTTCCAACCCTCCATGGATCCTGCAGCTTTTGGGGAGCTCTAACACCACGATTCTCAGGCTGAGGAGTTTTGTATTCATGGTGTCTCTGTCAGGCCAACAATGCCAGCATGTGCAGCTGCTCTGGAGGATCCACCTGAGTGTTCCTGAGCCTCCCGCTTTTCTTCTGGAGCTGCTGGAGGGGGAACTTGTTCCACATCAGCACAGCCTCGTGTTTTGGGAGGGCTACAATCCCTGCCCTGCCTGTCACCCCTGTTCCTGCATGCTTTCCACGACCTTTTGATAAATGGTGACCTCTTGTCAGCCTTGAGATCTTCATTCACCTCTTCTGATGTCTCCAGCCCTGCCTTGGGTGTTTGGCTTTGACTGGAACACTCACAGGATCTGCTGTGGTGCACCAGTGGGATTTGTAGTTCCTGAATCTGCCTGGCTGATCCAAGAGGAGGAGGAGGAGGAGGTGGAGAGCCTCCTGTCTGTGCCACTCTTCAGCTTTTCACATTGCCCAGGCTCCAGCTCCAGCTCTGCACCCCCACCCTGCTGAAGGTGAGGAGCAGAATCTCCCCCCATGGCTGTGCCTTGGGCGTGGGAACACTTCTGAGGAACCACAGAGGGTTAAAACCACATTTCTGAGCCCAGCCCAGGGGAACAGTCACATGCACCAGGGAGATTTTGCAAGCTGGTGCTTGCAGCTCAGGGTGAGGAGAGGGAGGCTGGGGCACAGGCCTGGCTAATCCCTGCTCCCAGGAGGCTCAGGGGACACACAAGGGACCTTATCCAGCACAGGCTGGCACCTTCCTGCTTGGGGGTGGCACAGCGTGGCACCTGTGCAGTGCCCAGGGGGACAGTGGCACACAAAGGACAGGCAGGAGGAGGAGGAGGAGGAGGCTGAGCTGCATTCCCAGCACCAGGAGTGAGCTGGAGCAGGTAAGGCTCTGCTGGCTGCTCTGGCAATGAGGCAGAAGGAGCTGCTGGGTTTTTCTCTGCTGTTTAGTGAGGGCCTGGAGGTGTCCAAAAAGAGAAGGAAGTAAATTCACCAGAGGGATGTTGGCATTGCATAAAGAAGAAAAAAGAAATTTAGAGAACTAAAGAATAAGGAATTTAGGGAACACAGAGCCTGGGAGTGCAGGAGAGGAGAGGCTGCTCCTCAGGGTGGCTCAGGAGGGATCAGAGGGAGGTTTGGGGGGGACCCAAATGCCCAAAATGGGCAGTTCTGCAGGAAAAGGCAGCAGAGCCAAACTGTGCTGCACTAAGAGGTAAAAGCAAAGCTGCTGTGGCTGAGGAGCTCCCAGCACTTGGGGAAGGCTGATTCCCTGCTGGGGATGGCTGAGCTGCCCTGCCCTGCTGCACCTTCACTGTCACCTCCTGGGAACTGTCCTCCAGAGTCCCCAAATTCTCATCATCTGAGCCAGAGAGCCTCGATTCATCTCCAAATGGATGTGCCAGCAGCAGCAACAGGATGGTTGGTTTTAATCAGATTTTTCTTCAGTTTCTAATTAGTTTTTTTCTTTGGTTTCCTCTGGTTTTTCACTCTCTGCTTCTGTTTTCGGTGGGATTTTCTGTCTTGACTTTACACTCCCTTCTGATTGATGGCAAAAGAGGGAAAGGAGTGAGAAAATTCAGTCTGAATGCACCTTTTGGTGCTGGGATGTGCCCTGTGACACGTGGTGCTCGTGATCCTCATGGCAGGGCTGTGCCTAGGGGAATAATCCTCACCTGAGCAGGTGAAGAGCAGGTGCTGTGCCCATCCTGTGTGCACACACTCACTGCTTTGATCCTTTAAGTGGGAGTTTTCAGCCCTTTTATGGTTTTTTTTCCTGTGATGAGAAGAATTTCTTGGGTTGTTTCTCTCGCCTCCGTTTCCTTTCTGACATTCTTCAATCAAGGACTGTCCTGGCTTCGTGTGAGGGGGGAAACTGCAGCAACCATCAGAAAAAAACCCCATTAAAAATGTCAGAAAAACCCTGATCCTCTTTGGAAGGAGAGTGAGTGAGATCTGTGAGGGATCCTCCCACCCCGAGACAGCAACAGGCTCCTCATGTGAGCCGAGGTTAAAATGTAAATGGTGGTTTTGGAGAGCTGGAGTGGAAGGTAATTGAAAAGTAAACTCCAGAGTCTTCCCAGCGTTTAAGAGCTGCCCACAGGTGCTGGCAGGAGGCTGGAGAGTTGTGTCAGCAGGGAAAAAACACCTGGAAAACCTTGGGCATGGTGCCTGCTGTGAGAACTTCCCTGAGGAGAGGGGAGAGGAAAGCAGAGGGGAAGGAAAAGGAGAGGAGAGGGAAGAGGGAAAGCAAAGCAGAGGAGAGGGGAACAGAAAAGAAGTGAAGGGAGAGGAAAAGTGGAGAGAGGAAGGGAAAACAGGGGAGAGGGGAAAGGAAAACAGAGGAGAGGGGAAAGGAAAACAGAGGAGAGGGGAGAGGAAAACAGGAGAGGGGATAGGAAAAGAGGTGAGGGGAAAGGAAAAGTGGAGAGAGGAAGGAAAAACAGAGGAGAGGGGATAGAAAAGCAGAAGAGAGGGGAAAGGAAAGCAGAGGAGAGGAGAAAGGAAAAGAGAGGAGAGAGAAAGGAAAGCAGAGACCCTCAAAGGCTTCTCTGCTGCTGGGTGGGAGCTCCTGCTTGACTCTGCCTTCAGCAGATGCATTTTCCTTCCTGATCTGCACTTCTCCCTTGCTGTGGTGAGGATCTGTCCCCGTGTCACCGAGCAGGGGTGGCACTGCCAGAGAGGGCATTTCCACCAGCTCCAGGTTCTTCTGAAGGTGATGGCAAAGAGGCTTGGCAAGGAGAAGTCCTGCCTGATCCTCGCTGATTGCTTGCAAAATGTGAATGCTGCAGGGTGTCAGGATAATTCAAGGAATATTTATGGATAAGTTTCCCACCTCTTAACACAAATCAAAGTGAGTCTGTGTGTACTGAGCTCTCACTGGCCAGCACCAGGTGCTGACATCCCCAAGGAGCACAGTCACTGCTGTTACCCTTTATTTGCTCTCTCTGTGAGATTTGGGATTTTCTTTTTGTTTTTACAGGGCTAGAAAATGCCTGGTGGCTCACGGGAAGCAGGATCCCTGGGAAGGCAGCAGTGGGAGTGCGAGTGAGGGTTTCACACTCCGCTCCCCACTCGGCTGCCGTGGGGCTGGTTGGTGCTGCCCAGCAGGGAGACAGAGAAATGCTGAATTAGACAAAGAAATACTGAACTACAGAGAGAAATGCTGAATTTCTGACCAGACAACACAGAATCCTTCAAGGAGAGGCACCTCCAGCATGGCCCAGAAAAGCCAGACTGGTGGAACTGAGAAAAATGAGTCCTCCCTCCTGTACAGCAAGAAGGATTTCAAGGAAGGAGCCCTGCAGTGGGTGCCAGGTAAGGGAGCAGCTTGTTGGTAACGGGAGAGGCAGATCTGAGCTCAGTGTCCTTAAAATAACCACTGACAGATTTTATCAAAGATGCTCTTTAACAGCATCTCGCTTGTGAAAGCAGCAAAACATTGTGGATGTTTCAGCATTTTGGGCAAGGGATGGAGATGCTTTGGGGGTTTTTTTTTGGAGTGCCTGATATGCAGGAATGAACGAATCAACCTATTGGAAAGCAGCCCCCTGTGAGTCCTCTCCTCTTGGCCTTCGAAGTCAAGAAATCTTTGGGAAACTTGACCTGTGCTGGGGCCAGCAGGGGAGGGGATTCTGCTCCTCTGCCCCTGTGCTCAGGTGAGACCCCACCTGCAGAGCTGCCCCAGCCCTGGGCCCAGCACTGCAAGGACCTGGAGCTGCTGGAGAGAGCCCAGAGGAGGCACCAGGGGATCAGAGGATGGAGCAGCTCTGCTGGGAGGAAAGGCTGGGACAGCTGGGATTGTTCAGCCTGGAGAGGAGATTTGGTGTGATCCACTTGTGGCCTTGCAGGGCCTGAAGGGGCTGACAGGGGAGATGGGGAGAGACTCTTTACAAGGGACAGAGGGACAGGACACAGGGAATGGCTTCCCAGTGCCAGAGGGCAGGGATGGATGGGAGATTGGGCAGGAATTGTTCCCTGGGAGGGTGGGCAGCCCTGGCACAGGGTGCCCAGAGAAGCTATGGCTGCCCCTGGATCCCTGGCAGTGCCCAAGGCCAGGCTGGATGGAACTTGGAGCAGCCTGGCAGAAGCCAGAGCCATGGATGGCTGTTCACTCACATCCCCCTGCACCCTCCAGCAGAGTCCCCTTTTTGCCCAAAGTGCCCCCAGAAGCAGCCCAGGGACACCTGCCTGACCTTGGAGCTGCAAAGGGGAAGGAAATTGGGGTGAAACCTTTCAGTGAAACAGGATCTCAGCTGAACCAGCCACTTCCTTAGACCCAAACCCTTGCTCCAAACTGTAGCACAGCTTGTGTAAGCTCTAGGTGGATGCCAGATGGGCTGCCTGGAGATCACAGCTCTCCTGGGCTGCTCCTCGAATCTAGGACAGGCTGTCCTCACACTTTTCAGGCTCCTGACTTGAGTCTTTAGGATGCATCTCTGATCCTGGCCTGAACTGACACTGGAGGAGCCTTGAGCAGAGCCACACTCCAGGAATGCTGCTGGAGAGGAGACTTGGCTGCTGGAGGATCTGTGGCTGCTCCAGGGCAGCCCTGCCACATTCCCAAGCAGTGGGATTACTGGAAAACACTTTTAATTAATTGTTCAAGTCGGTTTTTGTGCTGGGTGGGCAATGAGAGGGTATCCAAGAGGGAAATGAGCCTTGGCACCACCCAGCAGCCTGAGCTCATTGTCCTTCCAGTCAGGGGTTGCTGGGGCAGGACCTGGTTGTGCTGCAGGTCAGAGCATCCTCTCATCCCCTGTTATCCCTTGTTATCTCTGGCTGCTCCCTCCTGGGATGTTTTTGGGGTTTCCTCCCTTCCTGCAGTTTGTTTCCTTCCCGGGGATCCCAGGCTGCTTCCAGAGCTCCTCAGCAATGTCCAGGGAGGGGATTCTGGATCAGTTTAAAGCCCAGCAGGGTGGTTTGTGTTCTCAGCCTCCCCTTTGCCAGGTGCTGCTTGGCTGGGGGATAAAACCCCCCCAGTTCTGTGCTCACGGCTCCTCTGGGCTCTTGCAGAACCCCCCCAAGGCCGGGTGCTGCTGGTGCTCAGCATGGACAACACCTGCCCCACCTCCTCCTTCGACATGGACCTTTGTGCCCAGAAACTGCAGTCCCTCGGGGTCCAGGTGAGCTCCCCTGGCAGTTAATTCCAGCTGGATTTGCATAATTTGCATTTACACCCACGGCCCAGATGGCTTTTGGGGTTTTTTTCATTTGAGAGTCGCCTGTTTCAGTCCAACTTCAGCCTATTCCCCATGGGCTGGAAGTCAACTGGGATGAACTTGGCTTAAAGCTCTGTGGAGAAACTCTTTGAAGAGAGTTTGGAGTGAATTCTGCTTAAAATTCACTCTGATAGAGCAGAGCATCCCTGGGACATCTGCCTTGTCTTGTCCTTCATCACAAAAAGGCGTTTTCTTTCCTTGTGACTTTCTCTTTTACTCACTGCAGTTGAGGTGGGAACATGTCGCACTGTCGGACACGAAAGAAACACGCAGATTTTCGAAGCACGTCAGGACCGCTCAGGCAGGACCAGAAAAGAGCCTGCCTCTTTTTATTCATTTATTTTTATATTTTTCTTAAGACAATCGTGGATTGGTCAATGAGGTTACCACCTCTACAATTCCACAGGATAATGACACAGTCTATCACCTTTCTCCACCTTAGGAGAAAGGAATGAAAACAATCCAGAAGTTCAAAACAATCTAGGCCAGTTAGGAAAACAAGGACTGTGTTTATAGAAAATGCATGAGAAATTCTACTACTGAAATAAAAACATAGAACACTGTAAAAACCAGGAACACAAGTTTTGGGTCTGTGGATGGGATTGTTTGGGTCTCTCTGGATGGGATTGGAGATGCTCCCTGTGGGAGGGAGCTCTGGGACACAGATTTGGGTTGCCCAGTCGGGTTCTGCTGGGATTTGCAGCCCAAACTGGAGGGTGGCTGTGGTTTTGTGTTTGCCCCCGGGCAGGTGCCGGTGGATTCGTGGAGGAGGCTGCTCCAGGAGGGTGTCCTGAGACCTGAAGTGAGGAGGTTCCTGTTCTACAGCTCCAGGGGGTTCCAGATTGCCATGGCCATGGTGAGGGCACCGCGGGCTGCCCAGCCTGGCACCGCTGGTTCCTGTGCCCAGGGAGGGACAGGGGTTTGGCTGGGCACCAAATCCTGGTTCTGACACATTCCTGGGGGGTTCCCCTGGCAATCCCAGCTCACAGAATTCCTGCAGATGGAGGCAAGGCCCTCTCCCAGTCCCACCAGGGCAGGCTGTCCATTGGTACGAAGCAGAGCCATGCAGAGTCCCCAGGCAGGTGCAAAGGAGAGCCCTTTGTTTATTTTATTGCAAAAACCAGGCCTTTCAGAGCAGTCAGGCCTTGAGCAGTTCCACTCCATTTCAGCACAACAAATGCCATTCAACCAACCACCACAAACCACAATGTGAGCACATAACGGTTAAATAACTTGTTTTTCTACCTTTAATTCAGCTGAGTCACTTTGCCACAGTCCTTTCCTGCTTAGCCGAAGCAGCAGGGCTGAGCTGTGATTTTACAAGGGTAACAAAGCCCTAATTTTGTAAGGTTTTACCCATGGCTGGATGACCAGCACATGCTGAGGCAAGCAGTACCTGCAACAGACCTGGTTTACAACTTGATTTTGAAGATCTGAAGGTATTCTGGTCCTAATGCTAATTTAGACCAATGAATCAGTCAACTTTTGGTCTTTTTTGTCTTCTTCTGGTGAAAGAAACTCCTCCAGAGACCCAACCATGAGCATCTGGTGCTTTGCAGTGTGCTGAAGGCGTGATCAAACCCAACTCCTTGTTTTAAGTCCTTTTATTTGGTTTTTTTATGGATAGCCATTATCCAAATCTCCTGTCACTGCTATTGTAGGAATTGGTGCTCAGTGTTTTCAGGGGTTTGGTGCCTGTTCAGTGCACCTGAGTTGTGACATTATGAGGTGACGCTGTGCCCTGCATGTCACACCTGCTCCTAGGCAATCTCCTGCCCAAATCCATGCCCTGGGAAGAAAAGGAATCCAGTTTTCCCTGACTTTAACCCAGTCCCTGAGCTCTGTGGCAGTGCATTACTGTAATGGAGTGGTCTCTGCACCACCTTGAAATAGAAACTTTCTAAATCCAGGGACTCTGAGAATTATTGTCAATATGCCTCAGTGAGTGCATTTCTTATCTAAATGGAAGAACTCCACTGAAATCCTTCCTAGGGATGAATCATCATTAACAATTCACTCTTTGTCTTTGGTGAGTGGTGATTTTTTAAAATAAACCAGGGCTCACTCAGTCCTTCCAGTCCTTTCTTTCCTCTATTTATCATTTGAAACCACTTTTGTCCTTTCTCACCCTCTGAAAAGATCTCACGGGACTTAATTTATAAGGGAGAAGGGAGTGCTATTTTCTTCTTCCTGTGACTTTTCTCACTTTCATGGCTTTGTGACTCTCACCAGTCTCATTTTTCCCAGGTTTTCTACATCTCTCTCTGGACAAACCTTTACTCCACCCTCCAGCTGTGTTCCCTGGGACACTCCTGGGGGGCCGGCGTGCTGGTGACCCTGGTGGCCCTGGCTCTCACTGTCCTGCTGATCCTGCTCATTGATTGGCACCAGAGGAAGGTGAGAGGAGGCTCCTGGTGTGGGAATGTGGAGAGAAGAGAGCAGGATTCCTCCTGCAGGGGCATTCCCCAGCTGCAGGCAGAGAATACAGTGATCCAGGGAGGAAGGAATATTTTTACAGCACTCAGGGAAGGCAAGAGATGTTCTGCAGCCAAGGGAGGGGAGGGAATGTATGAAATGGAAGTGTTGGAGCTGCTCAGGCTGGCTCAGACCTCCTGCTGCTGGAGATCAGGGAATTAGAGAATCCCAGACTGGGCTGGGCTGGAAGGGACCTTAAATCCCATCCCATCCCATCCCATCCCATCCCATCCCATCCCATCCCATCCCACCCCTGCCATGGGCAGGGACACCTCCCACTGTCCCAGGCTGCTCCAAGCCCCAGTGTCCAGCCTGGCCTTGGGCACTGCCAGGGATCCAGGGGCAGCCACAGCTTCTCTGGGCACCCTGTGCCAGGGCCTGCCCACCCTCCCAGGGAACAATTCCTGCCCAACATCCCATCCATCCCTGCCCTCTGGCACTGGGAAGCCATTCCCTGTGTCCTGTCCCTCCATGCCTTGTCCCCAGTCCCTCCCCAGCTCTCTTAAAGCTTCTTTAAGCCCTGAGAGGCCACAATAAATTCACCCTGCAGACCAACCCTTGCAGAGTGTGGTTTGTGCTCCCACAGCAGCTCTGGCTCCTGCCCTGCTCCTGGTGATTCCTCCTCACATTCTCTGCTGCCTCTGCCATTACTGGCACCATTTATTTGGCTGAAGAATGATACTGGAAAGGCTGGATTCAAAATCCAGAGGGGGATCTGGAGCAAATGATTCTTCCAAGAGGAAGCCAGGCAAATGTGGGGGTTCACAGAGGTTCAGGAAAGGAGATTGCTGGGGGATGGAAGGGAGAACATGACATGGGAAATAAATTCCAGTCTTCCTTTCAGAGTTGCAGTTATTTGGGATTATCCAGCTGCAGTTTGAGACTTTTGCTGTGGATTGTGTTATTTTTCCTTGCGTTCTTTAACAGCTAAACGTGAACACAGATGTGCGGCTGGCAGCTGTCAATGAAATCTTTATCAAGCACAGCGTAATCCTGGGGATTACAAATGTCCTGGAGGGGCCACACAGCATCCTCCAAGTATCCTTTCTGCTGGGAATTGGTCAGATCTCTCCTGGAGAAATACCTCCTGGTGTGCAGGGGTTTATTGATGTTGTGATCCAGAGGGTGGGATTCCTAGGATCTGGTTTGTCTCTTATGGGATGGCATGAGGAATTGGGTTTTTTTTATTCGTCCTGCAAGTGGGGATTGAGATATGCCCAAAGGTGATTGGAAATAATGAATCTAAAGGATTGAAATGGGATTCCTTAGGGTGGACAATCATTCCTAAAATATGTTAGACTTATGTGACACTGATGATTCTGCCTGTAGCAGAATAGCTGTGATAGCAAAGTTCCTATGGCAAAAAAACCCCAAACCCCAAAAAGAACCAACAGGGAGAAAACCAAACAGTCCCCCAAAAACTCTAACCTGGAGAAAACCAGAATCCCCATCCTTGGGCTCATTTGCTGCTTTCAGAGATTATTTTTCTGGATTAGACAGGGATTTAGGGGAGTTAAGAGAGTTTTAAGGCTCCATGAAGGTGTTAAAGGAAGGTGAGAGAGGCTTGAAGTACAAATGGAGAGGGAAGGCAGGGTGAAGCAGGGAAGGGGACAGGGAACACTGCAGGAGGGCAAAGTCATTCAGGAGGAGGAGGAAATCCTTAAAAATCTGATTCATTCCACATTTATAAACCTGAATTCCACATCTATAAACCTGAATTCCACATTTATTCAGGCCAGCATAGTCCATTAGAGCACTAATCCCGGGAGCCTTCACCTTGACCTACCTGTCCCAAAACTGCCTGAGAGCAGCAAATAACCCAGGAATTTACAGTGGCTCTGTCTGCTCCAGTGTCAGATCCATTTTAACCCCCTGGATTTTACGTTTCCCTGGATCCCTGTGCTGCTGGCAGGTGCAGGAGATGCACAAGGACAGAGCTCTGGCAGGACTCACATCCCCAGCACGCTGCTCTTGGAAATCTCTCCTCAGCAGTGTCCCCAGAGCAGCACTGAGTGTGAAAAACAAATGGAGTGAATCCCTAGAAACAAAGGCAAGAGAGCAGGAAGGGGTTTAGGGGAGCTAAACTCTGCCCCACGGATTATTTAGGTGTAGGGTCACTGAAACCACAATGGCCCTGGGTGATCCCAGCCTGCAGGAGGTGAGGGAGGAGGACTGGCTGCTCTCTGCTCCCACATTATCGTGGAGTTCTGTCTTAGCACAAACTCTCCTGGCTTCAAACCAACCCTGGGCTGTGTTATTTGGGTCCTGGCTGCCCTGAGCCCCCCGTGGGCATCCCCTGCCTCAGCTCTGCTCCCTGCAAGGCCCATCCCACCATCCCCAGGGCTGGGAGGGGGCAGCACAGAGAGGTTCCTCCCTTAACCTGCCCCTTCCAGCTGTGGTTTGTGCACTTCAGCCCCGAGCTCTGCCTCCAGGCCCTGTCAGCCCACATCACCCACCTGCAGGGGACACAGGTAAGGGACAGGGGGACAGCCTGGGGACACGGGCAGGTCCAGCCCTGAGCCCCAGGATCACTGGGATGGAGGACAGATGAATGTTTGAGTGCCCTGCTGAGGTTCCCCTGCCGTGCACTGGGAGGTGAATAAAGTGCGCCTGTCCATGGCCAGTTCAGCAGGAATCTGTCCAGACCCCGTGGAATGTGCCTGTCTGGATAATTAACTGTACAGCTTTAATGATGGAAAGTCATCAGGAATGAAAGGCAAATTTTGGAAGCACGTGGCACACCTTGAAACAGCTGCCACCTTGAGCTGTCCTCCTGGAATAAGTGGGATAGCCTGGAGGAGCAGAAAGTGCTGGATTGAGTTCATTATATAAAAAATTCTGTCCTCCTGGCATTCAGAAAATGTTTTGTTCACTGTGGGTGTATAAATATCCACTGAACTGCCTTTGTGGGATGAGAGGTGAGAGCCCCCCAAAACTCTCCAGGCTGCTCATCTCCCTGAAAGCTGCAGCTCAGGGATGGACAGCAATTCCCTGATTCATGCAGGGGATGAGAAAACTCAGTTTTAAAGGCAGGATTCTCCATGCCAGGCTGTGCCTGTGGTGCTGGGAGCAGTCCCTGGCAGCTGAGGGCAGCCAGACCATGGGATGGACACCCAGCTCTGAGTGCTGGGCATGGTTCAAATCCCAGGAGTGAAAAATGTGCAGGAGGAAATTGTGCCTTTTGAACTCTGTGCTCAGGACACCCAGGAGATAAATCCATGCAGGAGGAAATGATGCCCTGTAAAGGCTGTGCTCAGGACACACTGCTGCCTGCCTTTGGAGAGCCCCAAAATCTCCTTCTCTCCCAGGCAGGCCTGAGGCACAGGCTGGACCAGCTCCGTGTGGTCATGGATGTGGCAGTTCAGCCCCAGCTGGGGATGGAGGAGGAGGCTCCATGTGAAGAATCCCCTCTTTTATCCAGTGGGGTGACCCCGAATAAAGATCCTGTGACCTGCAATGAGATCCTGCACCTCATCCCCGAGGGCCCACCTGAGGTGAGGAGAAATATCCCCTGACAGAGGCACCAAACCACCCCTGCCAAAGGCATCTCAGCTCCAAAACTCATCCCAGCCGTGGGGGACACCTCCTTTTTCTCCAGCAGAAGTCCACACACACCTTCTCCAGCCCTGGTGCTGCTGAGCAGTCAAAGCTGTCTGAGCAGCTGGGGCTTAATCCTTGAGGAACTCACAGATTGGGTTTTTCCTTGCTGGTCCCAAGGGTCCTGTTTGGAAGAAAACCTTTACCCAGGGGCCTGGTGCCCCTGCCCAGGCTGGGGCTGAGCTGTGGATGTGCCCAGCCTTTGTCCCCTCCATGGAAAGTGCCTTCAAAGACTTGTGCCACGCTGGGCAACAAATGTGTCCTGATTCCTGCTCAGCACGGAGCTACCAAAGGGATGATTTTGATTTATTTTGCAGTTCTCCTGTCACTGGCACTGAGTGAATTCAGTGCAGGTGACATCCCTGCAGGCTGAGGCTCTCTGGCTGTCTACAGGCAAAAACAAGCCTGAGGAGGCAGGCACAGAGCAGGCAGGTCCCCAGGGCCACCCGTGGGCCAGCGGTCACTTGGTGCCACCCCCGTGGGGACAGTGTGCAGAAGGGGATCTGGACCAGTTATCTGTGCCATTGGCTGCTGTCCTGCTCCTGTCCTTGAAGCTCTGACACCTCTCTTGTCCCCTGCAGGCGATGGCCCAGCAGCTCCTGGTGATCTTCAGTGGATGCTACGTCCGGCTGCTGGTCACGGGCCGGCTCCCTCGGGCCGGGGCACGGGGACACCTGGGGCACAGCAGCGTTCCCTGTCCCTGCCAGTTCATCCAGACCACTGTGCTCCACAGCTGGGGCAGGGGAAGGTGACCAGAAAACACCAAAATAGAGCTGTCCCAACACACCAGTGGCACCAGTGACCCCTGGGGAGGAGGAGGGAGCTGTAATTCCTTGTCCTGGATGAATGAGTGCAATAAAACAAGCAGGACAGCTGCTCACCTTGGAGACCTCCTGCCCTCCAGCTCGGTGTGGAGGAGCTGCCCCAGGGGTCAGAAACAACCCAGGGACAGCCTGGGCCTCATCTGTGTCCAAACCCTCGTGCCAGCAAGGATCACCCCCTCACACAATCGTACCAGCAAAGGCCAGACCATGGCTGGGGGTGGCAGCAGGAGGCTGAGCCCTGGGGCACCAGGAACTGGCATTTGGCTCTTCCCAGGGCGCAGGATCCTCTGCTCCTTCTCCTGTTGTTTCTGTCACCGGGAATGGTGAGATGAGGTTCAGCTCTTCCTACCTGAGCCCCCAGCACAATCCCCTCAGTAGTGAGGCCCAAACATTCGATCCCCTAATCACTGACCCCAACAAAGGATCCCCTTAGCAATGACCCCAACAAAGGATCCCCTTATCACTGACCCCAATAAAGGATCCCCTAATCACTGACCCCAACAAAGGATCCCCTAATCAGTGACCCCAATAAAGGATCCCCTTATCAGTGACCCCTCCAACAAAGGATCCCCTAATCAGTGACCCCAATAAAGGATCCCCTTATCAGTGACCCCTCCAACAAATGATCCCCTTATCAGAGAGCCCCCCACATGATCCCTTATCAGTGCCTCCCAACACACATAATCCCCTCTCAGTGAGCCCCCATCACACATGATCCCTTATCAGTCATGCCCCCATATGGTCCCCTGATCCCCCCATGTGCCAGTGCACGATCCCAAGCACTGCAGTGACACCAGACCCATCCCAGGAGAAAATCCACCACACTCCCAAGCAGCTGATTTTCATCCACCTTTACTTCTGGTTGAGCTGTCACAGGAGGGGGTCGGGCAGAGTCCCCCCCACACGTGTGGGGTTTGGGGTTCTGCTGTCATTGCTCTGTGACAGGGCAGGGGCTGGGGGCAGATCCTGCTGTGGTCCCTGCAGCCTCTGCTCTGGGGTGCTGCACATCACCTGGGCATGGGGAAGGGGATTCCCACACACCTGAGCTCCAAGACTCCTCATTCCAGCTCAGGAGCTGATTTTGCCTTCATGGAAACTCTCTGGATTTGTACCAGTATCACTGGGAGCACAGTTTGGTTTCACAATATAAAACTCTGATTCCCTGCTAGGATGCAAAGGCCCCTGCTCTTCCCCTGGCATTCCATGGATGCCAGGAGCATCTGATACACATTGGGAATCTTCTTTTTTTCCTGCCAACTAGAACATTCTGGTGATGAGAGACTGATCAGGACATTTTCTATCAATGTCCTTCTGTGCCCAGAGCAGATCCAGCAGGGATTTGCTGATGTTTTCCAACCCCTGGGATAAAGGATTTCCAGCAAAAATTGGGGGGAAGAAATCTCATGGCCTTCATGGGAGGACCACGAGGGCTTTTATCGTCAGGACCTGCACTGGATGGGTTTGGTGTTGCTGGGGAGTGAGGCTGCTGCTTCAGGGGGTGCTGGTAGCTCTGCCTTTACATCTGCAAATGACAGGGGTGGGAGAAAAGAGAGGGATTCAGGATTAACCAAGGGGAAAGGTTCTGGAAGGGACAGTAAGGTCGTCTGAAAACCTCAGCGACCCTGATTGCAATTAAACACCCAGCAATTGACTGCAGAAAGGAGCTGAACAGCTCTGCTCAAAGGAGGAGTTTGATTCCTCTCCCTGATCCATCCAAGTGCTTGCCCTGATCTTCCTGGAGCCTCTGCAAATTCCTGGCTCCCACTGCAGGATGGGAGCTGCTCCTTCCTCCTGCCTCTCCTTCCTACACCCTTAATTAAGGCATTAATGAAGGGAGACACTCCCTTTCCCTTGCCCATGATGGATCCCGCTGTTACTTTAGGGGACAGGTGACATTCTGGACATTTTTTAGGACCCCCTGTGCACACAATTCCCTTTCCTCCCTCCCACACAGCCCATGGAAGGGAATGGCTCAGCCCTACACCTTGCCTGGAGCCTCCAGGGCCAGCTCCAAGCCCCTGGCAGAGGCAGGAGGTGACAGGCACGGCCTGACCGCTGTGGCAGCTGCCTGGGAATGTGCTCCAGCCTGGGTGCAGCTTTGGGAGTGTTTGCACCGGGAGTGACTCAGCCAAGCCAGTGCCACCAGTATCACCAGAGCAGATCCCTGCCGTGCTGGGATTCCTCTGCCTGCTGCTCAAAGCTGAGCTCACTTGGACAGGGAGCTCTGACACCTGAGCAGCACAGTCAGGTGATCCTGGAGAATTTTCCATGCCTCGGCGGGGGCAGGGAGAGGAGCCAGGATGGTCCTTGCTGACCCCACCGTGCCAAATTTGGGCTCTGCTTTATCTGCAAAGTCATCGTGCTTCAAATGCGTGGTTTAAATGGGCCAGGAAGGCAGATTGGGAAGCAAGGACAGGGATCTCTCATTTCCAGCTGGGCGTATGGTGCTGTATTTTGGTTTTAGCAGGGGCCTGAATGACAGAGAGTGTCCCAGGGAGCAGGTGACATCCTCTTGTCCCTCTAATCCCAGCCCAAAGCACGCCTGTCCCTTTTCCCAAAGGCTGCAATTTGCTCCTCCCCTCTGCCAGGGGCAGGAATGGCACTGAACAACGAAACCCAGCGAGGAGAGACAAAGCAGGGGAGAGCAGAAACTTCTGCAACTTCTGCCTGTCCTGGGAGCACAGACGGGGGTGCGGAGGTGCCCTCACCCCTGGCTGAGCCCGGCTGAGCCCCGGCCCCCATCCCAGCAGGTTTGGGATGAGGTGTGTGACTGTCCCTGTCCCCAGGAGCCCACACTGACTCTGGTGATGGCTTTGGGGCATGTGGCTGTCCCTGTCCCTGTCCCTGTCCCACACTGACTCTGGCGGTGGCTTTGGGGCATGTGGCTGTCCCTGTCCCATACTTACTCTGGCGGTGGCTTTGGGGCATGTGGCTGTCCCTGTCCCTGTCCCATACTTACTCTGGCGGTGGCTTTGGGGCATGTGGCTGTCCCTGTCCCTGTCCCACACTGACTCTAGCGATGGCTTTGGGGCATGTGGCTGTCCCTGTCCCTGTCCCATACTTACTCTGGCGGTGGCTTTGGGGCGCTGCCTGCGCCGGGCAGGGCGGTGTCTCCCGGGGCTCCCGGCTCCACAGGCTCCTCATCTTCCTGGCCACATAGCGGCAGGCTGGGGGGACAGGGGACACGGACACCTTTGCGACACTGAGAAACAGCAGCACACCCCAAACCAGCCTCCCCAGCCAGCCCGGAGCGGGGCTTGGGGACCCGCAGCACAGGGAGGAGAGGGGACCGGATTTACCGGGACAGACGGGACTTGTTCGTGTGCCTTCTGTCCTGGCTGTGCCCCAACCCCCCCACCAGGCAAGGCCGTGAAATAAGCAGAGTATTCACCCTCTAAGCAGAGTATTCACCCTCTAAGCAGAGTATTCACCCTCTAAGCAGAGTATTCACCCTCTAGGCAGAGTATTCACCCTCTAAGCAGAGTATTCACCCTCTAAGCAGAGTATTCACCCTCTAGGCAGAGTATTCACCCTCTAGGCAGAGTATTCACCCTCTAAGCAGAGTATTCACCCTCTAGGCTCTCTCCTCGGACCTTACCGTTGATTATCACTCAGACCATTTTCTCGCGGGCTCAGCCGATCTGTCCTTCGCAGCCAGCCTGGCTCTTCCTCCCTCCCTCTGCTCTCGCAGGCAGCTCCGCAGTGTTGACTCAACAGCCCGGCTTCCTCCTTCCCTGCCTGCCTCCCTCCCTCCCCCGGGGATGCTGCTCCCGCAACGCCCGGTCACATGCGGGGATGTGGCTCGGGCTGGCACTGCCCCCGGGATCCGTGTCCGGGAATGGGAATGGGAATGGATCCCTGCCTGAGAATGGGAATGGGAATGGATCCGTGTTCGGGAATGGGAATGGGAATGGATCCGTGCCCGGGAATGGGAATGGGAATGGATCCGTGTCCGGGAATGGGAATGGGAATGGGAATGGATGCCTGCCTGGGAATGGGAATGGGAATGGGAATGGGAATGGGAATGGATCTGTGCCCGGGAATGGGAATGGGAATGGATCCCTGCTCCTCCCCGAAAGGAGAAAGCGCTCCCTCCCAGTGTTGGCTCAGGGCAGCTGCTCCGAGGTTTGAGTGAGGGAAAGTGAAAGCTGACCTGGCCTTGGCTGGAGGGGCTGCTGGTGTTGCTTTGTGGATGCTGGAGGAGCTGGGTTTGGGATGTGGGAGGGGGAACCTTGTGATCCCAAACTGGGCTGGAGAGGGTCCCTGCAGTGGGGCAGGGGGGAGGAAAGGGACCTTTCCTCTGCTTTGGTGCTGCTCCCTCAACACTGCAGGGACAGGTTTAGGATCACAGCATGGTTTGGGTTGGAAGGGACCTTAAAGATCATCCAGTTCCAACCCCTCTGCCATGGGCAGGGACACCTTCCACTGTCCTTCTGTCCCCCAGTCAGACCTGCAAACCCTCTGATGCCCCTTGTATGAGTTGGAGGTAAGGATGACAATCCCTAACAGACAAAATGTAGGCAGAGGATTGTCCTTGGTTTTTCCAGGGTCTGTGCCCCATTCCACCTCCAGAGCACTGATTTAGTCCTGGCTAAAGCCAGTTTCTGAAGAAACGCAGCTTTTGTGCGTCCTTTGCCAGACCTTGCTGCTGTTTGTGCTCCTGAGTCCCAGTCAGGTGCATTGTGGCAGCTCCTGCTCTGCCCTTTGGCCAGGGCAAGGTGCTTCCCTTCCTATCTCTGCACCAGGCACGTGCTGATCCAGGCAGGCTGGACTTTGCTTTCCATGGCCTTGCTTTGGGATTGTGTGAGGCTGGTTGGAGATGGAGTGCAGGAATTGCCTCTGACAGTGGAATATCCCCAGTGAGGAGACTTCAGCCCCTCTCTGGTCTTTGTTCAGGGCTGGGCACTGCCCAGCGAAAAAGTTTTGCCTCCTGTGCAGGAGGAATTGCTGGGCTCAGTCCCTGCCCGTGGCTCTGATGCCATTGCTGGGCCCTGCTCTGCCCCTTCCCGCACACTGGGACACCCAGGGACACCCAGGGACACCCAGGGACACCCAGGGCTGAGGGCCCCTCTCAGCTGGGTCTCCTCTCAAGGCTGAGCAGTCCCAGCTCCCTCATCCTTTCCTGAGCATGGAGATGCTCCAGGCCCTAAATAATTTCTGCAGCCTCCACTGGTCCCACTCCAGGAGCTCCCTGTCCCTCCCGTGCAGAGGAACCCAAGTGGACACAGCCGTCCAGATGTGGCCTCTGTTGAAGCCTGCAAGATCTGTAGGTGTTAAAAAAAATAATTAAAAAACCCAAAACCCTTAGCAAGACCCTCCAAACCTTCCCCCTGAACCTCCCAACCTCCAGTCCCTCTGGAGGAGCCATCACTGCAGTTCCCAGAGGTCCAGAGGGACCATTGCACCCTGTTCTGAAGCAGGCAGTGCAGGTGGATGCAGGAGTGCCCTGCTCCTCTGAGGTTTGGCTCCCCCTGACTGCACACCCCGTGTGAGGGTGTTCTCCTCACCAGGAGCCGCTGCCTCGGGTGTGCAGACACATCCCTCTAGATGGTGCTAAGATAAAGAGAAAAGATGGGTGGTGAGAGGCCTGGGAGGAGAGGCTGCCCCGCTGGGCACTGCCCGAGGTCTCCTGGGTGAGGAGATCATCTCCCTCTCCATTTCCAACCACCCCTGCAGGAGCTCCTCGTGTCCATTGGCAGCAAACACATCCCAGATTCTCCTTCCCCTTCCCATTTCCCTTGCTGTTGTGTGAGACTCCACACATCCATCGCGACTTTAATCACTGCATCTGCTCCTATCCATGCACGAGACCACACAAGTGGGTTTTTAATGGCAAAAATCCATCTTGGCTGTTTTTCCCACTTCAGCCAGTTTTTACTGAGCAGTGTAACTCATCAGCTGAGTCCTCTTCTATCTCATGCATCATTAACCAGAATCTTAACCAAATTCAGGCATAGATAATGTATGATTTATTGATGTGGGCAATCAAGAGAGAATCCAGCCTGGCTGCTGGAGAACAGCAAGGATGGTGGAGGATTAGTGTGAAGTCTTTTAGATCCACAGCTGAGCAGATTTCACTTTGGAGTCCCCCACAGGCAGTAAATGAGCTGTTGAAAGAGAGCTGCTGTTAGAAGAGACTTTAAAAAGGAACAGCCCCATCCAGGTCTCCTTTTTTTCCCATTAAGTATAAAAAGGGGGAGAACAACTCTGCGGAGATCTGAAGCAGGAGAACTGAGCTCCTCTCCCGGTGCCTCTGCAGAGGGAGATGATTTCCTACACCCTGATGGCACCAGGGCACAGCCTGCAGTTGGAATGGCTGCAGCAGGAAATTCCTTGGAATTGAGGGGTCTCCAGCTGCCCTCCAGGTGTGTGCCCACAGCCCAGCCTCCAGGTGGGTTTTGGTGCCAGTCCTGGTGCTGTGCCCTCAGCCCTGGCAGCTGCCCCGCTGTCCCCACGTCCCTCACCCACAGGCAGAGGCTGTCACACGTTTTAGTTACTCCCCATCCAGATTGGTTGGCCTGAGCTTTGTATGTGGTTTCTACTGATACAGTGGAGAAAGATTCCTTTCGCCAAGTTTTCTTTCCAGGGATGGCTCGGCTCCATTTGTGATGAACCCATAAACTGGATTAAGAGCTCAGGGCCAGATTTTCTAGCGTTTGAAACCCATAATCTGGGCTGGGTTTTGAGAACAGCTCAGTCCCCTTGTAAGCAGCAAATTACAGCCAGAAGTGCTCAGCACTTTGTGGGTTGTTTTGGGCTGCTCGAGGCCGTGGTTTCTGTGGAGCAGCACCCAGAGCTCCAGGATTTTGGGAAAAGCAGAGCAGTTCTCCCAGTGCTGATGTGAAACCAGAGTTTTACTGACAAAGAGACTCCCCAGCCTCTTAATTCTACTCCAGATGTGCAAAAATCTCTGAAAAATGAGTTATCACGTTAATCCATGGGCTGCAATTCCATAATCCATTCCAATTCCTGCTGCCCATGAGCACAGATCATCACCTGAAGCTCCTGAGGGGCCTCATCTCCAGCCACCATCCTGATACCATTTCAGACCCTCTCCATGACCTGTGGGTTCTGCACGGACCT